>JASUUJ010000111.1:0-76592 GCA_030449895.1 Citrus mangshanensis | reverse complement strand
GTTGGCTAACTTAGCCAGCCCCACCCCAAGAATATAGCACGTTTTTGTGGCCTTTTTTTCGCTGTAGACGAACTTGGCGCTGACCTTGGGGAGGTTATTTTGGGCGCGGCTGTGCCCGCGTCCTATTTTGGCACACGGAGGACGCTGTAGTCTCGCCCATTCAGGTCAGCGAGGTGAACTTGTCACTCCCTTTTTGTTGCTGTGGCGTTTAATGCTTTCCCATTTGGTGGCACAGTGCCGATTTGGGCATTTTGCGACCCGGACGAACTTAGGGCCAGGACCTTCAGGTGCTTTTTTCAGGTTCCAACTGTTGCCCATGACCCTATTTTTGGCACACGGAGGCGCTGCAAAGTCTCTCGCCCCATTGCATTTGGCGGACAGGTTGGCAAGCCCTCCCAAGGCGCTACCCCGCCCAGTTTTGGGCATTTTTGCGGTGACCGAACTTGAGCAGGGCATTCGTGGGCTTATTTTTGGGGCGTGGCTGTGCCTCTTTTTGACCTATTTTGTTTCTGGGAGGCACTCCCCACAATGTCATATTCGAGGCCGCGCGGACAAGTTGGCCAGCCCTCCCCCAGGCATAGCCACGTTTTGGGCATTTTGCGGCGGACGAACTTGGGAGCGGGACATTGGGGAAAAACTATTTTTGGCGAGCTGTGCCTGCGGCTATTTTTGTTTGCCACAGGAGGCACTCTGTGTCTGCTATTCCGAGGCCGGCGGTTCAAGTTGGCGGCTACTCCCCCAGGCTATAGCCCACCCGTTTTTAACAGGCATTTTGCGGGCGGACGAACTTGGCAGCGGGACCTTCGGGGGCTTATTTTTGGAAACGACTGTACCACGGCCTATTTTTGGCACACAGAGAATGCTGTAAAGATCACCGCCCCCATTCGAGTGGCGGACAGAAGTTGACAGGCCCCTCCCCCAAAGGCCTATAGCCCACCCGTTTTTGGGCATTTCGGGCGGACGAACTTGGGACGGGACCTTCGAGGGCTTATTTTTGGGTGAGGCTGTGGCTACGCGGCCTATTTTGGCACTCTGAGAGGCGCTCATGGTTCGCCCCCATTCGAGTCAAGCGGATGAAGTTGTGGCCCCTCCCCAAAGGCTCGCCATAGTTTTTGGGCATTTTAGGACTGACTTGAGGCAGGACACTTCCAGGGCTTATTTTGGACAGCATTTGTGCCGCAGCCATGTGCACTGGCACATGGAGGCGCTCGCAAAGTCTCGCCCCATTCTGAGTCCAGTAGAGGCGAAGTTGGCGAAACCCCTCCCGAGCTATAGCCCGCCCGTTTTTGGGCATTTTTAAGTAGGACAAACTTGGGGATGGGACCTTCGGGGGCTTATTTTGGGACGGCTGTGCGCGCGGCCTATTTTGGCACACGGAGCGCTGCTTAAGTTTCTCCCATTCGAGTCAAGCGGATGGGATTGGCCCTCCCCCAGGCTATAGCCACCCGTTTTGGAAGGCTTTTGCAGGCGGATGAACTTGAGACGGGACACCGAGAGCTTATTTTGGGCGCGGCTGTGCCTGTGGCCTGGCCACTGCACACGGGCTCACAGCTGTCTCGGCGGCTATTCCGAAGGCCGTGGTGAGGTGGCCAGCCCCTCCCAAGGCTGCCAGCCACCGTTTTAGGCATTTTGCGGCGGACCCGAACTTGAGGGACCCAGGGACTGTAGGGCTTATTTTTGGGCATGGCTGTGCCGACCTATTTTGGCAGACGGAGCGGCTCGCAAAGTCTCGCCCATTCAGGAGTCGGCAGACGGGGTGGCGCCTCCCCCAAGGCTATAGCCCACCCGTTTTAGGCATTTTTGCGGTGGAGAACTTGGGGACGCGGGACACCTCCGGGGGCTTATTTTGGGCGCTGATTTGTGCCCATGACTATTTGGCACCGCGGAGGGCTCTACACTTGAAATCTCGCCCCATTCCCAGTCCGGCGGTTAGTTGTAGCCTCCCAGGCTATGGCCCACCGTTTTTGGGCATTTTCAAGGCCCGGGCGAACTTGGGGGACGGGACACCAGTGCTTTGCAGTGTGTTGTCTTCGCGGCTTTATTTTTGTGCCAGCGGAGGTGTTATACGTGTCTGCATATATTCCAGGGCAGGACGAAGTTGGCCAGCCCGCTCCCCACAGGCTATAGCCACCCGTTTTTTAGGCATTTTGCAGCGAGGCGAACTTGGGAGCGCGGGACAGCCAGGGGCTTATTTGGCTTTGGCGTGGCTGTGCAGCTACCCAGCTACGGAGGCGCTCGCAAAGTCTCGCCCGTTCCGAAGTCGGCAGACAGGGTTTGGCCAGCCCACCTCCCCCCCAATTTCTTCCCATTTTTGGTGACTGCAGCGGGCTGACTTGGGGCCCAGGACCTTCGAGGGCTTATTTTGAGTGCTTGGCTGTTCAGCGGCCCTATTTTTTTGGCACACGGAGGCGCTGCCAAAGTCGCCCATTACGAGTCCGGCAGACCGAAGTTGGCCAGCCCCCTCCCCAAGGCTATAGCCCACCGTTTTTGGGCATTTTTTGCGGCGGACGAACTTGGGGATGGGACCTTGAGGAGCTATTTTTGGGCATGGCTGTGCCACGCAGCTGTTACAGCCCAGGCGGAGGCGCCACGCCGAGTCTGCCCCATTAGAGTCCGAGGCGGACGAAGTTGGCCAGCCCTCCCGAGGCTACTTAGCCCACGTTTTAGGCATTTTGCGAGCGGGCGAACATAGGGGCCGGACCTTAGGGGGCTTATTTTGGGCTTGCGGCTGGCTGCATGCCCAGCCTATTTTACGCTACGGACGCTACTAAATTCTCGCCCCATTCGAGTCCGGCGGACAATTAGCCAACTCTCCACGAGCTACCATGCCCGTTTTTAGGCATTTGCAGCGGACCCGAACATGGGGGCCAGGGCCGGGCTTATTTTTGGGCGCGGCTGTGTGCCCGCGGCTGTTTGGCGGCGGCGGGCGCTCGCTAAGTCTCGTCCCATTCCGAGTCACCAGCCCGGGGCCGAAGTGGGCCGAGACCACTCCCCGAGCTATAGCCCACCCTTTTTAGGCATTTTTGCTGTGAGACCGAACTTAGGGGTAGGACCTTAGGGCTTATTTTTGGGTTCCCGACTGTACCCTTGGCTTCTTTTTGGCACGGAGCGCTCGCAAAGTCTCGCCCCATTCCGAGATTGAGGCGGACAGAAGTTGTGAGCCCCTCCCAAGACTATAGCTCACCCGTTTTTGGGCATTTTTGGGCGGACGGAGCCCAGGGGCCGGGACCTTGGGGGCTTATTTTTGGAGTCTTGGCTGTTTGCTGCCTATTTCTGTTTCAGAGGTGCTCAATAGTCGCCCCATTCTGGAAGTGAAGTGGACGAAGTTGACAGGCCCCTCCCCCAAGGCTATAGCCCACCCGTTTTGGGCATTTCCAACACACACACACACTGGGCCAGGCATGGGCGGGACGTTCGGGGTTTTATTTTGGAGTGCGCTGTGCCGCGGCCTGGCCACGGCACACGGAGAGTGCTGCAAGGGTGCCACTCCATTCGAGGTCAGCGGACAGAGGTGTAAGCCTCCCAAGGCTATATACAATTTTGCGGGCATTTTACGTGAACGAACTTAGGGACCCGGGACATTCAGGGGGGCTTGTGCAGTATGACTGTATGCAGCTATTTTTGGCACACGGAGCGCTCACAATGTCTCGCCTATTCAGGCTGAGGCGGACCAGTAGGCCAGCCCCTCCCCCAGGCTATAGCCCCACCCGTTTTCGGCATTTTTGCGGCGAGACTGAGGAACATGAGGCGGGACCTTGGGGCTTATTTTGGGCGCGCTTGTGCTGCGGCCTATCTTCCCAGCAGACGGAGGGCACTCGAAAAGTCTCGTCCCACTCGAGTCCGGCGAGGCGAAGTTGGCCAACCCCTCCCAAGGCCCTGGCCCACCCGTTTTGGACATTTTGCGAGCGGACGAGCTTTGAGGCCGGGACCTTTCGGGGGCTTATTTTTGAGGCGCGGCTGTGCGCAGCTTCTTTGGCACCGCAGGCGATCGCAAGTCTTGCCCCACCTGTTTTTGGGCATTTTGCGGCGGACGAAGTTGGGAGCGAGGACAACTTCGGGGGCTTATTTTTGGGGGCAGCTTTGCCGCCGCGGCTATTTTTGCCCACAGCACACAGAGGCGCTCGTAAAGTCTGCGCCCCATTCCGAGTCCAGCGGACCGAAGTTGGCCAGCCCCTCCCCCAAGGCTATAGCCCACCGTTTTTAGGCATTTTGCGGCGAGCAGACTTGCAGGGACGGGACCTTCGAGGATTATTTTTGGCGCGGCTTTGCCCGCGGCCTTCTTTGTACCACGGAGGCGCTCGCAAAGTCTCGTCCCATTTCGATTCGACGGACGAGAGTTGGCCAGCCCCCTCCCCCCAGGCTATAGCCCACCCGTTTTAGGCATTTTCGGCGGGGATGCTTGGGGACGGGACCTTCAGGGGGCTTATTGCAGGCGGCTGTGCCACCTTCTGTTGGCACAGGAGGCGGTGCCACTCAGTCTCGTCCCATTCCGAGTCCAGCGGACAGGAGAGTGTCAGCCCAGCCCTCCCCCGAGTCATAGCGCTTACCGTTTTTTGGGCATTTTGCGGCGGACCGAAGTTGGGGCGGGACCTTCCAGGTCTTATATTTTGGAGTTTAACACACCTTGGCCTATTTTTAGCACGGAGGCACTCGTAAAGTCTCGCCCCATTCCGAGTCAGTGGGCCGAAAGTTGGCGGCCACTCCCCAATGCTATAGCCACGCCCCGTTTTTGGGGCGTTTTTGCGGCGGACGAACTTGGGGGCGGGACCTTCAGGGGCTTATTTTTGGGCGCAGCCTTGTGCCCGCGGCCTATTTTTTGGCACCAGCTGAGGGGCTCACTGCATGTCTCGCCTATTAAAGGCGAGCGGACAGAAGTAAGGCCAGCCACTCCCCCAGGCACTTGGCCCACCGTTTTACAGGCATTTTGAGCGTCTGAACTTGGGTAAAGGGACCTTCGGGGGCTTATTTTTGGCGCGGTTGCGTCCGCAGCCTATTTTGGCAGACGGAGGCGCTCGCAAGTTTACGCCCCCATTCAAGAGTCCGAGCAGGACGAAGTTTAGCCATCTCCCAAATTTATAGCCTCAGCCCCATTTTTAGGCATTTTGCGGCGGGAACTTGGGGGCCGGGACCATCGGAGGCTTATTTTGTGGCGCGGCTGTTCCTGCGGCCTATTTTTGGCTCACGGAGGCGGTAGTCTGCAAAGTCTCGCCCCATTCCAGCGAGTCAGCGGACGAAGTTGGCCCAGCCCCTCCCCGAGTCTATAGCCCACCGTTTTTGGGGCATTTTTGCGCGGACGAAGTTGGGGACGGGACCTTCGAGGCTTATTTTGGAGTACTATTACTGTGCCCGCGGCTGGCCACCCCGGCACACGGAGCGCTCACAGTCTCGCCCCATTCCGGGAGTGGCGGACAGAGGATTGTTGACCCCTCCCCCAAGACTATAGCCCACCCGTTTTTAGGCATTTTTTGGAAGAACTTGGGGACGGGACCTTGGGGGCTTATTTTTGGGTATGACTGTACCCGCAGCCTATTTTCTTTTGGCACGGAGAGTGCTCGCAAAAGTCTCGCCCCATTCCAGGAGTGGCGGACTGAAGGGTTGAGCCCCTTCCCCAGACTATAAGCCCACCAGTTTTTTTGGGCATTTTACGGCGGACGAACTTGGGAGGCTGGGACAGCCGGGGGAGCTTATTTTTTGGGTGCGGCTGTGCCGCAGCCTATTTTTGGCACACAGAGAGCGCTCGCAAGTCTCACCCCATTCTGAGAGTGGCGGACAGGGAAGTTGGCAGGCCCCTCCCCTGACACTACTCCTGGCCACCGCTTTCCCGTTTTTGGGCATTTTGCGTGAAGACAGAGCTTGGGGACGGGACCTTGGGGGCTTATTTTGGGTTTGGCTGTGGCCGCGGCCTATTTGGCACACGGAGGCTCGCAAAGTCTCGCCCCATTCGAGTCCGGCGGGCCCAGAAGTTGGCCAGCCCACCTCCCCGAGGCTATAGCCCACCGCGTTTTTGGGCATTTTTTTGCGATTGGGAACGATCTTGGGGCCAGGGACCAGGACCAGGGCTTATTTTTGGGTTCTGGTGTGGCCGCGGCCTATTTTTGGCACACTGAGAGCGCTCGCAAAGTCTTGCCCCATTCTGAGAGTGGCGGACGAAGTTGACAGGCCCCTCCCCCCAAGGCTATAGCCCACCAGTTTTGGGCATTTTGAGGCGGACAAACTTGGGGACAAGGACCTTTTGGGGGCTTATTTTAGTGCAGCTGTCTGCATGTTTATTTTGGCACACGGAGAGCGTAGTTCGCCCCATTCGAGTCAGCCGGACAGAGTTGACAGAGCCCCTCCCCAAGGCTATAGCCCACTTTCGTTTTTGGGCATTTTTACTTGGGCGAGACGAACTTGGGGCGCCCAGGACCTTCAAGGGCTTATTTTTTGGCACAGGCGCGAAATGCTTTTTTGCCCACGGCCTATTGCCCTGGCACACGGAGGCGCTCACTATGTCTCGCTATTCCGAGGCCGAGGCGGACGAGAAGTAGGCCAGCCTCCCGAAGGCTATAGCCCACCCGTTTTTGGGCATTTTTGCGGCGTGCGAACTTGAGGGACGGGACCTTCGGGGCTTATTTTGCAGCGGCCAGCGGTTGTGTCACAGCCTATTCTTCCACAGCAGACGGAGCGCTGTAATTTCGCCCCATTCCATTAGCCCCGGCGGACGATGTTGCCAGCCCCTCCCAAAGGCTCTGGCCCGCTCGTTTTTGGGCATTTTCTGCGGCAGTAGTGAACTTAGAGGATGGGACCTTGAGCTTATTTTTTGGACGCAGCTGTTCCGCCCCGGCCTATTTTTGTGGGCAGACGGGAGGCGCTCGCAAAGTCTCGTCCCATTCCGAGTCAGCGGGCCCATGAGTTGGCCCCTCCCCCAAGGCTATAGCCCAACACCCGTTTTGGGCATTTTGCGGCGGACGGGCATAGGGTGGACCTTACGGATGCTTATTTTTGGGCGCGGCTGTGCCGCAGCCTATTTTGGCACATGGAGGCGCTGCACCGTTCTAGCCCCATTCGAGTCAGCGGACGAGGGGTGGCCAGCCCCTCCCAAAGGCTATAGCCACCCGTTTTTGGGCATTTTACGGCGGAGCGAACTTGGGGATAGGACCTTGGGCTTATTTTTGCAGCGCTGTTCCGCTTTGGCCTATTACAGCTTGGCACCTCGTAGCTCGCAAAGTCTCGCCCCATTCCGAGTCAATGGACAGTGATTGACGTGGCCAGCCCACTACAAGGCTATAGCCAGCATTTTATTTTGGGCATTTTGCGGAGACGAACTTGGGGGCTGGGACCATCGGGGGCTTATTTTTGGCTGGCGAGCTGTTCCTGCGGCCTATTTTTTTAGCACACGGAGGCGCGCTCGCATAGCGTCTCGCCCCATTCCAAGTCAGGCGAGACGAGATTGGCCAGCCTGCCCCAAGGCTATCCAGCCCACCGTTTTGTTCATTGCATTTGCATGAACTTGGGGCGGGACCTTCGGGCTTATTTTTGGTAGCGAAGGCTGTGCCCGTGGCCCTATCCCCACAGCACACGGAGGAGGCACTGTAAATTTGCGCCCCATTCGAGCCCGGGCGAGACGAGGCTGGCCAGCCCCTCCCCCAAGGCTATAGCCACCGTTTTAGGCATTTTGCGTGGACGAACTTCCAGGACGGGACCTTCAGGGCTTATTTTTAGGCGCATCCAGCTGTGTCATGGACCTATTTTTGGCAGACGGAGGGCACTCGCAAAGTCTCGCCCCATTAGTCCGTGAGATGAGAGTTGGCCAACCCTCTCCCCCAAGGCTATAGCCCACCCGTTTTTAAAGCATTTTTGCGGCGGACGAACTTGGGGCGGGACGCCGGGCTTGAACCTTATTTTGGGCACGGCTGTGTGCTTCAGCCTGCCCACGGCACACGGAGGTGCTCGTAAAGTTCCGCCCCATTCACTAGTCCGGCGGCCGAAAGTTGTCCAGCCCCCTCCACCCAGGCTATAGCCCACCCATTTTTGGGCATTTTGCGTAGCGGACGAACTTGGGGACGGGTTGTTCGGGGAAACCCTTATTTTTGGGCGCTGACTGTTCCCGCGGCCTATTTTTGGCACACTTTTGGAGCGTTTCTGCAAAGTCTCGCCCCATTCGGAGTCCGAGCCGGACAGGAGTGGGCCAACCCCTCCCCCAAGGCTATAGCCCACCAGTTGTTTGGGCATTTTAACGGCTGAGCGAACTGAGAGTTTGGGGCCCGGGACGCCCTTCAGGGGCTTATTTTGGGCGCGGCTGTGCCTGCTGCCTATTTTGGCACACGGAGGCGCTCTCAATGTCGCGCCACATTCCGAGTCCGTGGACGAAAGTCGGCCAGCCCCTCAACCCTTAAGGCTATCAGCCCACCCGTTTTTCGTCATTTCAGGCGGACGAACTTGGGGGCAGGATGCCCCGGGCGCTTATTTTTGGGCAGCGGCTGTGTCGCTGACTATTTTAACTGCCACACAGCACACGGAGCGCTCACAAGTCTCGCCCCATTCCGAGGTCAGTGGACGAGTTGGCCAGCCCCTCCACCCAAGGCTATAGCCCACCCGTTTTCAGGCATTTTGAAGCGGACGGACAGACTTGCGGAGGAGACCTTCGGGGGCTTATTTTTTGGGAGCGGCTGTGCCCGTGGCCTATTTTTGGCACACGGAGGGCACTCGCAAAGTCTCGTCCCATTCAGTCGAGCGGACCCAAGTTGGCCAACCCTCCCCCAAGGCTATAGCCCACCCGTTTTTGGGCATTTTGCCGGCGGACGAACTTGGGGATGGGACCTTCCAGGGACTTATTTTTGCCAGGGCGGCTGTGTGAAACACTGTACAACACACGGGCCTTCGCAAAGGCAAGTCTCGGCCATTCATTCCGAGTCCGAGCGAGACGAAGTTGGCCAGCCCATCCCCCAAGGCTATAGCCCACCCGTTTTTGGGCATTTTGCATCAGGGCGAACTGGCGGGACCTTCGGAGGGCTTATTTTCAGGCGGCTGTGCCTGCTGCCTATTTTTGGCACCGCAGGAGGCCGCTAGCAAAGTCGCCCCCATTCCCGAGTCCGGCGGACGAAGTTGGCCCAGCCCCTCCCCCAAGGCTATGGCCCAACGTTTATGGGCACTTTTGCGAGCGGGAGAACTTTGCAGAATGGGCCTTCCGGACATGAGGGCTTATTTTGGGCGTGGCTGTGCCCGTGTGCCCTTTGCACAAGGAGGCCACTGCGCAAAGTCCGCCCATTCCGAGTCTCGGCGGGGACAGCCAGCCTTCCCAAGGCATAGCTCCCCGTTTTCGGCATTTTGCGGCGGACCGAACTTGGGGCGGGACCTTGAGTAACGCTTATTTTTGGGCGCGGCTGTAATGTGATGGCCTATTTTTAGCACACGGAGGGTGCTGCAAAGAATCCCGCCCCATTCCGTGTCAGCGGCCGAAGGGCCAAGCCAGCCTCCACCCAAGGCTATAGCCCACCCGTTTTGGGCATTTTTGCGAGACGAACTTGGGGCCAGGACGTTCGGGGCTTATTTTTGGGCGTAGCTGTTCCGACCTATTTTTTGGCACATGGGCGCTCTTAGCAAAGTCTCGCCCATTCAGTCCGGCGGACGAAGTGGGCCAACCCCCTCCCCAAGGCTATAGCCCACCCGTTTTGGGCATTTCTTAGCGGAGCCGAACTTGGGGGACGGGACCTTCAGGGCTTATTTTGGGCGCGGCTGTGCCTTGCTGCCTATTTTGCACACGGAGGCGCTCTCAATGTCGCGCCCCATTCCGAGTCCGGCGGACAGAAGTTGGCCCCTCCCCCAAGGCTGTGCCCACCCGTTTTTAGGCATTTTTGTGGCGGGGAGCAGACTTGGGGACGTGACCTTCGGGGCTTATTTGGTAAGTGCCAGCTGTGCACCTTGTGCCTTTTGCCTTCCTGGAGGCCGCTCGTAAAGTCTCGCCCATTCCGAGTCAGCGGACAAGTGGGCCAACCCTCTCCCCCAAGGCTATAGCCCACCCATTTTAAGGGCATTTTGCGGCGAGGAGTGGGCCGAGACCTTCGGGGGCTTATTTTTGGGAGGCGGCTGTGCCCGTGGCCTATTTTGGAACACGGAGGGCACTGCAAAGTCTCGCCCATTCAGTCCGGCGGACGAAGTTGGCCAGCCCCTCCCCCAAGGCTATAGCCCACCCATTTTAGGCATTTTGCGGCGGACAACTTGCGAGGCCCGAGACCTTCGAGGGCTTATTTTTGGGAGCGACCAGCTGTGCCAGTGGCCTGGCCCACGGCACCACACGGGAGGGCACTCGCAAAGTCCGCCCCCATTCGAGTCCGCGGACGAGAGTTGCAGCCCCTCCCCCAAGGCTATAGCCCACCGTTTTTGGGCATTTTTTTGCGTGGACGAACTTGGGGAGCGGGACCTTCGGGCGCTTATTTTGGGCATGGCTGTGCCGCGGCTATTTTTAGCACCACGGAGGCGCTGCAAAGTCTCGCCCATTCCGAGTCCAGCGGACGAAGTTAGCCCCTCCACCCAAAGGTATAGCCACCCGTTTTTGGGCATTTTTGCATTAGGGCCGAACTTGGGGACGGGACCTTCGGGGCTAATTTTTGGCGCGGCTGTGACCGCATGCCTATTTTCCACCCAACACCTGAGGGCGCTCGCAAAGCCTCGCCTCATTCCAAGTATGGCGGACGAAGTGGGCCAGTCCCTCCCGCCAATGCTATAGCCCACCCGTTTTTTGGGCATTTTTGCGGCGGACGAACTCGGGGACGGGACCTTTGGGGGCTTATTTACAGACCGCACACGGCTATGCTACCTGCGTGGCCTATTTTACACGGAGCGCTCGCAAAGTCTCGCCTCGTTCTGAGTCCAGGCGAGGACGAAGTTGGCCTCCCACTCCCCCAAGGCTATAGCCCACCCGTTTTTGGGCATTTCTTGGCGGCAGACGGGTGGGGCGGGACCTTGGGAGCTTATTTTTATGTCTTGGCTGTCACTTGCCGCGGCCCATGGCCACAGCACACGGAGCGCTCGCAAAGTCTCGCCCCATTCCGAGTCGAGGCGGACGAAGTTGGCCAGCCTCCCCAAAGGCTATACCCCACCGTTTTTGGGCATTTTTGCGGCGGTGAACTTGGGGCGGGTCCTTCGGGCTTATTTCCAGGCGTGGCTTAGCCCAGAGAGCCCTAGTTTACAGCACACGGAGCGCTCGCAAAGTCTCGCCCTATTAGAAGAGTCAGGCGGACAGGGTTGGCCAGCCCCTCCCCCAAGGCTATAGCCCACCCGTTTTTGGGCATTTTGCGGCGGACGAACTTGGGGCCAAGGATTTTCGGGGGCTCATTTTGGGCGCGCATGTGCCGGGAAGCGGCCTATTTTGGTACGGAGGGTGCTCGCAAGTCTCGCCCATTCCGAGGTCCGGACGAAGTGGGCCAGCTCCTCCCCCCGAGGATATAGCCCACCCGTTTTTTTAGCATTTTTGCGGCGGACAAACTTGGGGACGGGACCTTCGTGGGCTTATTTTTGGGCGCGGCTGTGCCCGTGGCCTATTTTTGGCACACGGAGGGCACTCGCAAAGTCTCGCCCCATCCCGAGTCCAGCGGACAGCAGCCAGCCCTCCCCAAGGCGCCTATAGCCCACCCGTTTTGGGGCATTTTTCAGATGAACTTGAGGACAGGGCCTTCGGGGTCCTATTTTTGGACGAACGGCAGTGCCGTGGCCTATTTTTGGAACTCGGAGGCGCTTTGCAAAGTCTCGCCCCATTCAAAGTCCGAGCGGACCGAAGTGGGCCAGCCCCTCCCCCAGGCTATCAGCCCACCCGTTTTTATGGGCATTTTGCGGCGGACGAACTTGGGGACGGGTCCTTCGAGGGGCTAATTTTTGGCTCGGCTCTGCCACGGCTATTTTGAGTACACGGAGGCGCTCGCAAATTCTCGCCCCATTTCCCGAGTCCAGCGCGGACGAAGTTGGCCTTCCACGTCCCCCAAGGCTATAGCCCACCCGTTTTTGGCCATTTTACGGCGGACGAACTTGGGGATGGGACCTTCGGGGCTTATTTTTTGCGAGGCTGTGCCACCAGCCTCTTTCAGCACTCACGGAGGAGCTGCAAGTCTCACCCCATTCCGAGTCCGGCGGACGAAGTTTGCCAGCCCCTCCCCCCAAGGCTATAGCCCACCCGTTTTTTGGGCATTTTTGCGGCGGACGAACTTGGGGACGGGACCTTCGGGGGCTTATTTTTGGGTGCGGCTGTGCCCGCAGCCTATTTTTGGCACACGGAGGGCGTTCGTAAATTCTCGCCCCATTCCGAGTCCGGCGGACGAAGTGGGCCAGCCCCTCCCCCGAAGGCTATAGCCCACCCGTTGTTTGGGCATTTTTGCGGCGGACGAACTTGGGGACGGGACCTTCGGGGGCTTATTTTTGGGTGCGGCTGTTCCCGCAGCCTATTTTAGCACACGGAGGCGCTGCGCAAAGTCTCGCCCCATTCGAGTCCGAGGCGGCGAACTTGGCCAGCCAACCCCCTCCCCCAAGGCTATAGCCCACCCGTTTTGGGCATTTTTGCGGCGGACGAACTTGGGGGCGGGACCCTTCGGGGCTTATTTTTGGCGTGGCTGTGCCGTGGCCTATTACGGCACCGCACGACGGAGGTGCTCGCAAGAATCTCGCCCCATTCGAGTCCGGCGGAGCGTAGTGGGCCAACCCCTCCCCCAAGGCTATAGCCCACACCGTTTTTGCGCATTTTGCGGCGGGACGAACTTAAGAGGACGGGACCTTGGGGCTTATTTTGGGCCACAGTGCGGCTTTGCCGCGGCCTGGCCCAGCACACGGAGGGCACTCGCAAAGTCTCGCCCCATCCCGAGTCCGGCGGACGAACTTGGCCAGCCCCTCCCCCCAAGGCTATAGCCCACCCGTTTTTGGGGCATTTTTACGGCGGACGAACTTGGGGACAGGGCCTTCGGGGTCCTATTTTTGGACACGGCAGTGCCCGTGGCCTATTTTTGGAACATGGAGGGCGCTCGCAAAGTCTCGTCCCATTCCGAGTCCGGCTGACGAAGTTGGCCAGCCCCTCCCCCAAAGGCTATAGCCCACCCGTTTTTTGGGCATTTTTGCGGCGGACGAACTTGGGGACGGGACCTTCGGGTGCTTATTTTTGGGCGCGGCTGTGCCCGCGGCCTATTTTTGGATCATGAAGGGTGCTCGCAAAGTCGCCCATTCCGAGTCCGAGGCGGAGCCAGACAGCCAGGCCCTCCCCCAAAGGCTATAGCCACCCTAGTTTTTGGCCCATTTTTGCGGCGGACCGAACTTGGGGACGGGACCTTCGGTGGATTATTTTGGGCGCGGCTGTCACCGCCCGCCTATTGGCACACGGAGGGCACTGTAAAGTCTCGCCCCATTCGAGTAGCGGACAGAAGTTGGCCAGCCTCTCCCAGCGGCTATAGCCCACCGTTTTGGGCATTTGCGGCGGACAAGCCACTTCGGGCCAGGGACCTTGGGGCTGTTACGCTGCTGTGCCCCAGCCTGGCACATGGAGGGGCGCTCGCAAAGTCTCGCCTCATTCCAGTGCGGCGGACAGGGGTTGGCCAGCCCCTCCCCAAGGCTATAGCTTCGTTTTAGGCATTTTGCGGTGGACGAACTTGGGGATGATGGAACCGTCGGGGAGCTTATTTGTGTGGCTGTGCCACGCGGCCTGGCCCTATTTTTAGCACACGGAGGGCACTCGCAAAGTCTCGCTGATCCGAAGTCAGGTCGAGGCGGAGGAAGTTGGCCTGCCCCTCCCCCAAAGGCTATAGCACACCGTTTTTAGGTATTTTGCGGCGCGGACGAACTAGGGGCCAGGACCTTGGGGCTTATTTTTGGGCGCGGCTGTGCCATGGCCTATTGTGTGTGTTGGCACACGGAGGCGCTCGCAAGAGTCTCTCCCCATTCCAAGTCCGGCGGACGAAGTTGGCCAGCCTCCCCCAGGCTGCTATAGCCCTTTGCGTTTTTGGGCATTTTGCGGCGGCGAGACAGTTTCGGTCGGGACCTTGGGGGCTTATTTTGGGGCGCGGCTGTGCCATTGGCCCTATTTGGCACATGCGGATGGCGCTGCATAGAGTCTCGCCCCATTCGAGTCAGCGGACGAGAGTTAGCCAACACCTCCCCCAAGGCTATAGCCCACCTAGTTTTTGGCCATTTTTGTGAGGCGGACGAACTTGGGGGCCAGGACCTTGGGGGCTTATTTTTGAAGTGCGGCTGTGCCCGGCTGGCCTATTTTAGCACACGGAGGGCACTCGCAAAGTCTGGCCCCAGTCGGAGTCCGAGGCGGACGAGTTAGCCTGCCCCCTCCCCAAGGCTTCTGTATGCCCCCGTTTTTAGGTATTTTTGCGGCGGGCTGAACTTGGGACGGGACCTTTGGGGGCTTATTTTTGGCAGAAGTGGCGGATGTGCCGCGTCCTGCACCTGACACGCGGAGGCGCTCAAAGTCTCGCCCCATTCCGAGTCCAGGCGGACGAAGGTGGCCAGCCCCTCCCCCAAGGCTATAGCCCACCCATTTTAGGCATTTTGCGGCGGACGAACTTGGGGACGGGACCTTTGGGGCCTTATTTTTGCGCTGTGCCAGCGGCCTATTTTTGGCACATGGAGGGCACTCGCAAAGTCTCCCCATTCCGAGCCGCAGCGAGGCCCAGTTGGCAGCCTCTCCCCCAAGGCTATAGCCACCCGTTTTTAGGCATTTTGCGGCGGGCGAACTGGGACGGGACCTTCGAGGCTTATTTTTGGGCGCGGCTGTGCGCGGCCTATTTTTGGCACACAGGCGCACAAAGTCTAGCCCCATTCCAAGTCGGCAGACGGAAGTTGGCCAGCCCTCCCCCAAGGCTATAGCCCACCACGTTTTTGGGCATTTTGCGAGCGGCGAGACGAACTTCGGGGTCGGGACCTTTGGGGGCTTATTTTTGGAGTGCGGCTGTGCCCAGCCAATTTTAGCACTGGATGGCGCTCACAAGTCTCGCCCCATTCCGAGTCCGGCGGACGAAGTTGGCCAGCCCCTCCCCCAAGGCTATAGCCCACCCGTTTTTAGGCATTTTCATGTTTGGACGAACTTGGGGACGGGACCTTGGGGACTTATTTTTGGTGCGGCTGTGCCCGCAGCCCTGTGGCCCAATGGCACACTGGAGCGCTCGCAAAGTCTCGCCCCATTCCGAATCCGGCGGACGAGTGGAGCCAGCCCCTCCCCCAAGGCTATAGCCCACCCGTTTTAGGCATTTTGCGGCGGAAGAACTTGGGGCCAGGACCTTCGGGTGCTTATTTTTCGAGTGGCTGTGCCCATGGCCTATTTTTTGCACGGAGGCCGCTCGCAGAGTCTCGCCCATTAGAGAATCCCATTGGCGGACGAGTGGACAGCCCACTCCCCCAAGGCTATAGCCCACCGTTTTTAGGCATTTTGCAGCCCGGCGAACTTGGGGCGGGACCTCTGGGGCTTATTTTGGGCGCAACTGTGCCATGGCCACACACATTTTGGCACACGGAGTGCTCGCAATGTCTCGCCCCATTCCGAGTCGAGCGGACCAGAAGTTGGCCAGCCCTCCCCCAAGGCTATAGCCACCCGTTTTTAGAGTATTTTGTGACGAACTTGGGGCCCGGGACCTCCGGGGGAAAATTTTTGGCGCCAGCAGCTGTCCCATGACTATTTTGGCACCTGGAGGTGTTCGCAATGTTACGCCCCATTCCGACTCGGCGATGAAGTTAGCCAGCCCCCCTCCCAAGGCTATAGCCCACCCGTTTTTAGCCATTTTGCGGCAGGCAGACTTGAAGGGACTAGCTTCAGGGCTTATTTTGGGGCGCGGCTGTGCGCGCGGCCTTCCACAGCTCACGGAGGGTGCTGTAAGTCTGCGCCCATTCGAGTCCGGCGTGGGACGAGTTGGCCAGCCCCTCCCCCAAGGCTATAGCCACCGTTTTGGACATTTTGCGGCGGACGAACTTGGGGATGGGACCTTCCAAAGGCTTATTTTGTGCGCGGCTGTACCAACGGCCTATTTTAGCACACGGAGGCGCTCGCAAAGTCTCGCCCAATTCCGAGTGCGGTGGACGAGAGTTGGCCAGCCCCTCCCCCAGGCTATGGCCCACCCGTTTTTAGGCATTTTGCGGCGAGACGAACTTGGGGGACGGGACCTCCGGC
This sequence comes from Citrus mangshanensis, assembly GCA_030449895.1. Taxonomy (NCBI): domain Eukaryota; kingdom Viridiplantae; phylum Streptophyta; class Magnoliopsida; order Sapindales; family Rutaceae; genus Citrus; species Citrus mangshanensis. Next base: position 60,472 of record JASUUJ010000111.1, on the reverse strand, counting down.
TTATATTTAGGCGTAACTGTGCCCGCGGCCTATTTTACCACACGGAGGATGCTACGCGATTTCGCCCATTAGAGTCGGCGGACGAAGTGAGGCCAGCCTCCCGGGGCTATAGCCCACCCGTTTTGGGCATTTTGCGGCAGGCGAACTTGGCGGGACAGCCAGGGGCTTATTTTTGGGGCGGCTGTGCGGCGGCTATTTTTACAGCACGGAGGAGGCTGGCCGCCAAAGTCTCGGCCAATTCAGTCCGAGCGGACGAAGTTGGCCAGCCCCTCCCCAAGGCTATGGCCCACCCGTTTTGGGCATTTTGTGGACGAACTTGGGGGCCCGGGACCTTCGGGGCTTATTACACTTTGGCGCCCAGTTGTGCCTGCGGCCTGTTGCACAGCACACGGAGGGTGCTCGCAAAGTCTCGCCGTTCCATTCGAAGTCGGCGGACGAGAGGATTGGCCAACCCCTCCCCCAAGGCTATAATAGCTTCCACCCATTTTAGGCATTTTGCAGTAGGCGGGCGAACTTGGGGGGCGAGACCTTCGGGGAGCTTATTTTTGGGCGCGGCTGAGCCGCTGTCTATTTTTGGCACACGGAGCGCTCTGAAAGTCTCGCCCCATTCAGTCCAGCGGACAGAAGATTGGCCAGCACCTCCCTCCCAAGGCTATAGCCCACCCACGTTTTAGGCATTTTGTGAGGCGGGACCCAGAACTTGGGGGCGGGACCTTCGAGGCTTATTTTTGCAGGCGCGGCGTGTGCCTGGCTGCCTATTTTTACAGCACCACGGGCCGCTCGCAAAGTCTCGCCCCATTCCGAGTCCGGTTGGGACGAAGTTGGCCAGCCCCTCCCCCAAGGCTATAGCCCCACCCGTTTTGGGCATTTTGCGGCGGACGAACTTGGGGCCGGGACCTTCGGGAGCTTATTTTGGGCGCAGCTGTGCCCGCGGCTTCTTGGCACACGGAGGCGTTTGCAAGTCTCGCCCCATTCCGAGTCCAGCGGACGAAGTTGGCCAGCCCCTCCCCAAGGCTGTCCACTTTAGTTTTTTTTTTTTTTTTTTGGGACTTTTGCGGCGGGACGAACATGGGAATGACGGGACTTATGGCGCTTTTTTTAAGCGGCTGTGCCACGGCCTATTTTGGCACCACGGAGGCACTCGTAAAGTCTCGCCCCATTCCAAGTCCGAGCGGACCCGAACTTGGCCAGCCCCTCCCCGGGGCTATAGCCCGCACCTTTTTAGGCATTTTGCGGCGGCGGACGAGCATGGGGGCCCGGGACCATCGCGCTTATTTTTGGGCGCGACTGTCCCGCGGCACTGGCTATTTCTGGCACACGGAGAGAGCTTTCGCAAAGTCTTGCCGCATTCGAGTCGGCCGGACAGGCAACAGCCCCCTCCCCCAAGGCTATAGCCCACCCGTTTTTGGGCATTTTTGAGGCGGACGAACTTGGGGATGGGACCTTCGGGTGCTTATTTTTGGCGCGCTGTGCCCGTGGCCTGCCCAGCACACGGAGGCGCTCGCAAAGTCTTGCCCATTCCGGAGTCAGCCCGGACGAAGCCAGCCCCCTCCCCAGGCGATAGCGCCCCGTTTGGGCATTTTGCGGCGGACGAACTTGGGGCCAGGACCTTCGGGTGCTTATTTTTGGGCGCAGCTGTGCCTTGGACTATTTTCACAGCTTACAGAGGCGCTCACAAAGTCTCGCCCCATTCGAGTCAGAGGCGAACTTAGCCAGCCCCTCCCCCGAGGCTATAGCCACACCCGTTTTTGGGAATTTTGCGGCGGAAGAACTTGGGGACGCGGGACCATTTCAGGTGACTTATTTTTGGGTGCAGCTGTGCCTGCGGCTATTTTGAGTACACGGAGGGCACTGCGCAAAGTCTCGCCCCATTCAGGTCGGGGGCGAACTTGGCCAGCTCCTCCCAGGCTAGCTAGACCACCGTTTTTTGGGCATTTTGCGGCGGACCCGAACTTGGGGACGCGACCTTCGGGCATAATTTTGGTCGGCTGTTCCCGTGGCCTATTTTTTGCACACGGAGGCGCTCGCAAGTCTCGCCCCATTCCAGTCAGCGGATGAACTTGGCCAGCCCCCCCCCCAAGGCTATAGCCTACCCGTTTTTTGGGCATTTTTGACGGCGGATGAACTTGAGAGGCTAAGGACCTTCGGGCTTTTATTTTAGGGCGCGGCTGTGCCCGTGGCCTATTTTGGCACACGGAGGCGCTCGCAAAGTCTCGCCCCATTCTGAGTCCAGCGGAATGCCAGTTGCCTTCCTCCCCCAAGGCTATAGCCCACCTTTAGTTTTTAGGCATTTTTGCGGCGAGACGAACTTGGGGATGGGACCTTCGGGCGCTTATTTTTTTAGCGGCTGTGCAGCGGCCCTGGCCCACAGCACCTGACTTTGGAGGGTGCTGCAAAAGTCTCACCCCATTCCAGTCCGGCGGACAGACTTGGCCGCTTGCCCTCCCCCCAGGCAACAGCCCACCCGTTTTAGTTTTAAGGCATTTTGCGGCCGAGAGAACTCGGGAGCGGGACCTTCGGGGAGGCTTATTTTTGGCGGCTGTGCCCACAACCTATTTTGGCCCGGCACCACCGGGAGGCGCTCGCAAAGTCTCGCCCCATTCCAAGTCCCGGGCGGCTTAGCCAGCCCCCAAGGCAATGGCCAACCATTGTTTGGGCATTTTGCGGACGAACTTGGCAGACAGGGGGACCTTCGGGCTTTTATTTTGGCGAGGCTGTGCCATGGCCTAGCCACAGCACCACGGAGGCGCTGCATAAAAGTCTGCGCCCATTCCAAGTCCGAGCCCGGGCACGAACTTGGCCAGCTCCCTCCCCCAAGGCTATAGCCCTTTAGTTTTGGGAATTTTTGAAGTACTACGTGGAAGAACTTGGGGACGGACCGGGACCTTCGGGCGCTTATTTTTTGGTGCAGCTGTGCCATGACTATTTTTGGTACGGAGGGCACTCGCAAAGTCTCGCCCCATTCAGGTCCGGGGACGAACTTGTAGCCAACTCACTCCCCAGGCTATAGACCACCCGTTTTTGGGCATTTTGCGGCAGACCGGGCGAACTTGGGGACGCGACCTTGAACCACTTAATTTTGGTCCCGGCTGTTCCGTGGCCTATTTTTTGCACACACGGAGCGCTGCAATGTCTCGCCCCATTCCGAGTCGGATGAACTTGGCCAGCCCCCTCCCCCAGGCTATAGCCTACCCCGTTTTTGGGCATTTTTGCAGCGGATGAACTTGGGGGCCAGGACCTTCGGGCTTTTATTTTAGGGGCGCGGCTGTGCCCGTGGCCTGGCCCACAGCACACGGAGGCGCGCAAGGCGAGTCTCGCCCCATTCTGAGTCCGGCAGAAGTTGGCCAGCCACTCCCGAGGCTATAGCCCCACCGCGTTTTGGGCATTTTGCGGCGGACGGAGCACTTGGGAGACGGGACCTTCGGGCTTTATTTTTGGGTGCAGCTGTACCACGGCCTATTGGCACACGGAGGCGCTCGTAAAGTCTCGCCCCATTCCGAGTCCGGCAAGCAGAACTTAGCCAACCCCCCTCCCCCAAGGCTATAGCCCACCGTTTTTGGGGATTTTGCGAGCGGGACGAACTTTAGGCACGGACCTTGACCTTCGGGCACTTATTTTTAATTACAGCTGTACCCACAGCCTATTTTGGCACACGGAGGCGCTCGCAGAAGTCGCCCCATTCGGAGAGTCCGGCGGGACCAGGCAGGCCAGCCCCTCCCCCAAGGCTATAGCCACCGTTTTTGAGGCATTTTGCGGCGAGGATGAACTTGGGGACGGGACCTTCGGGGGCCTTATTTTTAGCGCGGCTGTGCCGCGGCCTGGCCACTGACACACACGGGGGTGCTCACAAAGTCTCACCCCATTGGCGAGTCCCGGGACAGAAGTTGTAAAACCTATAGCCACACCCATTTGGGCATTTTGCGCGGACAAACTTGGGGGCCCAGGAGCGTCGGGCGCTTATTTTGGAGCAGCTTGGCTGTGCCGCGGCCTATTTTAACACACGGAGGCGCTCGCAGTCTCGCCCCATTCCGAGTCGGCGGAGGAACTTGGCAGCCCCCTCCCCCAGGCTATAGCCCGCACCGGTTTTAGGCATTTTTGCGGACGAGACGAACTTAGGGACGGGACCTTCGGGCTTTATTTTTGGGCGCGGCTGCGCCGCGGCCTGGCCCACCAGCACGGAGCGCTTGCAAAGTCTCGCATCCCATTCTGAGTCTGGCGGACGAACTTTGCCAGCCCCTCCCCAAGGCTATAGCCCACCCGTTTTTGGGCATTTTGCAGTGGACGAACATGGGGACGGGACCTTGGGCGCTTATTTTTGGCGCGCTGCTATGCCATGCATGACCTTTTTTGGCACCACGGAGGCCGCACGCAGGTCTCGCCCTTTATTCTCAGTCCGGCGGAGGAACTGGCCCAGCCCCTCCCCCAAGGCTCACCAGCCCACCCATTTTTGGGCATTTTGCGCGCGGATGAACTTAGGGGAGGACCTTCGGGGCCTTATTTTTGCTTGCGGCTGTGCACGCGCTGCCCTTGTCTATTTTATCGCGCCACGGAGGTGCTCGGAAAGTCTCGCCCCATTCCGGAGTCCAGCGGGCCGAGATTAGCCAGGCTATAGCCCACCCATTTTTGGGCATTTTGCGGCGGACGAACTTGAGGCAGGAGCGTGGGCGACTTATTTTGGATGCGGCTGTGCCCAGCGGGCCTGCACCCCAGCACACGGAGGCGCTGGCCAAGTCTCGCCCCATTCGAGTCAGCGGACGAACTTGGCCAGCCCCTCACCCAGGCTGCTAGCCCACCACGTTTTTTCGGCATTTTGCGGCGGACCGAACTTGGGGCGGGACCTTCGAGGGCTTATTTTAGGGCGCGGTTGTGCACGGCCTATTTTTGGTACATGGAGGCGCTGCAAAGTCTCGCCCCATTCGAGTCAGCGGATGAGTTGGCCAAGCTATAGCCACCCATTTTTGGGCATTTTTCGGCGGACCGAACTTGGGGACGGGACCCTCGGGCACTTATTTTTTTGGGTGCGCTGTGCCACGCAGCCTGGCCCCCAGCACGCGGAGGCTCTGCGAAGTCACCACCGCCCCATTCGGGTCCGGCGGGCCCGGAACATGGCCAGCCCTCCCCCAAGGCTATAGCCCACCGTTTTGGGCATTTTTGCGGCAGGCGAACTTGGGGACCGGACCTTCTGCGCTTATTTTTGGACAAGGCTGTGCCGCAGCTATTTTGCTACACGGAGGGTGCTCGTAAAGTCTGGCCCAATTCCGGGTCCGGCGGACGAACTTGGCCAGCCCCTCCCCCCAAGGCAACAGCCCACCCGTTTTTTTGGCATTTTTTCGGCGGACGTACTTGAGGACCGGACCTTCGGGCAATTATTTTTTGGATCGCTGTGCCCGCTGACGCGGCCTGTTACGGCACCACGGAGGGCTCTCGCGAGTCTCGCCCCATTCCGAGTCCGGCGGGACGAACATGGCCAGCCCCTCCCCCAAGGCTATAGCCCACCCGTTTTTAGGTATTTTTGCGGCGGACGAACCTGAGGCCATGGGACCTTGCCAGGGGCTTATTTTTTGGGCGCAGCTGTGCCCGTGGCCTAGCCACCCAGCACCACGGAGGCGCTGTGAAGTCTCGCCCCATTCCGAGTCCGGGGGGACGGGGATTGGCCACCCCCAAGGCTATAGCCCACCCGTTTTTAGGCATTTTGCGGCGGACGAACTTGGGGACGGGACAGAGGATTATTTTTGGGCGCGGCTGTGTCCTTGGCCTATTTTGGCCACAGCACACGGAGGCGCTCGCAAAGTCTACGCCCCATTCGAGTCCGGCGGACCGAGTCGGCCAGCCCCTCCCAAGGCTATAGCCCACCCATTTTTGGTATTTTGCGGCGGATGAACTTGGGGACGGGACCTTTCAGCTTATTTTTTGGGGGCACGTGGCTGTGCCGCGGTCTATGTTGGCACACGGAGGTGCTCGCAAAACTCACCCCATTCCAGAGTCCGGCGGGAAGTTGGCCAGCCTCGCCCACACCGTTTTTGGGGCTTTTTTGCGGCTGACGAACTTGGGAATGCCAAAGGACCTTCGGGGGCTTATATTTTGACGAGGCTGTGCCGCGGCCTATTTTGGCACACAGAGGGCACTGCAAAGTCTCAGCCCCCATTATGAGTCCGGCAGGCGAAGTTGGCCAGCTCCTTCCCAGGCTATAGCCCACCGTTTTAGCATTTTGCGGCGGACGAAGGGGACGGGACCTTCGGGGCTTGTTTTTGGCGCGGCTTTGGCCTATCTTTGGCACACGTGGGCGCTCGCAAAGTCTCGCCCCATTCAGTCCAGGGACAGTGGGCCAGCCCTCCCCAAGGCTATAAGCCCCACCCGTTTTTGGGTATTTTTGTGGCGAGGACGAACTTGGGGCCCAGGACCTTCGAGGGCTTATTTTTGGGCGCGGCTGTGTCCGTGGCCTATTTTAACACAGGCGCTCGCAAAGTCTCGCCCCATTCAGTCCAGGGGAGGCCCAGAAGTTGGCCAGCCCCTCCCCCAAGGCTATAGCCCACCGTTTTTGGGCATTTTGCGGCGGACGAACTTGGGGCGGGACCTTCTGGGGCTTATTTTTGGGGGCGCGGCTGTGCCCGCGGCCTTTGGCACCACGGAGGCGCTCGCAAAGTCTCGCCCCATTCCAGTCGGGAGGCGGACCCAGGGTAGGCCAGCCCCTCCCCCAAGGCTATAGCCCACCCGTTTTTGGGCATTTTGCAGTATTAGTTGAACTTGGGGACGGGACCTTCGGGTGCTTATTTTTGGGCGTGGCGAGCCGCATCCTATTTTTGGCACATGGATGGCGCTGCAAGTCTCGCCCCCTTCCAGTCCTGCGGACAAGATTGGCCAGCCTCTCCCCCAAGGCTATAGCCCACCCCGTTTTTAGGCATTTTTGGCGGACGAACTTGGGGCAGGACCTTCGGTGGCTTATTTTTGGCGCGGCTGTGCCCGCGGCTATTTTTGGCACACGGAGGGCACTCGCAAAGTCTCGCCCCATTCCGCGCCCGGCGACCGAAGTTGGCCAGCCCCTCCTCCACGCCTTATAGCCCACCCGTTTTTGGGCATTTTGCGGCGAGACGAACTTGGGGACGGGACCTTCGGGGGGATTATTTTGGGCGCGGCTGTGCCTGCGGCCAATTTTTGGCACAGGGAGCGCTCATAAAGTCTCCCCCATTCCAGTCAGCGGACGAAGTTGGCCAACCCCTCCCCCAAGGCTATAGCCCACCGTTTTAGGCATTTTGTGAGACGAACTTGGGGGGACAGGACCTTGGCGGCTTATTTTGGGCGCGGCTGTGCCATGACCTATGTTTGGCACACGGAGGGCACTCGCAGGCTCACCCATTTCAGTCGGACCGGACAAAGTTGGTGCCCCTCGCCACCCGTTTTTGGACTTTTTGCGGCGGATGAACTTGGGGACAGGACCTTGGGGGCTTATTTTGGGTGGCTGTGCCCGCGACCTATTTTGCCCAGCACACGGAGGTCGTTCGCAAAGTCTCGCCCCATTCGAGAATCCGGCAGACGAAGTTGGCCAGCCCCTCCCCCAAGGCTATAGCCACCCGTTTTTGGGCATTTTGCGGCGGAGACGAACTTGGGGACGGGACCTTCGGGGCTTATTTTTGGCGTGGCTGTGCCCCGGCCTATTTTTTGGCACCTGAGGCCGCTCACAAATTCTCACCCCATTTCGAGTCCGAGGCGGACAGAGTTGGCCAGCCCCCTCCCCCAAGGCCATAGCCACCGTTTTTGGGCATTTTACAGACGAATTTGGGGACGGGACCTTGAGGGCTGATTTTTGGCGCGGCTGTGTGCCTATTTTTTGGCACACGGAGGTGCTGCAAAGTCTCGCCCCATTCCAAGTCCGGACGAAGTTGGCCCCCTCCCCCAGGCTATAGCCCACCCGTTTTTGGTCATTTTGCGGCGGACCCGAACTTGGGGGCGGGACCTTCGAGGGCTTATATTTGGGCGCAGCTGTAACCCAAGGCCTATTTTTTTGCACACGGAGGCGCTCGCAAACTCTCGCCCCATTCGAGTCAGGCGGACGAAGTTGGCCAGCCCCTCCTCCACGCCTATAGCCCACCCGTTTTTGGGCATTTTGCGGCGGACGAACTTGGGGACTGGACCTTGGGGCCTTATTTTTGAGGCGCGGCTGTGCCGCGTCCTCTTTGGCACACACGGAGGTGCTGTAAGTCTCGCCCATTTCGAGTCCGAGCGGACAGAAGTTGGCCATCCCTCCCCCAGGCTATAGCCCACCCGTTTTTGGGCATTTTGCGGCGAGACGAACTTGGGGCCAGGACCTTCGTGGGCTTATTTTGGGCGTGGCTGTGCCCGTGGCCTATTTTGGCACACGGAGGGCGCTGCAAAGTCTCGCCCCATTCGAGTCCGAGCGGACGAAGTTGGCCAGCCCTCCCCCAAGGCTATAGCCCACCACGTTTTTGGCATTTTGCGGCGGACGAACTTGGGGCCGGGACCTTATTGTAGGCTTATTTTGGGCGTGGCGTGCGAGCCGCATCCTATTTTGGCACATGGATGGCGCTGCAAGTCTCGCCCCATTCGAGTCCGGCGGACGAAGTTGGCCAGCCCCTCCCCCAAGGCTATAGCCCACCCGTTTTTGCATTTCACGGGCGGGACGAACTTGGGGCCAGGACCTTGAGGGGCTTATATTTGGCGCAGCTGTGCCCATGACCTATTGTTGGCACATGGAGCGCTCGCAAAGTCTCGTCCCATTCAGTCCGACGGACAGAGTTGGCCAGCCCTCCCCCAAGGCTATAGCCCACCGTTTTTGGGCATTTTTGGCGGGACGAACTTGGGGCGTGACCTTCGGGGCTTATTTTTGGCGCAGCTGTGCCTGACCTATTTTTGGCACGGAGCGTTAGCAAAGTCTCGCCCCATTCCGAGTCCGGCGGACGATGTTGGCCAACCCTCCCCCAAGGCTATAGGCCACCGTTTTTGGCATTTTGCGGCAGACGAACTTGGGAGCGGGACCTTTGGGGGCTTATTTTTGGGCGCGGCTTTGCCCACGGCCTATTTTGGCACCACGGAGGCGCTCGCAAAAGTCTCGCCCCATTCCGAGTCCGGCGGATGAAGTGGGCCAGCGCCTCCCAAAGGCTATAGCCACCCGTTTTTGGGCATTTTTGCGGCGGATGAACTTGAGACCGGGACCTTAGGGGCTTATTTTTGGGCGCGGCTGTGTCCGTGACCTGGCCACAGCACACGGAGGTGCTGCAAAGTCTCACCCCATTCCGAGTCCGAGGACCCGAAGTTGGCCAGCCCCTCCCCAAGGCTATAGCCCACCGTTTTTGGGCATTTTGCGGCGGACGAACTTGGGGACGGGACCTTGAGGGCTTATTTTGGGGCGCGGCTGTGCCGCGTCCTCTTTTGGCACCACGGAGGGTGCTCAAAAATCTCACCCCATTTGAGTCCAGAGAAGGTGGCCATCCCCTCCCAAGGCTGCCCACCCGTTTTTGGCATTTGCAGGCGGATGAACTTGGGGACGGGACCTTCCAGGGGCTTATATTTGGGCGGCTGAGCCCGAGGCCTCCCCAGCACGGAGGCGCTCGCAAGTCTCGCCCCATTCCGAGTCCGGGGACGAAGTTGGCCAGCCCCCTCCCCCAAAGGCTATAGCCCACCCGTTTTTGGGCATTTTTGTGGACGAACTTGGGGGGACCTTCGGGGGCTTATATTTGGGCGCGCTGAGCCCAAGGCCTATTACAGCACACGGAGGCGCTCGCAAAGTCTCGCCCCATTCCGAGTCCGGCGGACGAAGTTGGCCAGCCCTCCTCCACGACTATAGCCCACCCGTTTTTGGGAATTTTGCAGGCGGGACCCGAACTTGGGGCGGGACCTTCGGGGCTTATTTTGGGCGCGCTGTGCCCGCGGCCTCTTTACAGCACACGGTGGGCGCTGTAAGTCTCGCCCCATTCCGAGTCCGGCGGACGAGTTGGCCAGCCCCCTCCCCAAGGCTATAGCCCACCGTTTTTGGGCATTTTGCGGCGACGGACGAACTTGGGGCCGGGACCTTCGGGGCTTATATTTGGGCAGCTGAGCCAGGCCTATTTTGGCACACGGAGCGCTGCAAGTCTCGCCCCATTCCGAGTCCGGGGGACGAAGTTGTAGCCCCTCCCCAGGCTATAGCCCACCCGTTTTTGGGCATTTTGCGGCGGACGAACTTGGGGACGGGACCTTCGGGGGCTTATATGTGGGCGCGGCTGAGCCCAAGGCTTATTTTTGGCACACGGAGGGTGCTCGCAAAGTCTCGCCCCATTTCGAGTCCGGCGGACGAAGTGGGCCATCCCCTCCCCCCAAGGCTATAGCCCACCCGTTTTTTGGGCATTTTTGCGGCGGACGAACTTGGGGACGGGACCTTCGGGGGCTTATTTTGGGGCGCGGCTGTGCCCGCGTCCTCTTTTTGGCACACGGAGGTGCTGTAAATCTCACCCCATTTGAGTCCGGCGGACAGAAGTTGGCCATCCCCCTCCCCCAAGGCTATAGCCACCCGTTTTTGGCATTTTGCGGCGGACCCGAACTTGGGGACGGGACCTTCGGGGCTTATATTTGGGCGCGGCTGAGCCCAAGGCCTTGCAGCACACGGAGGCGCTCGCAAAGTCTCGCCCCATTCCGAGTCAGGGGACGAAGTTGGCCAGCCTCCCCCAGGCTATAGCCCACCGTTTTTGGGCATTTTGCGGCGAGACCCGAACTTGGGGACGGGACCTTCGAGGGGCTTATATTTGGGGCGCGGCTGAGCCCAAGGCCTGGCCACAGCACACGGAGGCGCTCGCAAAGTCTCGCCCCATTCCGAGTCCGGCGGACCGAAGTTGGCCAGCCCCTCCTCCCACGGCTATAGCCCACCCGTTTTGGGAATTTTTGCGGCGAGACGAACTTGGGGACAGGACCTTCGGGGCTTATTTTTGGCGCGGCTGTGCCGCGGCCTCTTTGGCACGGTGGGGCGCTCAAAGTCTCGCCCCATTCAGTCCGGCGGACAGGGTTGGCCAGCCTCCCCCAAGGCTATAGCCCACCGTTTTTGGGCATTTTGCGGGCGGACGAACTTGGGGCGGGACCTTCGGGGGCTTATATTTGGCGGCTGAGCCCAAGGCCTATTTTGGCACCACGGAGGCGCTCGCAAAGTCTCGCCCCATTCCGAGTCCGGGGGACGAAGTTGTCAGCCAGCCCCTCCCCCAAGGCTATAGCCCACCCGTTTTTGGGCATTTTTGCAGCGGACGAACTTGGGGAGGACCTTGAGGCTTATATGTGGCGCGGCTGAGCCCAAGGCTTATTTTGGCACGGAGGGTGCTGCAAATCTCGCCCCATTTCGAGTCCGGCGGACAGAAAAGTGGGCCATCCCCTCCCCCAAGGCTATAGCCACCGTTTTTGGGCATTTTGCGGCGGACGAACTTGGGGACGGGACCTTCGGGGCTTATTTTTGGGCGTGGCTGTGCCGCGGCCTATTTTAGCACACGGAGGCGCTGCAAAGTCTCGCCCCATTCCGAGTCCGGCGGACGAGGATTGGCCAGCCACTCCCCAAGGCTATAGCCCACCCGTTTTTGGGCATTTTTGCGGCGGACAAACTTGGGGCGGGACCTTGGGGCTTATTTTTGGGCGCGGCTGTGTCCATGGCCTATTTTTGCACCACGGAGCGCTGCGCAAATTCTCGTCCCATTTGAGTCAGCGGATAGAAGTTGGCCAGCCTCCCCCAAGGCTATAGCCCACCCGTTTTTGGGCATTTTACGGCGAGACGGGAATTTGGGGTCGGGACCTTTGGGGCTTATTTTTGGGCGCGCCTGTGCCGCGGCCTATTTTGGCACACGGAGCGCTCATAAAGTCTCGCCCCATTCAGTCCGGCGGACAGAGTCGGCCAGCCCCTCCCCCAAGGCTATAGCCCACCCGTTTTTGGGCATTTTGCGGCGGACGAACTTGGGGCCAGGACCTTCGGGGCTTATATTTGGGCGCGGCTGTGTCCATGACCTGGCCTTGGCACACGGAGGCGCTGCAAATCTCCCCATTCCGAGTCGGCGGACCGAAGTTGGCCAAGCCCCTCCTCCCACGCCTATAGCCCACCCGTTTTTGGGCATTTTGCGGCGGACGAACTTGGGGACGGGACCTTCGGGGATTATTTTGGTGCGGTTGTGCCGCGGCCTATTTTAGCACCACGGAGACCGCTCGCAAAGTCTCACACCATTCCGAGTCCGAGCGGGACGAAGTTGGCCAGCCCCACCCCAAGCCTATAGCCCACCCGTTTTTGTGGCCTTTTTCCTTGGCGCCCCTTGGCCTTGGGCGGTTATTTTGGGCAGGCTGAGCCCGCAGTCTATTTTTGGCACATGGAGGCTGCTCGCAAAGTCTCGCGCCATTCCGAGTCGGCGGACGATGTTAGCCAGCCCCACCCCCAAGGCTATAGCCCACCCGTTTTTGTAGCCACTTTCCGCTGGCGAACTTGGCCTTGACCTTGATCAGTTATTTTTGGGCGCGGCTATGCGCGGCCTATTTTGGGACACGGAGGCGCTGCAAGTCTCGCGCCATTCGAGTCCGGCGGACGAAGTTGGCCAGCCCACCCCCAAGGCTATAGCCCACCCGTTTTTGGCCTTTTCCGCTGGACAAAGTTGGCGCCCGGCCTTGGGCGGATATTTTTAGGCGCGGCTGTGCGCCCGGCCTATTTTGGCACACAGAGGCCGCTCGCAAAGTCTCGCGCCATTCCGAGTCCGTAGGATGAGTTGGCCAGCCCCATCCCCCAAGGCTATAGGCCACCCGTTTTGTGGCCTTTTCGCTGGGCAGACTTGGCCCGGCCTTGGGTGGTTATTTTTGCGCGCGGCTGTGCCCATGGCCTATTTTTTGTGCACGGAGGCCGCTCGCAAAGTCTCGCCATTCAGAGTCGGCGGTCAGTTGGCCAGCCCCACCCTCCAAGGCTATAGCCCACCCGTTTATGTGGCCTTTTTCCGCTGGGCGAGCGTGGCGGCCCGGCCTTGGGCGGTTATTTTAAGCGCGGCTGTGCCCGCGGCCTATTTTGGGACACGGAGTCGCTCGCAAAGTCTCGCGCCATTCCGAGTCCGAGCGGACCCGAGTTGGCCAGCCCCCCCCCCCAAGTCTATAGCCCACCCGTTTTTTTGGCCTTTTACCCGTGGACGAAATTGGGCCCCCGGCCTTCGGGCGGTTAATTTTGGCGCGGCTGTGCCCTTGATCTCTTTTGGCACACAGAGGCGCCGCAAAGTCTCGCGCCATTCCGAGTCCGACGGGCCGGACGTTGGCCAGCCCCGCCCCCCAAGGCTATAGCCCACCCGTTTTTGTGGCCTTTTCCGCTGGACGAACTTGGCGCCCCGGCCTTCGGGTGGTTATTTTTGGGCGCGGCTGTGCCCACGGCCTATTTTTTGCACACGGAGGCGGCTCGCAAAGTATCGCGCCATTCCGAGTCCGGCGGACGAAGTTGGCCAGCCCCACCCCCCAAGGGTATAGCCCACCCGTTTTTGTGGCCTTTTTCCGCTGGACGAACTTGGCGCCCCGGCCTTCGGGCGGATATTTTTGGGCGCGGCTGTGCCCGTGGCCTCTTTTTGGCACACAGAGGCCGCTCGCATAGTCTCGCGCCATTCCGAGTCCGGCGGACGAAGTTGGCCAGCCCCACCTCCCAAGGCTATAGCCCACCCGTTTTTGTGGCCTTTTTCCGCTGGACGAACTTGGCGCCCCGGCCTTCGGGCGGTTATTTTTAGTAGCGGCTGTACCATGTTTTGGCACACGGAGGCCGCTCAAAGTCTCGCGCCATTCAGTCAGTCCGGCGGACGAAGTTGGCCAGCCCCACCCCCCAAGACTATAGCCCACCCGTTTTTGTGGCCTTTTTCCGCTGGACGAACTTGGCGCCCCGGCCTTCGGGTGGTTATTTTTGGGCGCGGCTGTGCCCGCTGCCTATTTTTTTGTGCACGGAGGCCGCTCGCAAAGTCTCGCGCCAATCCGAGTCCGGCGGACGAAGTTGGCCAGCCCCACCCCCCAAGGCTATAGCCCACCCGTTTTTTGGGCATTTTTGCGGCGGACGAACTTGGGGACGGGACCTTCGGGGGCTTATATTTGGGCGCGGCTTTGACCAAGGCCTATTTTTGGCACACGGAGGGCGCTCGTAAAGTCTCCCCCCATTCCGAGTCCCGGCAGACGAAGTTGTAGCCCCACCCCAAGGCTATAGCCCACCCGTTTTGTGGCCTTTTTCCGCTGGGCCGAACTTGGCGCCCGGCCTTGGGCGGTTATTTTTAGGCGCGGCTATGGCGCGGCGATTTTTTGGCAGGTCGCTCGTAAAGTCTCGCGTCATTCCAAGTCCGAGGCGGACGAAGTTGGCCAGCCCCACCCCCAAGGCTATAGCCCACCCGTTTTTGTGGCCTTTATCAGCTGGGCCGAACTTGGCGCCCGGCCTTGGGTGGTTATTTTAGGCGTGGCTGTGCCGCGGCCTATTTTTTGTGCCACGGACGCTCGCAAAGTCTCGCGCCATTCCGAGTCCAGCGGTCGAAGTTGGCCAGCCCCACCCCCCAAGGCTATAGCCCACCCGTTTTGTTGGCCTTTTTCCACTGGACGAACTTGTCGCCCCGGCCTTCGGGCGGTTATTTTTGGGTACGGCTGTGACCGCGGCCTATGTTTGGGACACGGAGGCCACTCGCAAAGTCTCGAGCCATTCCGAGTCCGGCGGACGAAGTCGGCCAGCCCCACCCCCCAAGGCTGTAGCCCACCCGTTTTTGTGGCCTTTTTCCGCTGGACGAACTTGGCGCCCCGGCCTTCGGGCGGTTATTTTTGGGCACGGCTGTACCCGCGGCCTATTTTGCAGAGGCAGCTCGCAAAGTCTCGCGCCATTCCGAGTCCGAGCGTGGACGAAGTTGGCTAGCCCCACCCCAAGGTATAGCCCACCCGTTTTGCGGCCTTTTTCCGCTGGGCCGAACTTTGCGCCCGGCCTTGGGCGGATATTTTTGGGCGCGGCTGTGCCGCGGCCTCTTTTTGGCACACGGAGCCGCTCACAAAGTCTCGCGCCATTCCGAGTCCGGCGGACGAAGTTGGCCAGCCCACCCCCAAGACTATAGCCCACCACGTTTTGTGGCCTTTTTCCGCTGGGCGAACTTGGCGCCCGACCTTGGTGGTTATTTTGGGCGCGGCTGCACCACGCGGCCTATTTTTTAATGCCTGGAGGCGCTCGCAAAGTCTCGCGCCATTCCGAGTCCGGCGGTCAGTTGGCCAGCCCCACCCCAAGGCTATAGCCCACCCGTTTTTATGGCCTTTTCCGCTGGGAGACACCTGGCGCCCGGCCTTGGGCGGTTATTTTAGGCACGGCTGTACCGGCCTATTTTGGCCTGCGGGCGCTGAGTCTCGCGCCATTCCGAGAATCCGGCGGGACGAAGTTGGCCAGCCCCAACCCCCAAGGCTATAGCTCACCCGTTTTTGTGGCCTTTTTCCGCTGTACGAACTTGGCGGCCCGGCCTTGGCGGTTATTTTAGGTGCGGCTGTGTCCATGGTCTATTTTGGCACAGGAGGCGGTCGCAAAGTCTCGCGCCGGTCGAGTCCGGCGAGACAGTTGGCCAGCCCCACCCCCAAGGCTGTAGCCCACCCGTTTTTGTGGCCTTTTTCCATGGGGCGAACTTGGCGCCCGGCCTTCGGAGGTTATTTTTGTGCGCGGCTGTGCCGCGGCGATTTTGGCACCGGAGTCGCTCGTAAAGTCTCGCGCCATTCCGAGTCCGGCGGACAGAGTGGAGCCAAGCCCCACACCCCAAGGCTATAGCCCACCCGTTTTTGTGGCCTCTTTCCGCTGGATGAAATTGGCGCCCGGCCTTGATCGTTTATTTTTGGGCGCGGCTGTGCCGCGGCCACAGCACCTGGAGCCGCTCAAAGTCTCGCGCCATTCCAGGTCCGGAGACAGTTGGCCAACCCCACCCCCAAGGCTATGGCCCACCCCTTTTTGTGGCCTTTTTCGCTGGACGAACTTGGCGCCCGGCCTTGGCGGTTATTTTTGCCGCGGCTGTGTCCTTGACCTTTTGGCACACTGGGGCGGCTGCGCAAAGTCTCACGCCATTCGAGTCGGCGGACAGTTGGCCAGCCCCACCCCCAAGGCTATAGCCCACCCGTTTTGTGGCCTTTTCCGCTGGGGAGTTGGCGCCCGGCCTTTGGGCGGTTATTTTTGAAGCGCGGCTGTGCCCGCGGCCTATTTTGGCACCACGGAGGCCGCTCACAAAGTCTCGCGCCATTCCGAGTCCAAATGGACGAGTTAGCCAGCCCCACCCCAAGACTATAGCCCACCCGTTTTGTGGCCTTTTCCAGCTGGACGAACTTGGCGCCCGGCCTTCGGGTGGTTATTTTTGGCTGGCTGACGCCTTTTTTTGTGCACGGAGGCCGCTCGCAAAGTCTCGCGCCATTCCGAGTCAGCGGTCGAGTTGGCCAGCCCCACCCCCAAGGCTATAGCCCACCGTTTTGTGGCCTTTTCCGCTGGGCGAACCTGGCGCCCGGCCTTCGGGCGGTTATTTTGGGCGCGGCTGTGCCCATGACCTCTTTTAACGGAGGCCGCTCGCGAAGTCTCGCGCCATTCCAGTCCGGCGGACGAAGTTGGCCAGCCCCAACCCCCAAGGCTATAGCTCACCCGTTTTTGTGGCCTTTCCGCTGGACGAACTTGCGCTGACCTTGGCGGTTATTTTTGGGTGCGGCTGTGTCCACGGTCTGGCACCACGGAGGCCACAGTCGCAAAGTCTCGCGCCGGTCCGAGTCCGGCAAAGTTGGCCAGCCCCACACCCCAAGGCTATAGCCCACCAGTTTTTGTGGCCTTTTTCTGGGGACGAACTTGGCGCGGCCTTCAGGCGGTTATTTTTGGGTGCGGCTGTGGTGCGCCTTTTTGGCATACGGAGGCCGCTCGCAAAGTCTCGCACCATTCCAGTACGGCGGACGAAGTTGGCCAGCCCCCAAGGCTATAGCCCACCCGTTTTGTGGCCTTTTTCCGCTGGGCCGAACTTGGCGGCCCGGCCTTGGGCGATTATTTTTGGGCGCGGCTGTGTCCGGCTGGCTGGAGGCCACTCGTAAAGTCTCGCCCATTCCAGTCCAGGCGGACAAGTCGACCAGCCCCACCCCCAGGCTATAGCCCATCCGTTTTGTGGCCTTTTCCGCTGGACGAACTTGGCGCCCGGCCTTGGTCGGTTATTTTAGCGCGGCTGTGCCAGCAGCCTATTTTTGGCACCACAGAGGCCGCTCGCAAAGTCTCGCGCCATTCGAGTCCGGCGGACCCGAAGTTGGCCAGCCCACACCCCAAGGCTATAGCCCACCAGTTTTTGTGGCCTTTTTCTGCGGGACGAGGTGGCGCCCGGCCTTCAGGCGGTTATTTTTAGGCGCGGCTGTAGTCGCACGCCTATTTTGCATCGGAGGCCGCTCGCAAAGTCTCGCACCATTCCAGTACGGCGGACTTGGAGTTGGCCAGCCCAAGGCTATAGCCCACCCGTTTTGTGGCCTTTTCCGCTGCACGAACTTGGCGCCCGGCCTTGGGTGGTTATTTTTGGACAGCGCCTGTGCCCGCGGCCCTATTTTTGGACAGGCCGCTCGCAAAGTCTCGCGCCATTCCGAGTCCAATGGACGAAGTGGGCCAGCCCCACCCCGAGGCTATAGCCCACCCGTTTTGTGGCCTTTTTTCTGCTGGACGAACTTGGCGTGCCTTGGGTGGTTATTTTAGACGCGCCTGTGCCCACGGCCTATTTTTGGCACTCGGAGGCCGCTCGCAAAGTCTCGCGCCATTCCGAGTCCGGCGGAACAAGTGCGCCACCCCCAACCCCCAAGGCTATAGCCCACCAGTTTTTGTGGCCTTTTTCCGCTGGACGAACTTGGCGCTGACCTTGACAGTTACTTTTGGGCGCAGCTGTGTCCATGGCTGGCACATGGGGGCCGCTCGCAAAGTCTCGCGCCATTCCAGTCCGGCGGACAGAGGTTGGCCAGCCCCACCCCCAAGGCTATAGCCCACCCGTTTTGTGGCCTTTTTCCAGCTGGACGAACTTGGCGCCCGGCCTTCGGGCAGTTATTTTTGGCGCGGCTGTGCCCACGGCCTGCCCCACGGAAGCCGCTCAAAGTCTCGCGCCATTCCGAGTCCGGCGGACGAAGTTGGCCAACCCCACCCCCAAGGCTTTAGCCGACCCGTTTTGTGGCCTTTTTCCTCTGAGCAGACTTGCGCCCGGCCTTGGGGCGGTTATTTTTGGCGCGGCTGTGCCGCGGCCTATTTTGGCATCCGGAGGCCGCTCGCAAAGTCTCGCCATTCCGAGTCAGGCGGATGAAGTGGGCCGCCCCCACCCCCCAAGGCTATAGCCCACCCGTTTTTGTGGCTTTTTCCGCTGGACGAACTTGGCGCCCCGGCCTTCGGGCGGTTATTTTGGAGTGCGGCTGTGCCCATGCCTATTTTTGGCACACGGAGGCCGCTCCACAAAGTCTCGCGCCATTCCGAGTCCGAGCGGACGAAGTCGGCCAGCCCCACCCCCAAGGCTATCGCCCACCCGTTTTTGTGGCCTTTTCCGCTGGACGAACTTGGCGGCCCGGCCTTCGGGCGGTTATTTTTGGCGCGGCTGTGTCCTCGGCTGGTACACGGAGGCCACTCGTAAGTCTCACGCCATTCCGAGTCCGGCGGACAGTTGGCCAACCCCACCCCCAAGGCTATAGCCCACCCATTTTTGTGGCCTTTTTCGCTGGACGAACTTGGCGCCCGGCCTTGACGGGCGGTTATTTTTGAAGTGCGGCCATGCCCGCGGCCGAGTTTTGGCACACGGAGGTTGCTCGTAAAGTCTCGCGCCATTCCGAGTCCGGCAGACGAAGTTGGCCAGCCCCACCCCCCAAGGCTATAGCCCACCCGTTTTTGTGGCCTTTATCCGCTGGGCTGAACTTGGCGCCCGGCCTTGGGTGGATTATTTTTAGGCGCGGCTGTGCCAGCCTATTTTGTGTACGGAGGCCGCTCGCAAAGTCTCGCGCCATTCGAGTCAGCGGTCAAGTTGGCCAGCCCCACCCCCAAGGCTATAGCCCACCCATTTTGTGGCCTTTTTCCACTGGGCCAGAACTTATCGCCCGGCCTTCGGGCGGTTATTTTTGGGCGCGGCTGTGCCCGCGGCCTATGTTTGGGACACGGAGGCCACTCGCAAAGTCTCGAGCCATTCCGAGTCCGGCGGACGAAGTCGGCCAGCCCCACCCCCCAAGGCTGTAGCCCACCCGGTTTTGTGGCCTTTTTCCGCTGGGCGAACTTGGCGCCCCGGCCGTGGGGGGGTTATTTTTGGGCGCGGCGGTGCCCGCGGGCTGTTTTTTTGTGTCCGGAGGCCTCTCGCAAAGTTTCGCGCCATTCCGAGTCCAGCGGTCGAAGTTGGCCAGCCCCACCCCCCAAGGCTATAGCCCACCCATTTTTGTGGCCTTTTTCCACTGGGCGAACTTGTCGCTCCGGCCTTTGGGCGGTTATTTTTGGGCGCGGCTGTGCCCGCGGCCTATGTTTGGGACACGGAGGCCACTCGCAAAGTCTCGAGCCATTCCGAGTCCGGCGGACGAAGTGGGCCAGCCCCACCCCCCGAGGCTATAGCCCACCCGTTTTGTGGCCTTTTTAAGCTGGACGAACTTGGCGCCCGGCCTTCGGGCGGTTATTTTAGGCTCGGCTGTGCCCGGCCTATTTTTGGCACACGGAGGCAGCTCGCAAAGTCTCGCGCCATTCCGAGTCCGGCGGACGAAGTTAGCTAGCCCAGGTATAGCCCACCGTTTTGTGGCCTTCTTCGCTGGGCCAGAACTTGGCGCCCGGCCTTGGGCGGTTATTTTTGGCGCGGCTGTGCCCGCGGCCTATTTTGGCGCACGGGCCGCTGCAAAGTCTCGCGCCATTCGAGTCCGAGCGGACAGAGTGGGCCAGCCCCACCCCGAGGCTATAGCCCCACCGTTTTGTGGCCTTTTTCTGCTGGGCCGAACTTGGCGCCCCGGCCTTGGGTGGTTATTTTTGGGCGCGGCTGTGCCCGCGGCCTATTTTGTCACCACGGAGACCGCTCGCAAAGTCTCGCGCCATTCCAGGTCCAGCGGTCGAAGTTGGCCAGCCCCACCCCAAGGCTATAGCCCACCCATTTTTGTGGCCTTTTTCAACTGGTCGAACTTGTCGCTCCGGCCTTTGGGCGGTTATTTTTGGGCTCGGCTGAGCCCGCGGCCTATGTTTGGGACACGGAGGCCACTCGCAAAGTCTCGAGCCATTCCGAGTCCGGCGGACGAAGTCGCCAGCCCCACCCCCAAAGGCTGTAGCCCACCCGTTTTGTGGCCTTTTTCCGCTGGGAACTTGGCGCCCGGCCTTGGGCGGTTATTTTTAGGCTCGGCTGTGCCCGGCCTATTTTGGCACCGCGGAGGCAGCTCGCAAAGTCTCGCGCCATTCCGAGTCCGAGCGGACAGTTGGCTAGCCCACCCCCAAGGGTATAGCCCACCCGTTTTGTGGCCTTCTTCCGCTGGACGAACTTGGCGCCCGGCCTTGGCGGTTATTTTTAGGCGCGCCTGTGCCCAGCCTATTTTAGCGCACGGAGGCCGCTCGCAAAGTCTCGCGCCATTCCGAGTCCGAGCGGACAGAAGTGGGCCAGCCCCACCCCGAGGCTATAGCCCACCCGTTTTGTGGCCTTTTTCTGCTGGACGAACTTGGCGCCCGGCCTTGGGTGGTTATTTTGGCGCGGCTGTGCCCGCGGCCTATTTTGTCACCACGGAGGCCGCTCGCAAAGTCTCGCGCCATTCCGAGTCCGGCGGACAAAGTTGGCCAGCCCCAACCCCCAAGGCTATAGCCCACCAGTTTTGTGGCCTTTCCGCTGGGCGAACTTGGCGGCCCGGCCTTGAGCAGTTATTTTGGGCGCAGCTGTGTCCGCGGCTGGCACATGGGGCCACTCGCAAAGTCTCGCGCCATTCGAGTCCGGACGAAGTTGGCCAGCCCACCCCCAAGGCTATAGCCCACCCGTTTTTGTGGCCTTTTTCCGCTGGACGAACTTGGCGCCCCGGCCTTCGGGCAGTTATTTTTGGGCGCGGCTGTGCCCACGGCCTATTTTTTGCCCACGGAAGCCGCTCGCAAAGTCTTGCGCCATTCCGAGTCCGGCGGACGAAGTTGGCCAGCCCCACCCCCCAAGGCTATAGCCCACCCGTTTTTGTGGCCTTTTTCCTCTGAACGAACTTGGCGCCCCGGCCTTCGTGCGGTTATTTTTGGGCGCGTCTGTGCCCATGGCCTATTTTTGGCATCCGGAGGCCGCTCGCAAAGTCTCGCGCCATTCCGAGTCAGGCGGACGAAGTGGGCCAGCCCCACCCGCCAAGGCTATAGCCCACCCGTTTTTGTGGCCTTTTTCCGCTGGACAAACTTGGCGCCCCGGCCTTCGGGCAGTTATTTTTGGGTGCGGCTGTGCCCGCGGCCTATTTTTGGCACACGGAGGCCGCTCACAAAGTATCGCGCCATTCCGAGTCCGGCGGACGAAGTCGGCCAGCCCCACCCCCCAAGGCTATCGCCCACCCGTTTTTGTGGCCTTTTTCCACTGGACGACCTTGGCGGCCCGGCCTTCGGGAAGTTATTTTTGGGTGCGGCTGTGTCCTCGGCTGGTACATGGAGGTCGCTCGTAAAATCTCGCGCCATTCCGAGTCCGGCAGACGAAGTTGGCCAGCCCCACCCCCCAAGGCTATAGCCCACCCGTTTTTGTGGCCTTTATCCGCTGGACGAACTTGGCGCCCCGGCTTTCGGGTGGTTATTTTTGGGCGCGGCTGTGCCGAGCCTATTTTTGTGTCACGGAGGCCGCTCGCAAAGTCTCGCACCATTCGAGTCCAGCGGTCGGTTGGCCAGCCCACCCCCAAGGCTATAAGCCCACCCATTTTTGTGGCCTTTTTCCACTGGGCCGAACTTGTCGCCCGGCCTTCGGGCGGTTATTTTTGGCGCGGCTGTGCCGCGGCCTATGTTTGGGACACGGAGGCCACTCGTAAAGTCTCGAGCCATTCCGAGTCCGGCGGACGAAGTCGGCCAGCCCCACCCCAAGGCTGTAGCCCACCCGTTTTGTGGCCTTTTTCCGCTGGGAGACTTGGCGCCCGGCCTTGGGCGGTTATTTTTGGGCTCGGCTGTGCCACGGCCTATTTTGGCAGCACGGAGGCAGCTGCAAAGTCTCGCGCCATTCCGAGTCCGGCGGACGAAGTTGGCTAGCCCCACCCCAAGGTATAGCCCCACCGTTTTGTGGCCTTCTTCCGCTGGACGAACTTGGCGCCCGGCCTTCGGGCGGTTATTTTGGCGCGCCTGTGCCCGGCCTATTTTCAGCGCCACGGAGGCCGCTCGCAAAGTCTCGCGCCATTCCGAGTCCGAGCGGACGAAGTGGGCCAGCCCACCCCGAGGCTATAGCCCACCCGTTTTGTGGCCTTTTTCCGCTGGGCGAACTTGGCGGCCCGGCCTTGGGCGGTTATTTTTGGCGCGGCTGTGTCCGCGGTCTATTTTGGCACCACGGAGGCCGGTCGCAAAGTCTCGCGCCGGTCCGAGTCCGGAGATGGCCAGCCCCAACCCCCAAGGCTATAGCGCACCAGTTTTGTGGCCTTTATCCGCTGGACGAACTTGGCGCCCGGCCTTGGGCGGTTATTTTGGGGCGCGGCTGTGCCCGCCGCCTATTTTGAACACGGAGGCCGATCGCAAAGTCTCGCGCCATTCCGAGTCCGAGCGGACGAAGTGGGCCAGCCCCACCCCCAAGGCTATAGCCCACCGTTTTGTGGCCTTTTTCCGCTGGACGAACTTGGCGCCCGGCCTTGGACGGTTATTTTTGGGCGCGCCTGTGCCGCGACCTATTTGGCACACGGAGGCCGCTGCGCAAAGTCTCGCGCCATTCCGAGTCCGGCGGACGAGTGGGCCAGCCCACCCCGGGCTATAGCCACCCGTTTTGTGGCCTTTTTCTGCTGGACGAACTTGGCGCCCGGCCTTCGGGTGGTTATTTTGGCGCGGCTGTGCCCGCGACCTATTTTGTCACACGGAGGCCGCTCGCAAAGTCTCGCCATTCGAGTCCGGCGGACAAAGTTGGCCAGCCCCAACCCACAAGGCTATAGCGCACCAGTTTTGTGGCCTTTATCCGCTGGACGAACTTGGCGCCCGGCCTTGGGCGGTTATTTTTGGCGCGGCTGTGCCGCGCCGCCTATTTTTGAACACGGAGGCCGATCGCAAAGTCTCGCGCCATTCCGAGTCCGGCGGACAGTGGGCCAGCCCCACCCCCAAGGCTATAGCCCACCCGTTTTGTGGCCTTTTTCCGCTGGGCGAACTTGGCGCCCGGCCTTCGGGTGGTTATTTTTGCGGCTGTGCCGCCAGCCTAGTTTGGCACCACGGAGGCCACTCACGAAGTCTCGCGCCATTCCGAGTCCGGCGGACGAAGTCGGCCAGCCCCAACCCCCAAGGCTATAGCCCACCTGTTTTTGTGGCCTTTTTCCGCTGGACGAATTTGGCGGCCCGGCCTTCGGGCGGTTATTTTTGGGCGCGGCTGTGTCCATGGCCAATTTTGGCACACGGAGGCCGGTCGCAAAGTCTCGCGCGGTCCGAGTCAGCGGGCAGATGGCCAGCCCCAACCCCCAAGGCTATAGCGCACCAGTTTTTGTGGCCTTTATCCGCTGGGCCAGAACTTGGCGCCCGGCCTTCGGGCGGTTATATTTGGGAGCGGCTGTGCCCGCCGCCTATTTTTTTCAACACGAAGCCCCAATCAAAGTCTCGCGCCAATCAGAGTCCGGCGGACGAAGTAGGCCCGCCCCACCCCCCAAGGCTATAGCCCACCCCCTTTTGTGGCCTTTTTCCGCTGGGCGAACGTGGCGCCCGGCCTTGGACGGTTATTTTGGCGCGCCTGTGCCGCGGCCTATTTTGGCGCACGGAGGCCGCTCGCAAAGTCTCGCGCCATTCCGAGTCCGGCGGACGAAGTGGGCCAGCCCCACCCCCCGAGGCTATAGCCCACCCGTTTTTGTGGCCTTTTTCTGCTGGACGAACTTGGCGCCCCGGCCTTCGGGTGGTTATTTTTGGGCGCGGCTGTGCCCGCGGCCTATTTTTGTCACACGGAGGCCGCTCGCAAAGTCTCGCGCCATTCCGAGTCCGGCGGACAAAGTTGGCCAGCCCCAACCCCCAAGGCTATAGCCCACCAGTTTTTGTGGCCTTTCCGCTGGACGAACTTGGCGGCCCGGCCTTGAGCAGTTATTTTTGGGCGCAGCTGTGTCATGGCTGGCACATGGGGCCACTCGCAAAGTCTCGCGCCATTCCGAGTCCGGCGGACGAAGTTGGCCAGCCACCCGCCAAGGCTATAGCCCACCGTTTTGTGGCCTTTTCCGCTGGACAAACTTGGCGCCCGGCCTTGGGCAGTTATTTTAGTGCGGCTGTGCCCATGGCCTATTTTTGGCACACGGAGGCCGCTCACAAAGTACGCCATTCCAGTCCGGCGGACGAAGTCGGCCAGCCCCACCCCAAGGCTATCGCCCACCACGTTTTTGTGGCCTTTTTCCACTGGGACGACCTTGGCGGCCCGGCCTTGAGCAGTTATTTTTGGGTGCGGCTGTGTCCTCGGCTGGTACACGGAGTCGCTCGTAAAATCTCGCGCCATTCGAGTCCGGCAGACGAAGTTGGCCAGCCCCACCCCCAAGGCTATAGCCCACCCGTTTTGTGGCCTTTTTCCTCTGAGCAGAACTTGGCGCCCGGCCTTGGGCGGTTATTTTTGGCGCGGCTGTGCCATGGTCTATTTTGGCATCCGGGCCGCTGCAAAGTCTCGCGCCATTCCGAGTCAGGCGGACAGTGGGCCAGCCCCACCCGCCAAGGCTATTGCCCACCCGTTTTGTGGCCTTTTCCGCTGGACAAACTTGGCGCCCCGGCCTTCGGGCGGTTATTTTTGGGTGCGGCTGTGCCCGCGGCCTATTTTTGGCACACAGAGGCCGCTCACAAAGTCTCGCGCCATTCCGAGTCCGGCGGACGAAGTCGGCCAGCCCCACCCCCCAAGGCTATCGCCCACCCGTTTTTGTGGCCTTTTTCCGCTGGACGAACTTGGCGGCCCGGCCTTTGGGCGGTTATTTTTGGGCGCGGCTGTGTCCTCAGCTGGGACACGGAGGTCGCTCGTAAAGTCTCGCGCCATTCCGAGTCCGGCAGACAGTTGGCCAGCCCCACCCCCAAGGCTATAGCCCACCGTTTTGTGGCCTTTATCCGCTGGCAGAACTTGGCGCCCGGCCTTCGGGTGGTTATTTTTGGGCGCGGCTGTGCCCGCGGCCTATTTTTGTCTCACGGAGGCCGCTCGCAAAGTCTCGCGCCATTCCGAGTCCAGCGGTCGAAGTTGGCCAGCCCCACCCCCCAAGGCTATAGCCCACCCATTTTTGTGGCCTTTTTCCACTGGGCCAGACTTGTCGCCCGGCCTTGGGCGGTTATTTTTTGGCGCGGCTGTGCCCGCGGCCTATGTTTGGGACACGGAGGCAACTCGCAAAGTCTCGAGCCATTCCGAGTCCGGCGGACGAAGTCGGCCAGCCCCACCCCCAAGGCTGTAGCCCACCCGTTTTTGTGGCCTTTTCCGCTGGACGAACTTGGCGCCCGGCCTTGGGCGGTTATTTTAGGCACGGCTGTGCGCGGCCTATTTTTGCACGGAGGCAGCTCGCAAAGTCTCGCGCCATTCCGAGTCCGAGGCGGACGAAGTTGGCTAGCCCCACCCCCAAGGTATAGCCCACCCGTTTTGTGGCCTTCTTCCGCTGGGCCGAACTTGGCGCCCCGGCCTTCGGGCGGATATTTTTTGGCGCGGCTGTGCCCGCGGCCTCTTTTTGGCACACAGAGGCTGCTCGCAAAGTCTCGCGCCATTCCCAGTCCGGCGGACGAAGTTGGCCAGCCCCACCCCCAAGGCTATAGCCCACTCGTTTTTGCGGCCTTTTTCCGCTGGACGAACTTGGCGCCCCGGCCTTTGGGCGGTTATTTTTGGGCGCGGCTGTGCCGTGACGATTTTGGCACAGAGGTCGCTCGTAAAGTCTCGCGCCATTCCGAGTCCGGCGGACGAGTGGGCCAGCCCCACCCCCAAGGCTATAGCCCACCCGTTATTGTGGGCTCTTTCCGCTGGACGAACTTGGCGCGGCCTTGATCGGTTATTTTTGGGTGCGGCTGTGCGCCACGGCCTATTTTGGCACACGGAGGCGGCTCGCAAAGTCTCGCGCCATTCCGAGTCCGGCGGACAGTTGGCCAGCCCCTCCTCCACGACTATAGCCCACCCGTTTTTTGGGCATTTTTGCGGCGGACGAACTTGGGGACGGGACCTTCGGGGGCTTATATTTGGGCGCGGCTGTGCCCAAGGCCTATTTTTGGCACACGGAGGCCGCTCGCAAAGTCTCGCGTAATTCCGAGTCCGGCGGACGAAGTTGGCCAGCCCCACCCCCAAGGGTATAGCCCACCCGTTTTTGTGGCCATTTCCGCTGGACAAACTTGGCAGCCCCAGACTTGGCGGTTATTTTTGGGTGCGGCTGTGCCGCAGCCTATTTTTCCACGGAGGCCGCTCGCAAAGTCTCGCGCCATTCCAAGTCTGGCGGACGAAGTGGGCCAGCCCAACCCCAAGGCTATGCCCACCCGTTTTTGTGGCATTTTCCATGAGATGAACTTGGAGCCCGGCCTTTGGGCGGTTATTTTGGTTCTACGGCTGTGCCCGTGACCTATTTATGGCACACGCAGGGAGCTCACACAGTCTCGCCCCATATCGAGTCCGGCGGACCAAGTTGGCCAGCCCCACCCCCCCACGCAATAGCCCACCCGTTGTTGTGGCCTTTTTCCGCTGGACGAAATTGGCGCCCCAGCCTTCCGGCTGTTATTTTTGAGCGCGGCTGTGCCCGCGGCCTATTTTTGGCACACGGAGGCGCTCGCAAAGTCTCGCGCCATTCAGTCCGGCGGACGAAGTCGCCAGCCCCACCCCAAAGGCTATAGGCCACCCGTTTTGTGACCTTTTCCGCTGGACGAACTTGGCGCCCCAGCCTTCAGACTGTTATTTTTGGGCGCGGCTGTGCCCAGCGGCCTATTTTGGCAGAGCGGAGGCCGCTCGCAAAGTCTCGCGCCATTCCGAGTCCGGCGGACGAGTTGGCCACCCCACCCCCAAGGCTATAGCCCACCCATTTTTGTGGCCTTTTCCGATGGACGAACTCTGCGCCCGGCCTTTGGCAGTTATTTTTGGGCGCGGCTGTGCCCATGACCTATTTTGGCACATGGGCCGCTCTGAGTCTCGCTATTCTGAGTCCGAGCGGACGAAGATGGCCAGCCCACCCCCAAGGGTATAGCCCACCGTTTTTGTGTCCTTTTTCCGCTGGACAAACTTGGCGCCCGGACTTCGGGCGGTTATTTTTGGACAGCGGCTGTGCCATGACTATTTTTGGCACAGGGAGGCTGCTGCAAAGTCTCACGCCATTCCGAGTCCGAGATGGCGGCCCCACCCCCAAGGGTATAGCCCACCCGTTTTGTGTCCTTTTTCCGCTGGACAAACTTGGCGCCCGGCCTTTGGCGGTTATTTTTAGGCGTACCTGTGCCCATGGCCTATTTTGGCACGGAGGCGCTCGCAAAGTCTCGTGCCATTCCGAGTCCGGCGGACGAAGTTGGCCAACCCCACCCCCCAAGGCTATAGCCCACACGTTTTTGTGGCCTTTTGCCGCTGGACGAACTCGGCGCCCCGGCCTTCGGGCGGTCATTTTTGGGCGCGGCTGTGCCCGAAGCCTATTTTTGGTACAGGGAGGCCGCTCGCAAAGTCTCGCGCCATTCCGAGTCCGGCGGACGAAGATGGCCAGCCCCACCCCCCAAGGGTATAGCCCACCCGTTTTTGTGTCCTTTTCCAGCTGGACAATCTTGGGCGGACCTTCGGGCGGTTATTTTCGGGAGTTCCTGTGCCCGCGGCCTATTTTTGGCACACGGAGGCCGCTCGCAAAGTCTCGCGCCATTCCGAGTCCGGCGGACGATGTCGGCCAGCCCCACCCCCCAAGGCTATAGCCCACCCGTTTTTGTGGCTTTTTACGCTGGCCGAACAATGCGCCCCGGCCTTCGGGGGGTTATTTTTTAGCGGGGCGGTGCCCGCTGGCACACGGAGGCCGCTCGCAAAGTCTCGCGCCATTCCGAGTCCGGCGGACGAAGTCGGCCAGCCCCACCCCCAAAGGCTATAGCCCACCCGTTTTTGTGGCCTTTTTCCGCTGGACAAACTTGGCGCCCCGGCCTTCGGGCGGTTATTTTTGGGAGTACCTGTGCCCGCGGCCTATTTTTGGCACACGGAGGCCGCTCGCAAAGTCTCGTGCCTTTCCGAGTCCGGCGGACGAAGTGGGCCAACCCCACCCCCCAAGGCTATAGCCCACACGTTTTTGTGGCCTTTTGCCGCTGGACGAACTCGGCGCCCCGGCCTTCGGGCGGTTATTTTTGGGCGCACCTGTGCCCGCAGCCTATTTTTGGTACACGGAGGCCGCTCGTAAAGTCTCGCGCCATTCCGAGTCGGCCAGCCCCACCCCCAAGGCTTTAGCCCACCCATTTTGTGGCCTTTTCCGCTGGACGAACTAGGCGCCCGGCCTTCGGGAGGTTATTTTTAGCGGCTGTGCCTGGCACCACGGAGCCGCTCGCAAAGTCTCACGCCATTCCGAGTCCAGCGGACAGTCGGCCAACCCCACCCCAAAGGCTATAGCCCACCCGTTTTGTGGCCTTTTTCCGCTGGAGACTTGCGCCCCAGCCTTCCGGCTGTTATTTTTGGCGCGGCTTTGCCCTTGACCTATTTTGGCGGAGGCCGATCACAAAGTCTCGTGCCATTCCGAGTCCGGCGGACAGAAGTCGACAAGCTCCACCCCAAAGGCTATAGCCCACCCGTTTTTGTGGCCTTTTCCGCTGGACGAACTAGGCGGCCCGGCCTTGGGGCTGTTATTTTTAGCACGGCTGTGCCCGCAGCCTATTTTGGCACACGGAGGCCGCTCGCAAAGTCTCGCGCCATTACGAGTAGGAGGCGGACGAGGTTGGCCAGCCCCACCCCCAAGGCTATAGCCCACCCGTTTTTGTGGCCTTTTTCCTGCCGGACGAACTTGGCGCCCGTGCCTTGGCGGTTATTTTTGGGCGCACCTGTGCCGCACCTATTTTGGTACACGGAGGCCGCTCGTAAAGTCTCGCGCCATTCCGAGTCCGGCGAAGTCGGCCAGCCACCGCCCAAGGCTATAGCCCACCCGTTTTTGTGGCCTTTTTCCGCTGGGCGAACTAGGCGCCCGGCCTTCGGGAGGTTATTTTTAAGCGCGGCTGTGCCAGCTGGCCTATTTGGCACACGGAGGCCGCTCGCAAAGTCTCGCGCCATTCCGAGTCCGGCGGACGAAGTCGGCAAGCTCCACCCCCAAAGGCTATAGCCCACCGTTTTTGTGGCCTTTTCCGCTGGACGAACTAGGCGGCCCGGCCTTTGGGCTGTTATTTTTAGCACGGCTGTGCCCGCAGCCTATTTTTGGCACACGGAGGCCGCTCGCAAAGTCTCGCGCCATTACAGTGGGGCGGACGAGGTTGGCCAGCCCCACCCCCAAGGCTATAGCCCACCCGTTTTGTGGCCTTTTTCCTGCCGGACAGAACTTGGCGCCCGGCCTTGGTGATTATTTTTGGGCGCACCTGTGCCCGCAGCCTATTTTGGTACACGGCGGCCGCTCGCATAGTCTCGCGCCATTCCGAGTCCGGCGGACGAAGTCGGCCAGCCCCACCCCCCAAGGCTATAGCCCACCCGTTTTTGTGGCCTTTTTCCGCTGGACGAACTAGGCGCCCCGGCCTTCGGGAGGTTATTTTTTAGCGCGGCTGTGCCCGCGGCCTATTTTTGGCACACGGAGGCCGCTCGCAAAGTCTCGCGCCATTCCGAGTCCGGCGGACGAAGTCGGCCAGCCCCACCCCCAAAGGCTATAGCCCACCCGTTTTTGTGGCCTTTTTCCGCTGGACGAACTTGCGCCCCAGCCTTCCGGCTGTTATTTCTGGGCGCGGCTTTGCCCGCGGCCTATTTTTGGCACACGGAGGCCGTTCGCAAAGTCTCGCGCCATTCCGAGTCCGGCGGACGAAGTCGGCAAGCCCCACCCCCAAAGGCTATAGCCCACCCGTTTTTGTGGCCTTTTTCCGCTGGACGAACTAGGCGCCCCGGCCTTCGGGCCGTTATTTTTTAGCACGGCTGTGCCCGCAGCCTATTTTTGGCACACGGAGGCCGCTCGCAAAGTCTCGCGCCATTACGAGTAGGACGGACGAGGTTGGCCAGCCCCACCCCCCAAGGCTATAGCCACCCGTTTTTGTGGCCTTTTTCCGCTGGACGAATTTGGCGCCCCGGCCTTCGGGTGGTTATTTTTTAGCGGCTGTGCCATGCCTATTTTGGCACACGGAGGCCGCTCGCAAAGTCTCGCGCCATTCCGAGTCCGGCGGACGAAGTTGGCAAGCCCCACCCCCCAAGGCTATAACCCACCCGTTTTTGTGGCCTTTTTCCGCTGGGTGAACTTGGCGCCCGGTTTGGGCGGTTATTTTTGGCGCAGCTGTGCCTGACCTATTTTGGCACC
This sequence comes from Citrus mangshanensis, assembly GCA_030449895.1. Classification (NCBI taxonomy): domain Eukaryota; kingdom Viridiplantae; phylum Streptophyta; class Magnoliopsida; order Sapindales; family Rutaceae; genus Citrus; species Citrus mangshanensis. Next base: position 30,016 of record JASUUJ010000111.1, on the reverse strand, counting down.
ACGGAGGCCACTCGCAAAGTCTCGCACCATTCCGAGTCCGGCGGACAGTGAGCCTCCCACCCCCAAGGCTATAGCCCACCCGTTTTGTGGCCTTTTTCCGCCGGACGAACTTGGAGCCCGGCCTTCGGGCGGTTATTTTTGGCGCGGCTGTGCCCATGGCTATTTGGCACGGAGGCCGCTTGCAAAGTCTCGCACTATTCCGAGTCCGGCGGACAAAGTTGGCCCGCCCCACCCCCCAAGGCTATAGCCCACCCGTTTTTGTGGCCTTTTTCCGCTGGACGAACTTGGCGCCCCGGCATTCGGGCGGATATTTTTGGGCGCACCTGTGCCCGCAGCCTATTTTGGGTACGCGGAGGCCGCTCGCAAAGTCTCGCGCCATTCCGAGTCCGGCGGACGAAGTCGGCAAGCCCCACCCCCAAAGGCTATAGCCCACCCGTTTTTGTGGCCTTTTTCCGCTGGACGAACTAGGCGCCCCGGCCTTCGGGCTGTTATTTTTTAGCACGGCTGTTCCCGCAGCCTATTTTTGGCCAACGGAGGCCGCTCGCAAAGTCTCGCGCCATTCCGATTCCGGCGGACGAAGTCGGCCAGCCCCACCCCCCAAGGCTATAGCCCACCCGTTTTTGTGGCCTTTTTCCGCTGGACGAATTTGGCGCCCCGGCCTTCGGGTGGTTATTTTTGGGCGCGGCTGTGCCCGCGGCCTATTTTTGGCACACGGAGGCCGCTCGTAAAGTCTCGCGCCATTCCGAGTCCGGCGGACGAAGTTGGCAAGCCCCACCCCCCAAGGCTATAACCCACCCGTTTTTGTGGCCTTTTTCCGCTGGACGAACTTGGCGCCCCGGATTTCGGGCGGTTATTTTTGGGCGCGCCTGTGCCCGCGGCCTATTTTTGGCACACGGAGGCCACTCACAAAGTCTCGCACCATTCCGAGTCCGGCGGACGAAGTGGGCCACTCCCACCCCCCAAGGCTATAGCCCACCCGTTTTTGTGGCCTTTTTCCGCCGGACGAACTTGGAGCCCCGGCCTTCGGGCGGTTATTTTTGGGCGCGGCTGTGCCCATGGCTATTTTTGGCACACGGAGGCCGCTTGCAAAGTCTCGCACCATTCCGAGTCCGGCGGACGAAGTGGGCCCGCCCCACCCCCCAAGGCTATAGCCCACCCGTTTTTGTGTCCTTTTTCCGCTGGACAAACTTGGCGCCCCGGACTTCGGGCAGTTATTTTTGGACGCGGCTGTGCCCGCGGCCTATTTTTGGCACAGGGAGGCTGCTGCAAGTCTCGCCATTCGAGTCCGGCGGACGAAGATGGCCGGCCCCACCCCCAAGGGTATAGCCACCCGTTTTTGTGTCCTTTTCCGCTGGACAAACTTGGCGCCCGGCCTTGGGCGGTTATTTTAGGCGTACCTGTGCCCTTTGGCCTATTTTTCAGCACCACGGGAGCCGCTCGCAAAGTCTCGTGCCATTCCGAGTCCGAGGCGGAGTGGGCCAACCCCACCCCCAAGGCTATAGCCCACACGTTTTGTGGCCTTTTGCCGCTGGGCCGAACTCGGCGCCCGGCCTTGGGCGGTTATTTTTAGCGGCTGTGCCCGCAGGCTATTTTGGTACAGGAGGCCGCTCGCAAAGTCTCGCGCCATTCCGAGTCCGGACGAGATGGCTACCCCACCCCAAGGGTATAGCCCACCCGTTTTTGTGTCCTTTTCCGCTGGACAATCTTGGCGCCCCAGACTTCGGGCGGTTATTTTTGGGTGCGGCTGTGCCCGCAGCCTATTTTTGGAACACGGAGGCCGCTCGCAAAGTCTCGCACCATTCCGAGTCCGGCGGACGATCTGGGCCCGCCCCACCCCCCAAAGCTATAGCCCACCCGTTTTGTGGCCTTTTTCCGCTGGACGAACTTGGCGCCCGGCCTTGGGTGGTTATTTTGGCGCACCTGTGCCATAGCCTATTTTTGGTACACGGAGGCCGCTCGCAAAGTCTCGCGCCATTCCGAGTCAGCGGACGATGTCGGCCAGCCCCACCCCCAAGGCTATAGCCAACCCGTTTTTGTGGCTTTCCGCTGGACGAACTTGGCGCCCGACCTTGGGTGTTATTTTTCTTGCTGTGCCGGCCTATTTTGGCACACGGGCCGCTCGCAAAGTCTCGCCATTCCGAGTCCGGCGGACGAAGTCGGCCAGCCCCACCCCAAAGGCTATAGCCCACCCGTTTTGTGGCCTTTTTCCGCTGGGAACTTGCCCCAGCCTTCCGGCTGTTATTTTTGGGCGCGGCTTTGCCCGCGGCCTATTTTTGGCACACGGAGGCCGCTCGCAAAGTCTCGCGCCATTCCGAGTCCGGCGGACGAAGTCGGCAAGGCCCACCCCCATAGGGTATAGCCCACCCGTTTTTGTGGCCTTTTTCCGCTGGACAAACTTGGCGCCCCGGCCTTCGGGCGGTTATTTTTGGGAGTACCTGTGCCCGCGGCCTATTTTTGGCACACGGAGGCCGCTCGCAAAGTCTCGTGCCATTCCGAGTCCGGCGGACGAAGTTGGCCAACCCCACCCCCCAAGGCTATAGCCCACACGTTTTTGTGGCCTTTTTCCGCTGGACGAACTCGGCGCCCCGGCCTTCGGGCGGTTATTTTTGGGCGCGGCTGTGCCCGCGGCCTATTTTTGGTACAGGGAGGCCGCTCGCAAAGTCTCGCGCCATTCCGAGTCCGGCGGACGAAGATGGCCAGCCCCACCCCCCAAGGGTATAGCCCACCCGTTTTTGTGTCCTTTTTCCGCTAGACAATATTGGCGCCCCAGACTTCGGGCAGTTATTTTTGGGTGCGGCTGTGCCCGCAGCCTATTTTTGGCACACTGAGGCCGCTCGCAAAGTCTCGCACCATTCCGAGTCCGGCGGACGAAGTTGGCCCGCCCCACCCCCCAAGGCTATAGCCCACCCGTTTTTGTGGCCTTTTTCCGCTGGAAGAACTTCCGCCCGGCCTTGGGCGGTTATTTTTAGGCGCACCTGTGCCCACAGCCTATTTTTGGTACACGGAGGCCGCTCGCAAAGTCTCGCGCCATTCCGAGTCCGAGGCGGAAGTCCCACCCCCAAGGCTATAGCCCACCGTTTTGTGGCCTTTTTCCGCTGGACGAACTAGGCGCCCCGGCCTTCGGGCTGTTATTTTTTGGTACAGCTTTGCCCACAGCCTATTTTTGGCACACGGAGGCCGCTCACAAAGTCTCGCGCCATTACGAGTAGGGCGGACGAGGTTGGCCAGCCCCACCCCCCAAGGCTATAGCCCATCCGTTTTTGTGGCCTTTTTCCGCTGGACGAATTTGGCGCCCCGGCCTTCGGGCGGTTATTTTAGGCGCGGCTGTGCCCGCAGCCTATTTTGGCACACGGAGGCCACTCGCAAAGTCTCGCACCATTCCGAGTCCGGCGGACCCAGTGAGCCCTCCGACCCCCAAGGCTATAGCCCACCCGTTTTTGTGGCCTTTTTCGCCGGACGAACTTGGAGCCCGGCCTTCGGGCGGATTATTTTAGGCGCGGCTGTGCCCATGGCTATTTTACACGGAGGCCGCTGCAAAGTCTCGCACCATTCGAGTCCGGCGGACAGTTGGCCCGCCCACCCCCAAGCTATAGCCCACCGTTTTGTGGCCTTTTTCCGCTGGGCCGAACTTGGCGCCCGCCCTTGGCGGTTATTTTAGGCGTACCTGTGCCCGCAGCCTATTTTTGGTACACAGAGGCCGCTCGCAAAGTCTCGCGCCATTCCGAGTCCGGACGGAAGTCGGCCAGCCCCACCCCAAGGCTATAGCCCACCCGTTTTGTGGCTTTTCGCTGGACAACTAGGCGCCCGGCCTTCGGGTGGTTATTTTTAAGCGCGGCTGTGCCCGCGGCCTATTTTACAGCACCACGGAGGCTGCTCGCAAAGTCTCGCGCCATTCCGAGTCCGGCGGACGAAGTCGGCCAGCCCCACCCCCCAAGGCTATAGCCCACCCATTTTTGTGGCCTTTTTCCGCTGGACGAACTAGGCGCCCCGGCCTTCGGGAGGTTATTTTTTAGCGCGGCTGTGCCCGCGGCCTAGCACCACGGAGGCCGCTCGCAAAGTCTCGCGCCATTCCGAGTCCGGCGGACGAAGTCGGCCAGCCCCACCCCAAGCTATAGCCCACCCGTTTTGTGGCCTTTTTCCGCTGGGCAGAACTAGGCGCCCGGCCTTTGGGCTGTTATTTTTAGCACGGCTGTGCCGCAGCCTATTTTTGGTACACGGAGGCCACTCGCAAAGTCTCGCGCCATTCTGAGTGGGGCGGACGAGGTTGGCCAGCCCACCCCCAAGGCTATAGCCCACCCGTTTTTGTGGCCTTTTTCCGGGGGACGAACTTGGCGCCCCGGCCTTGGGCGGTTATTTTTGGGCGCACCTGTGCCCGTAGCCTATTTTGGTACACGGAGGCCGCTCGTAATGTCTCGCGCCATTCCGAGTCCGGCGGACGAAGTCGCCAGCCCCACCCCCAAGGCTATAGCCCACCCATTTTGTGGCCTTTTTCCAGCTGGGCGAACTAGGCGCCCGGCCTTCGGGAGGTTATTTTTAGCGGCTGTGCCCGCGGCCTATTTGGCACCACGGAGGCCGCTCGCAAAGTCTCGCGCCATTCGAGTCCGGCGGACGAAGTTGCAAGCCCCACCCCCCAAGGCTATAACCCACCCGTTTTTGTGGCCTTTTTCACTTGGGGCGAACTTGGCGCCCAGATTTCGGGCGGTTATTTTGGAGTGCACCTGTGCCCGCAGCCTATTTTAGTACACGGAGGCTGCTCGCAAAGTCTCGCGCCATTCCGAGTCCGGCGGACGAAGTCGGCCAGCCCCACCCCCAAGGCTATAGCCCACCCGTTTTGTGGCCTTTTTTCCGCTGGACGAACTAGGCGCCCGGCCTTCGGGTGGTTATTTTTAGTGCGGCTGTGCCCGCAGCCTATTTTGGCACACAGAGGCTGCTGCAAAGTCTCGCGCCATTCCCGAGAATCCGGCGGACGAAGTCGGCCAGCCCCACCCCAAAGGCTATAGCCCACCGTTTTGTGGCCTTTTTCCGCTGGATGAACTTGGCGCCCCAGCCTTCCGGCTGTTATTTTTTGGCGCGGCTTTGGCCGTGGCCTATTTTTACCACGGAGGCGCTCGCAAAGTCTCGCGCCATTCCGAGCCAGCGGACGAGTCGGGAAGCCCCACCCCAAAGGCTATAGCCCAGCCGTTTTGTGGCCTTTTTCCGCTGGATGAACTAGGCGCCCGGCCTTCGGGCTGTTATTTTTAGCACGGCTGTGCCGCAGCCTATTTTGGCACATGGAGGCCGCTCGCAAAGTCTCGCGCCATTCACGAGTGGGGCGGCCGAGGTTGGCCCCACCCCCAAGGCTATACACCACCCGTTTTTGTGGCCTTTTTCTGCTGGAATAATTTGGAGCCCCGGCCTTGGGTGGTTATTTTTAGTGTGCTGTGCCGGCCTATTTTGGCACACGGGCCGCTCGCAAAGTTTGCTCCATTCCGAGTCCGGCGGACGAAATTGGCCAGCCCCACCCCCCAAGGCTATAGCCCACCCGTTTTTGTGGCCTTTTTCCGCTGGACGAACTTGGCGCCCCGGACTTCGGGCGGTTATTTTTGGACACGGCTGTGCCCGCGGCCTAGTTTTGGCACACGGAAACGGCTCACAAAGTCTCGCGCCATTCCGAGTCCGAGGCGGACAGTGAGCCCTCCCACCCCCAGGCTATAGCCCACCCGTTTTGTGGCCTTTTTTTGGACGAACTTGGAGCCCGGCCTTCGGGCGGTTATTTTGGGTGCGGCTGTGCCCATGGCTATTTTACAGCACACGGAGGTGGTTCGCAAAGTCTCGCGCCATTCCTAGTCTGGCGAAGTGGGCCAGCCCAACCCCCAAGGCTATGCCCACCCGTTTTTGTGGATTTTCCGCCAGATGAACTTGGAGCCCCGGCCTTAGGGCGGTTATTTTTGGTTGCGGCTGTGCCGCGGCCTAATTTGGCACACGGAGGCCGCTCGCAAAGTCTCACGCCATTCCGAGTCCGGCGGACGGTTGGCCAGCCCCACCCCCAAGGCAATAGCCCACCCGTTGTTGTGGCCTTTTCCGCTGGACGAACTTGGTGCCTTCGGGCGGTTATTTTTGGGTGCACCTGTGACCACAGCCTATTTTCTGCACACGGAGGCCGCTCGCAAATTCTCGCGCCATTCCGAGACCGGACGAAGTCGGCCAGCCCCACCCCCAAGGCTATAGCCCACCCGTTTTTGTGGCCTTTTCCGCTGGACAGAACTAGGCGCCCGGCCTTCGGTTATTTTGGCGGCTGTGCCGCGGCTTATTTTGGCACCACGGAGGCCGCTCGCAAAGTCTCGCCATTCCGAGTCCGACCCAGTCGGGCCAGCCCCACCCCAAAGGCTATAGGCCACCCGTTTTGTGGCCTTTTTCCGCTGGACGAACTTGGCGCCCCAGCCTTCAGACTGTTATTTTTGGGCGCGGCTGTGCCGCGGCCTTTGGCAGGCGGAGGCCGCTCGCAAAGTCTCGCGCTATTCCGAGTCCGCGGACGAGTTGGCCACCCCACCCCCAAGGCTGTAGCCCACCCATTTTTGTGGCCTTTTTCCGCTGGACGAACTCTGCGACCTTTGGCCGGTTATTTTTGGGCGTGGCTGTGCCGCGGCCTATTTTTTTGCACAGGAGGCCGCTGCAAAGTCTCGAGCCATTCCGAGTCCGGGACCCGAGATGGCGGCCCCACCCCAAGGTATAGCCCACGTTTTGTGTCCTATTTCCGCTGGACAAACTTGGCGTGCCTTGGGCGGTTATTTTAGCGTACCTGTGCCGCGGCCTATTTTTAGCACTGGAGGCCGCTGCAAAGTCTCGTGCCATTCCGAGTCCGGCGGACGGTTGGCCAACCCCACCCCCAAGTCTATAGCCCACGTTTTGTGGCCTTTTTCCGCTGGACGAACTCAGCGCCCGGCCTTCCAGGCGGTTATTTTTAGCGTGCTGTGTCATGGCACCTGCGAGGCCGCTGCCAAAGTCTCGCGCTATTCCGAGTCCGGCGGAGAGTTGGCCACCCCCACCCCCAAGGCTGTAGCCCACCCATTTTTGTGGCCTTTTTCAACTGGATGAACTCTGCGCCCGGCCTTTGGCCGGTGTTTGGGCGTGGCTGTGCCCGCTTGACTATTTTTTGCACAGGAGGCCGCTCGCAAAGTCTCGAGCCATTCGAGTCCGGCGGGAAGATGGCCCCCCCCCAAAGGGTATAGCCCACCGTTTTTGTGTCCTTTTCCGCTGGACAAACTTGGCGCCCGGCCTTCGGGCAGTTATTTTGGCGGCTATGCCCTGTGACCTCTTCTTGGCACCACGGAGGCTGCTCGCAAAGTCTCGCGCCATTCCGAGCCCGGCGAGGACGAGTTGGCCATCCCCACCCCCAAGGCTATAGCCAACCCGTTGTTGTGGCCTTTTCCGCTGGAGAACTTGGCGGCCTTCGGGCAGTTATTTTTGGGCGCGGCTGTGACCGCATCCTATTTTGGCACACGGAGGCGCTCGAAAGTATCGCGCCATTCCGAGTCCGGCGGACAGTTGGCCAGCCCACCCCCAAGGCTATAGCCCACCGTTTTTGTGGCCTTTTTCCTGGACGAACTTAGCGCCCGGCCTTTGGGCTGTTATTTTTGGCGCTGTGACCTATATTTGGCACACGGAGGCGCTCGCATAAGTATGCTCGCGCCATTCGACCCGAGCGGACAGTTGGCCAGCCCCACCCCAAGGCTATAGCCCACCCGTTTTGTGGCCTTTTTCCGCTGGGCGAACTTAGCGCCCGGCCTTTGGGCTGTTATTTTTGGGTGCGGCTGTGCCCCATGACCTATCTTGCACACGGAGGCCTTTCATGCAAATCGCGCCATTCGAGACGGCGGACGATTTAGTTGGCCAGCCCCACCCCCAAGGCTATAGCCCGCCCGTTTTTGTGGCCTTTTTCCGCTGGGACAGAACTTGGCGCCCGTGCCTTGGTTATTTTGGCGTGGCTGTGCCGGCCTATTTTTGCAGAGCGGAGGCGCTCACAAAGGCTCGCGCCCGAGTCCGGCTGGCGAAGTTGCCCCACCCCCAAGGCTATAGCCCACCCGTTTTGTGGCCTTTCCCGCTGGGCCAGACTTGGCGCCCCTGCCTTGGGCGGTTATTTTTTGGCTGTGACCGCAGCCTATTTTTGCAACAGAGGCCGCTCTGAAAGTATCCATTCAGTGGCGTGGACAGTGGTCAGCCCCACCCCAAGGCTATAGCCCACCCGTGTTTGTGGCCTTTTTCCGCTGGACGAACTTGGCGCCACGGCCTTCGGGCGGTTATTTTGGCGCGGCTGTGGCCGCTGCTATTTTTGGCACACGGAGGCGCACGCAAGTCTCACGCCATTCTGAGTCCGGCGGACGAGTTGGCCAGCCCCACCCAAGGCTATAGCCCACCCGTTTTTGTGGCCTTTTTCCGCTGGGAGAACTTGGCGCCCGGCCTTTCAGGCGGTTATTCTTGGGTGCGGCAGTGCCCGCGGCCTATTTTTGGCAGACGGAGGCCGCTCGCAAGTCTGCGCTCATTCCGAGCCCGTGGGAGGTTGGCCATCCCCACCCCCCAAGGCTATAGCCCACCCGTTGTTGTGGCCTTTTTCCGCTGGGCGAACTTGGCGCCCCGGCCTTCGGGCAGTTATTTTTAGTGCAGCTGTGACCCCAGCCTATTTTGGCAGACGGAGGCCGTTCGAAAAGTATCGCGCCATTCCGAGTCCGGCGGAAGAAGTTAGCCACCCCCACCCCGAGGCTATAGCCCACCAGTTTTGTCGCCTTTTTCCGCTGGGCAGACTTGGCGCCCGGCCTTCGGGCAGTTATTATTTGGCGACTGTGGCCATGGCCTATTTTTAGCACACGGAGGGACGCAAAGTCTCGCGCCATTCCGAGTCCGGCGGACAGTCGGCCAGCCCCACCCCAAGGCTATAGCCATCCATTTTTGTGGCCTTTTTCCGCTGGAGAACTTGGCGCCCGGCCGTCGGGCAGTATTTTTGAAGTAGCGGCTGTGACCGTGGCCTATTTTGCACACGGAGGTTGCTTGGCGCCATTCCGAGTCCGGCGGCCAGAAGTTGGCCAGCCCCACCCCCAAGGCTATCCACCCGTTTTTGTGGCCTTTTTCCAGCTGCGAACTTGGCGCCCCGGCCTTGGGCAATTATTTTTGGCGCAGCTGTGCCGCTGCCTATTTTGGCCACGGAGGCATCTCACAAAGTGTCGCGCCATTCCGAGTCCGGCGGACGAAGTGGGCAACACCCAACCCCCAAGGCTATGGACCACCAGTTGATGTGGCCTTTTTCCGCTGGAGGAACTTGGCGCCCCGGCGTTCGGGTGGTTATTTTAGGCGCGGCTGTGCCGCGGCCTATTTTGGACACCGAGGCCACTCACAAAGTCTCTAGCCATTCCGAGTCCGGCGGACGGTTGGCCAGCCCCACCCCCAAGGCTATAGCCCACCCGTTTTGTGGCCTTTTCCCGCTACTTGGCGCCCCTGCCTTGGGCGGTTATTTTTGGTAGCGGCTGTGACCGCAGCCTTTTTGGCACGGAGACTCGAAAAGTATCGCGCCATTCCAGTCCTGGACGAAGTTGGCCAGCCACCCCCAAGGCTATAGCCCACCCGTTTTGTGGCCTTTTCCGCTGGACGAACTTGGCGCCACGGCCTTGGGCGGTTATTTTTGGGCGTGGCTGTGGCGCGCCTTTGGCACACGGAGGCCGTACGCAAAGTCTCACGCCATTCTGAGTCCGGCGGACGAAGTTGGCCAGCCCCACCCCAAGGCTATAGCCACCCGTTTTGTGGCCTTTTCCGCTGGGCAGAACTTGGCGCCCGGCCTTCAGGCGGTTATTCTTGGGTGCGGCAGTGCCCGCGGCCTATTTTTGGCAGACGGAGGCCGCTCGCAAAGTCTAGCTCCATTCCGATACCGACGGAAGAAGTTGGCCATCCCCACCCCCCAAGGCTATAGCCCACCCGTTGTTGTGGCCTTTTCCCTGGGCCAGAACTTGGCGCCCTTGGCCTTGGGCAGTTATTTTTGGGTGCAGCTGTGACCCCAGCCTATTTTGGCGAGAGCCGTTCGAAAAGTATCGGCCATTCCGAGGTCCGGGCGGAAGAAGTTAGCCAGCCCCACCCCCAAGGCTATAGCCCACCAGTTTTTATCGCCTTTTTCCGCTGGGACGAACTTAGCCCGGCCTTGGGCAGTTATTTTTAGTGACTGTGGCCATGGCCTATTTTTGCACACGGAGGCCGCACGCAAGTCTCGCGCCATTCCGAGTCCGGCGGACAGAAGTCGGCTAGCCCCACCCCAAGGCTATAGCCCATCCATTTTGTGGCCTTTTTCCGCTGGGATGAACTTGGCGCCCGGCCGTCGGGCAGTATTTTTCGCGGCTGTGACCGTGGCCTATTTTTGGCACACACGGAGGTTGCTTGAAAAGTGTCGCGCCATTCCCAGTCCGGCGGACGAAGTTGGCCAGCCCCACCCCCAAGGCTATCCACCCGTTTTTGTGGCCTTTTCCGCTGGACGAACTTGGCGCCGGCCTTCGGGCAATTATTTTTAGGCGCAGCTGTGCCGCTGCCTATTTTTAGCCCACCGAGGCTGCTCACAAAGTCTCGCGCCATTCCGATCCGGCGGACGAAGTGGGCCAGCCCCACCCCCAAGGCTATCGCCACCCGTTTTTTGGTTTCGCTGGACGAACTTGGCGCGGCGTTGTGGTTATTTTTTAGGCGCGCTGTGCCCTGGCCTATTTTTGGGACACCGAGGCCGCTCACAAAGTCTCTCGCCATTCCGAGTCAGGCGGACAGTTGCCAGCCCCACCCCAAGGCTATAGCCCACCCGTTTTGTGGCCTTTTCGCTGGACGAACTTGGCGCCCGGCCTTGGCGGTTATTTTGGGTGTGGCTGTGCCTCGGCCTAATCTTGGCACACGGAGGCGCTCCCAAAGTCTCGCGCCATTCGAGTCCGGCGGACGGTTGGCCATCCCCACCCCCAAGGCTATAGCCCACCCGTTGTTGTGGCCTTTTTCCGCTGGGCGAACTTGGCGCCCGGCCTTGGGGTTATTTTTGGGCGGTTGTGACCCCAGCCTATTTTTCCGACGGAGGCCGCTCGAAAAGTGTCGCGCCATTCGAGTCCGGAAGTTGGCCAGCCCACCCCCAAGGCTATAGCCACCCGTTTTTGTGGCCTTTTTCCGCTGGGCGAACTTGGCGCCCGGCCTTCGGGCAGTTATTTTTAGGCGACGGCTGTGGCCATGGCCTATTTTTTGGCAGCCACAGAGGCCTTACGCAAAGTCTCGCGCCATTCCAGAGTCCGAGGCGGACGAGTCGCCAGCCCCACCCGAGGCTATAGCCCACCCGTTTTGTGGCCTTTTTCCGCTGGACGCCAACTTGGCGCCCGGCCTTGGGCAGTTATTTTTAGGCGCACCTGTGCCCGCAGCCTATTTTGGGACACCGAGGCCGCTGCAAAGTCTCGCGCCATTCCGAGTCCGGCGGACGAAATTAGCCAGCCCCACCCCAAGGCTATAGCCCACCCGATTTTTGTGGCCTTTTCGCTGGTGGACTTGGCTGGCCCGACCTTCGGGCAGTTATTTTTGGGCGCGGCTGTGGCAGCCTATTTGGCACGGAGGCCGCTTCGCAAAGTCTCGCGCCATTCCTAATCCGAGGCGGACGAGTGGGCCAGCCCCACCCCCAAGGCTATAGCCCACCCATTGTTGTGGCCTTTTTCAGCTGGCTGAACTTGGCGCCCTGGCCTTCGGGCAGTTATTTTTGGCGCGGCTGTGACCGCGGCCTTTTTAACTGCGGAGCGCTGGCGTCTCGTACCATTCCGAGTCCGAGGCGGACAGAGTGGGCCAGCCCGCCCCAAGGCTATAGCCCACCCGTTTTTGTTGCCTTTTTCCGCTGGACGGACTTGGTGCCTGACCTTCGGGTGATTATTTTTAAGGTGCGGCTGTGCCGCAGCTTATTTTGGCACGGAGGCCGCTCGCAAGAGTCTCGCACCATTCCGAGTCCAGGCGGAGATTGGCCAGCCCACACCCCACGGCTATCGCCACCAGTTTTTGTGGCCTTTTTCCGCTGGACGAAATTGGCGCCCCAGCATTCGGGCGGTTATTTTTGGCAGCGGCTGTGCAATATGACCTATTTTAGCACCACGGAGGCTGTTCGCAAAGTCTCGCGCCATTCCCAGTCCATGGCGGACGAAGTTTGCCAACCCCACCCCCAGGCTATAGCCCACCCGTTGTTGTGGCCTTTTCCGCTGGACGAACTTGGCACCCGGCCTTGGGCGGTTATTTTGGCGAGTGTGACCGCTCCCTATTTTTAACACGGAGGCCGCTTGCAAAGTCTCGCGACATTCCGAGTCCAGCGGACGAGAGTTGGCCAGCCCCACCCCCAAGGCTATAGCCCACCCGTTTTTGTGGCCATTTTCCGCTGGGACGGACTTAGCGCCCGGCCTTCGGGCGGTTATTTTTGAATCTGGCTGTGCCATGCTTATTTTGGCACACGGAGGCGCTCAAAGTCTCGCCATTCCGAGTCCGGCGGACGAAGTTGGCCATCCCCCACCCCCAAGGCTATAGCCCACCCGGTTTTGTGGCCTTTTCGCAGGACAGACTTGGCGCCGTGGACTTGGTTATTTATGGCGCGGCTGTGTACCACGGCCTCTTCTTGGCACATGGAGGCCACTCGTGAAAGTCTCGCTCCATTCCCGAGTCCAGGCGGACGAAGTTGGCCATCCCCACCCCCAAGGCTATAGCCCACCCGTTGTTGTGGCCGTTTTCCGCTGGACGAACTTGGCGCCCGGCCTTCGGGCGGTTATTTTGGGCGCGGCTGTGACGCGCGGACCTATTTTGGCCTGGAGACGCTCAAAGTCTCGCGCCATTCCGAGTCCGGACGAGTTGGCCAGCCCCACCCCCAGGCTATAGCCCACCCGTTTTTGTGGCCATTTTCCGCTGGACGGACTTAGCGCCCGGCCTTCGGGCGGTTATTTTAGGTGCGGCTCTGCCAGCGGCTTATTTTGGTACACGGAGGCCGCTCGCAAAGTCTCGCCATTCCGAGTCCGGTGGACGAAGTCGGCCAGCCCCACCCCAAGGCTATAGCCCACCCATTTTTGTGGCCTTTTCGCTGGACGGACTTGGCGCCCAGCGGCCTTGGGCGGTTATTTATGGGCGCGGCTGTGTCCCTATTTTGCACACGGAGCCGCTCCCAAAGTCCGCGCCATTCCGAGACCGGCGGGAGTTGGCCAGCCCCACCCCAAGGCTATGCGCACCCGTTGTTGTGGCCTTTTTCCGCTGTCTGAACTTGGCGCCCGGCCTTTGGGCAGTTATTTTTGGGCGCGTGCTGTGCCAGCGGCCTATTACAGCACATGGAGGCTGAGTCCAAAGTCTCGCGCCATTCAGAATCCGGCCCGGACGAAGTGGGCCAGCCCCACCCCAAGGCTATAGCCTACCCGTTTTGTGGCCTTTTTCCTTGACGAACTTGGCGCCCGGCCTTCGGGTGGTTATTTTTTGCGGCTGTGCCGCCTATTTTTCACACGGAGCCGCTCGAAAGTCTTGTGCCATTCCGAGTCCGGCGGACGAGTTGGCCCCCACCCCCAGGCTATAGCCCACCCGTTGTTGTGGCCTTTTTCAGCTGGATGAACTTGGCGCCCGGCCTTTAGGCAGTTATTTTTGGCGCGGCTGTGCCGCAGCCTATTTTTGGCACATGGAGGCTACTCGCATGAAGTCTCGCGCCATTCCGAGTCCGAGGCGGACGAAGTGGGCAAGCCCCACCCCCCAAGGCTACTAGCCCACCCGTTTTGTGGCCTTTTTCGCTGGACGAACTTGGCGCCCCGGCCTCACGGGCGGTTATTTTTCGGTGCGGCTGTGCCCGGCCTATTTTTGACACGAGGCCGCTCGCAAAGTCTCGCGCCATTCCGAGTCCGGCGGACAAAGTTGGCCAGCCCCACCCCAAGGCTATAGCCCACCCGTTTGTAGCCTTTATCCGCTGGGCCAGACTTGGCGCCCGGCCTTGGCGGTTATTTTGCGCGCTGTGGCGGCTATTTTAACGGAGGCCGCTACGCAAGTCTCTTGCACGTTCCTAGTCCCGGACGAAGTTGAGCCAACCCCCACCCAAAGGCTATAGCCACCCGTTTTTGGCCTTTTTCCGCTGGGCGAACTTGGCGCCCGGCCTTCGGGCGGTTATTTTTGGCAAGCGGCTGTGTCTAAAGCCTCTTCTTGGCACACGGAGGCCACTTGCAAAGTCTCGCGCCATTCAGTCCGGCGGACAAATTTGCTAGCCCCACCCCAATGCTATAGCCCACCTGTTACTGTGGCCTTTTCCGCTGGATGAACTTGGCGCCCGGCCTTGGCGGTTATTTTGGGCGCGGCAGTGCCCGCGGCCATTTCAGCAGGGAGCCGCTCAAAGTCTTGCTCCATTCGAGTCCGGCGGACAGTTGGCCATCCCCACCCCCAGGCTATAGCCCACCGTTGTTGTGGCGTTTTCCGCTGGGACGAACTTGGCGCCCGGCCTTCGGGCGGTTATTTTAGGCGCGCTGTGACCGCGGCCTTTGGCACACGGAGGCCGCTCGGAGAGTCTCGCGGCATTCCGAGTCCGGCGGACAGAGATTGGCCAGCCCACCCCAAGGCTATAGCCACCCGTTTTGTGGCCATTTCCGCTGGACGGACTTGGCGCCCGGCCTTCGGGCGGTTATTTTGAGTGCGGCTCTGCCCGCGGCTTATTTTAGTACGGAGGCCGCTGCGCCCAAAGTCTCACGCCATTCCGAGTCCGAGGCGGACGAAGTCGGCCAGGCCCACCCCAAGGCTATAGCCCACCCGTTTTGTGGCCTTTTTCCGCTGGACGGACTTGGTGCCGTGGCCTTGGGCGTTATTTATGGGCGCGGCTGTGTCCATGCCTATTTTGGCCTACCACACCGGAGGCGCTCGCAAAGTTCGCGCCATTCGAGACCGGCGGACGAAGTTGGCCAGCCCCACCCCCAAGGCTATAGCGCACCCGTTGTTGTGGCCTTTTTCCAGCAAAGCGAACTTGGCCCTTTGGCCTTGGGCGGTTATTTTCTCTTGTGCTGTGGCCGCTAGCCCTGACACAGGAGGCCGCTCGCAAAGTCTTGCGCCATTCCGAGTCCGGCGGACAGTTGGCCAGCCCCACCCCCAAGGCTGTAAGCCACCCGTTGTTGTGGCCTTTTCCGCTGAACAGAACTTGGCGCCCGGCCTTGGGCGGTTATTTTTAGCGGCTGTGGCGCTGCCTATTTTCAACACGGAGGCGCTCGCAAAGTCTCGCGCCGTTCCGGGGCCGGCGGACGAAGTTGGGCAGCGCCTCCCCCAAAGGCTTTAGCCCACCCGTTGTTGTGGCCTTTTCCAGCTGGATGAACTTGGCGCCCGGCCTTTGGCAGTTATTTTGGGCGACGGCTGCGCCCAAGGCCTACACGGAGCCGCTGCAAAGTTCAGCGCCATTCGAGACCGGCGGATAAAGTTGGCCAGCCCCACCCCCAAGGCTATAGCGCACCCGTTGTTGTGGCCTTTTTCCGCTGTCTGAACTTGGCGCCTCGGCCTTTGGGCGGTTATTTTCGGTGCGGCTGTGCCCAGCTGACCTGGTTTCGTAGGCCGCTGCGTAAAGTCTCGCGCCATTCCGAGTCCGAGGCGGACGAGTGGGCCAGCCCCCACCCCCAAGGCTATAGCCCACCCGTTTGTGGCCTTTTTCCGCTGGACGAACTTGGCGCCCGGCCTTGGTTATTTTTTAAGCGCTGGCGCGGCAGCACCGCGGAGGCCGCTCGCAAAGTTTCACGCCGTTCCGAGTCGGCGGACGGTTGGCCAGCCCCACCACCCAAGGCTATAGCCCACCCGTTTTTTTGGCCTTTTCCGCTGGGACGAACTTGGCGCCCGGCCTTGGGGTTATTTTAGCGCGGCTGTGGCCGCAGCCTATTTTGACACATGGAGCCGCTCGCATGGTCTCGCGCCATTCCGAGTCCGGCGGACGAAGTTGGCCAGCCCCACCCCCAAGGCTATAGCCCACCCGTTTTGTGGCCTTTTTCGCAGGACAGACTTGGCGCCGTGGCCTTCGGGCGGTTATTTATAGGCGCAGCTGTGCCTGACGGCCTCTTCTTGGCACATGGAGGCCACTCGTAAGTCTCGCTCCATTCCGAGTCCGAGGCGAGACGAAGTTGGCCATCCCCACCCCCAGGCTATAGCCCACCCGTTGTTGTGGCCGTTTTCCGGCTGGACGAACTTGGCGCCCGGCCTTCGGGCGGTTATTTTTAGCGCGGCTGTGTCAGCGGCCTATTTTTTTACACCGGAGCCGCTCGGAAGAGTCTCGCGCCATTCCGAGTCCGAGGCGGACAGTTGGCCAGCCCCACCCCAAGGCTGTAGCCCACCCGTTTTTGTGGCCATTTTCCGCTGGACGGACTTAGCGCCCCGGCCTTCGGGCGGTTATTTTGGGGTGCGGCTCTGCCCGCGGCTTATTTTTGGTACACGGAGGCCGCTAGCAAAGTCTCGCGCCATTCCGAGTCCGGTGGATTTGGAAAGTCAGCCAGCCCCACCCCAAGGCTATAGCCCACCCATTTTTGTGGCCTTTTTCCGCTGAATTGAACTTGGCCGGCGGCCTTGACCCGGATATTTATGGGCGCGGCTGTGTCCCGCTGGCCTATTTTTAGCAACACGGAGGCCGCTCCCAAAGTCCGCGCCATTCCGAGACCAGTAGGACAGAAGTTGGCCAGCCCACCCCCCAAGGCTATAGCGCACCCGTTGTTGTGGCCTTTTTCCGCTGTACTGAACTTGGCGCCTTGGCCTTTGGGCAGTTATTTTTGGGCGCGGCTGTGCCCGCTGGACCTATTTTTGGCACATGGAGGCTGGTCGCAAAGTCTCGCCATTCCGAATCCGGCCGGACGAGTGGGCCAGCCCCACCCCCAAGGCTATAGCCCACCCGTTTTTGTGCCTTTTCCTTGGACGAACTTGGCGCCCGGCCTTCGGGGCGGTTATTTTTGAATGCGGCTGTGCCCGCGGCCTATTTTTTCACACAGAGGCCGCTCGCAAAGTCTTGTGCCATTCCGAGTCCGAGCGGACGAGGTTGGCCAAGCCCCACCCCCAAGGCTATAGCCCACCCGTTGTTGTGGCCTTTTCCGCTGGATGAACTTGGCGCCCGGCCTTTAGGCAGTTATTTTTAGGCGCGGCAGTGTCCGCAGCCTATTTTTGGCACATGGAGGCTACTCGCAAAGTCTCGCGCCATTCCGAGTCCGGCGGACGAAGTGGGCAGCCCCACCCCCAAGGCTATAGCCCACCCGTTTTGTGGCCTTTTTCCAGCTGGGTGAACTTGGCGCCTGCCTACGGGCGGTTATTTTTCGGTGCGGCTGTGCCGGCCTATTTTTGACACGGAGGCCGCTCGCAAAGTCTCGCGCCATTCCGAGTCCGGTCGGACGAAAGTTGGCCAGCCCCACCCCCAAGGCTATAGCCCACCCGTTTGTAGCCTTTTCCGCTGGGCGAACTTGGCGCCCGGCCTTCGGGGCGGTTATTTTTAGCGGCTGTGGCCGCAGCCTATTTTGCACCACGGGAGGCGCTCGCAAAGTCTCGCACGTTCGAGTCCGGCGGATTTAGTTGGCCAGCCCCACCCCCCAAGGCTATAGCCCACCCGTTTTTTTGGCCTTTTTCCGTTGGACGAACTTGGCGCCCGGCCTTCTGGCGGTTATTTTTGGGCGCGGCTGTGGCCGCGCCTCTTCTTGGCACCCGGAGGCCACTTTGCAAAGTCTCGCCATTCCGAGTCCGGCCGGACAAATTTGCTAGCCACCCCCAATGCTATAGCCCACCTGTTATTGTGGCCTTTTCCGCTGGATGAACTTGGCGCCCGGCCTTGGGGGTTATTTTTAGGCGCGGCTGTGCCCATGACCTGGCAGACGGAGGCGCTCGTAAAGTCTTGCTCCATTCGAGTCCGGCAGTAGACGAAGTTGGCCATCCCCACCCCAAGGCTATAGCCCACACGTTGTTGTGGCCGTTTTCCGCTGGAGCCGAACTTGGCGCCCGGCCTTCGGGCGGTTATTTTGGCTGTGACATGACCTATTTTTGGCACACGTGAGGCCGCTCGGAAAGTCTCGCGGCATTCCGAGTCCGAGGCGGACGAGATTGGCCAGCCAGCCACCCCCAAGGCTATAGCCCACCGTTTTTGTGGCCATTTTCCGCTGGACGGACTTGGCGCCCGCGTGGTTATTTTTTTAGGTGCGGCTCTGCCCGCGGCTTATTTTGAGTACACTGAGGCCGCTGCGCAAAGTCTCACGCCATTCCGAGTCCGGCGGACGAGAAGTCACGGCCAGGCCCACCCCCAAGGCTATAGCCCACCACGTTTTTGTGGCCTTTTTCCGCATGGGACCCGGACTTGGTGCCGTGGCCTTCGGGCGGTTATTTATGGGCGCGGCTGTGTCATGCTGGCCTATTTTTGGCACGGAGCCGCTCGCAAAGTTCCCGCGCCATTCCGAGACCGTGGACGACAGAGAGTTGGCCAGCCCACCCCAAGGCTATAGCGCACCCGTTGTTGTGGCCTTTTTCCGCTGAAGACTTGCCCCGGCCTTGGGCGGTTATTTTTCTCTTGTGGCTGTGGCCGCGGCCTATTTTGGCCTGACACCACGGAGCCGCTCATGAAGTCTTGCGCCATTCCAGTCCGAGCGGACGAAGTTGGCCAGCCCCACCCCCAAGGCTACTAGCCCACCCGTTGTTGTGGCCTTTTTCCGCTGAGCAGCAGACATCCGTTTGGCGCCCCGGCCTTGGGCGGTTATTTTTGTGCGGCTGTGGCCGCAGCGCCTATTTTCAACAGTTGGCCACACGAGGCCGCTGCGCAAAGTCTCGCGCCGTTCCGAGACCCCGGCGGACGAAGTTGGCCAGCCCACCCCCAAGGCTATGCAGCCCACCCGTTGTTGTGGCTTTTTTCCGCTCTTGGATGAACTTGGCTTTGCCTTTGGGCAGTTATTTTTGGGCGCGCGGCTGCGTACCGCCTCTATTTTTGGCACACGAGAGGCCGCTCACAAAGTTCCAGCGCCATTCCGAGACCGGCGTGGATGAAGTTGGCCAGCCCCACCCCCAAGGCTACTAGCGCACCGTTGTTGTGGCCTTTTTTCCGCGCTGGCTTCACCCGTTTTTGGCCTTTTCCGCTGGGCGAACTTGGCGCCCGGCCTTTGGGGCGTTATTTTGCTGTGCCGCGCGGCCTATATTTTTCGCATGTAGACGCTCAGCCCCACCCCCAAGTCCGCGCTCCAGAGTCCAGCGACGAAGTTGTCCAGCCCCACCCCCAAGGCTATAGCCCACCCGTTTTGTAGCCTTTTCCGCTGGGACAGACAGCGCCTTGCCTTCGGGCGGTTATTTTGTGTGCGGCCTACGGCCGCGCCTGTTACCACAGCACCACAGAGCGCTCGCCAAAGTCTCACGCCGTTCGAGTCTGGCGGTGGTTGGCCAGCCCCACCACCCAAGGCTATAGCCCACCCGTTTTTTGGCCTTTCCGCTGGGACGACTTGGCGCCCCCGGCCTTCGGGCGGTTATTTTTAGGCGCGGCTGTGCCCGGACTATTTTGGCAGACGGAGCCGCTGCAAAGTCTTGCTCCATTCCAGAGTCCGGCGGACAGTTGGCCATCCCCACTAAGGCTGCCAGCCCACCCATTGTTGTGGCCGTTTTCCGCTCATGGTTGACTTGGCGCCCGGGCGGGCGGTTATTTTGGCGCGGCTGTGACCAAGCGGCCTATTTCCCGCTCACGGAGGCGCTTTCTGGAAAGTCTCACGCCATTCCAAGTCCGGCGGACAAAGTTGGCCAGGCCCACCCCCAAGGGTATAGCCCACCCATTTTTGTGGCCATTTCCATTTTCCGCTGGACGGACTTAGCGCCCAGCCTTCGGGCGGTTATTTTTGGGTGCGGCTCTGCCGCAGCTTATTTTAGTACACGGAGGCCAAAGCTCACAAAGTCTCGCGCCATTCAGTCAGCGGGACAGAAAGTCGGCCATCCCACCCCCAAGGCTAGTAGCCACCCGTTTTTGTGGACTTTCCGCTGGACCGGACTTGGCGCCCGTGGCCGGGTGGATATTTATGGGAAACGCGGCTGTGTCCGTGGCCTATTTTGGCACACTGGGAGGCCGCCATAAAGTCCGCGCCATTCCGAGACCGAGCGGGAATTCACCCCAAGGCTATAGCGCACCCGTTGTTGTGGCCTTTTTCCGCTGTACGAACTTGGCGCCCCGGCCTTTGGGCGGTTATTTTGGCGCGGCTGTTGCCGCGTGCCAATTTTTGGCACACTGGAGAGGCGCTCAAAGTCTACAGTGCCATTCGAATCTGGCGGATGAAGTGGGCTGGCCCACCCCCAAGGCTATAGCCCACCCATTTTTGTGGCCTTTTCGGTGGACGAACTTGGGGGACAGGACCTTCGGCATATGTTTGGGCGCGCTGTGCCCGCGGCCTATTTTGGTACGGGCGCTCAGTGCGGTCAGCCCCATTCCGAGTCCGGCGGACAAGAATTTGGCCAGCCCCTCCCCCAAGGCTAACCCCTTGGCAAATTTTTGGGCATTTTGCGGTAGTAGAGACGAACTTGGGGACGGGACCTTCGGGAGCTTATATTTGGGCGCGGCTGTGCCCGGCCTATTTTGGCACACGGAGGCGCTCGCAAAGTCTCGTCCCATTCGAGTCCGAGCGGACGAAGTTGGCCATCCCTCCCCCCAAGGCTATAGCCCACCCGTTTTTTGGCATTTTTTGCGTTGAGCGAACTTGGGAGGACGGGACCCGAGGGCTTATTTTTGGGATTCAAGCTGTACGGCCTATTTTGGCACATGGAGGGCGCTCATAGTCTCGTCCCATTCCGAGTCCAGCTGGACGATGTTGGCAGCCCCTCCCCCAAGGCTATAGCCCACCGTTTTTGGGCATTTTGCGGCGGACGCACTTGGGGCGGGACCTTCGGGAGCTTATTTTAGGGCGCGAGCTGCTTTGCAGGCCTATTTTGCACACGGAGGTGCTGCAAAGTCTCGCCCATTCCGAGTCCGGCGGACAAAGTTGGCCAGCCCCCTCCCCCAGGCTATAGCCCACCCGTTTTGGGAATTTTAGGCGGACGAAATTGGGACGTGACCTTTGGGGGCTTATTTTGGGCGCGGCTGTGCCCGTGGCCTGTGGCACCACGGAGGGTGCTCGCAAAGTCTCGCCCCATTCTGAGTCCGGAAGTCGGCTCCCAGGCTATAAGCCCACCCGTTTTTGGGCATTTTTGCAAGGGCGGACGAACTTGGGAATGCGGGACCTTGGGAAACCTTATTTTTGGCGCGGCTGTGCCTCGGCCTATTTTTGGCACCGAAGCTGCGCAAAGTCTCGCCCCATTCCGAGTCCGGCGGACGAAGTTGGCCAGCCCCTCCCCCAAGGCTACTTAGCTGTTGCCACCCTTTTAGGCTTTTTTGCGCGAGACGAACTTGTGGACAGGACCTTCAGGGCTTATTTTGCGGCCGGCTGTGCCTGCAGCCCTTTGGCACACGGACGGTTCTCTCAAAGTCTCGCCCATTCCAGAGTCAAGGACGAAGTTGGCCAGCCCACTCCCAAGGCTAAGTCTTCCACCGTTTTGTGCCTTTTCCAGCTGGACCGACTTGACGTGACCTTCGGGCGGATATTTTTGGGCGCGGCTGTGCCCGTGGCCTCTTTTTCGCACACAGAGGCCGCTCGCATAGTCTCAGCGTCGAAAGTCCGGCGGACGGTGAGTTGGCCAGCCACCTCCCAAGGCTATAGCCCACCACGTTTTGCTGGCCTTTTTTCCGCTAGGCTGACTTGGCGCCCGGCCTTCCGGTGGTTATTTTGGGCTCGGAAGGTGCCTATTTTGTGCGGCAGGAGGTCGCTCGCAAGGCTCGCGCCATTCCGAGTCCAGCTGGGCTGGCCAGCCCCCACCAGCCCAGGCCTTTATCCGCTGGACGAACTTGGCGCATGACGCCACAGGACCTATTTTTTTTCGCCATTCCAGTCCAGTCCATGCCGCCCCCCCAGAAGGCTATAGACTTGTGGCCTTCCTGGACTGGGCGAACATCGCCCGAAGCCTTCGGGCAGTTATTTTTGCAGCCGCGGCTGTGCCAAGGCCTATGTTTCGGACACGGAGGCCACTGCGTAAGTCTCGAGCTCATTCCCGAGTCCGTGGGAGACCGCGGCCGGTTGACCAATCGGCCAGCCAACCCCCCCAAGGCTGTAGCACATCCGTTTTGTGGCCTTTTTCGCTCCAGACTTTGCCTTCGGTGATATTTTGGACACGGGCTGTGCCCTGACTAGCACACGGAGCGTGCTGCAAAGTCTCGCGCCATTCCGAGTCCGCGGACGAAGGCTAGCCTCACCCCTGATGGGTATGGCCACCGCTTTGTGGCCTTTTTCCGCTGATGGTTTTCGACCTCTTGACCTTCAAGATATTTGCAGGCGCGGCTGTGCCTGGGCGGCCTCTTTTCAGCACACAGAGGCTGCTCGCAGATCTCGCCATTCCGGGTAGTTGGCCAGCCCAAGGCTATAGCCCACCCGTTTTTGTGGCTTTTCCAGCATGACCTGGCGCCCGGCTGGCGCCCGGCTTTAGCACCGCTGATTTTAACACCACGGAGGTCACTCGAAGTCTCGCGCCATTCCAGTCCGGGCGGACAGGCGGACAGCCAGTGGGGCCGAGTGTGGCTCTTTTGGCACCTGATCGAGTTATTTTGGCTGGCTGGGCCGAAGTCTGCCATTGTTAGCCGCCCTCCTCCCCGTACTATAGCCCCACCCCTTCGGCAGCCACCAGATTTTCAAGCCTGACGAACACAGGGCCACCTTCGGGGCTTATTTCAAGCGCCGGGCGCGCCTAAGGCCTTTTTTGCTACCCAAGCACACACAGAGGGCCTTTCGTAAAGTCTCACCATTAAGGTCCGGCGGACGGTGGCCCCACCCAAGGCTATAGCCCACCCGTTTTTGTGGCCTTTTCATGCGAACTTGGCGCTGACCTGGGCGGTTATTTTGGGCGCGGCTATGCCATGCGATTACACCACAGAGGTCGCTCGTAGTCAGCCTGTATTCAAATTGTCCGAGCGGTTTCTGAAGTGGCCAGCCCCCCCCAAGGCTATAGCCCACCGTTTTGTGTAGCCTCTTTCCGCTGGACGAACTTGGCGCCCCAGCCTTCGATCGGTTATTTTTGGGTGCGGCTGTGCGCCTCATTTTTGGCACCACGGAGGCCGCTCGCAAAGTCTCGCGCCATTCCGAGTCCATTGAGCGGACGGTTGGCCAGCCCCTCCTCCACGACCTAGCCCACTACCGTTTTGGGCATTTTCAGGCGGACGAACTTGGGGACGGACCTTCGGGGCTTATATTTGAGGCGGCTGTGCCCAAGGCCTATTTTGCCCAGTACACGGAGGCGCTGCGCAAAGTCTCACCCATTCCGAGTCCGAGGCGGACAGTTGGCCAACCCCACCCCAAGGCTATAGCCCACCGTTTTGTGGCCTTTCCGCTGGAGCAGAACTTGGCGCCCGGCCTTGAGCGAAATATTTTTGGGGCGGTTATTTTTATGGGCGCTGCCCACAGGTGTGTGAGCGGCGATTTGGCAGACACGGAGTGCTCGTAAGACTTCAGCGCCATTCAGTGTCCGAGACCCGGAGCCTGGCCAGCCCCACCCCCAAGGCTATAGCCCTCCCGTTTTTGGCCTTTTCCGCTGGCCAGCTGCCTTCGGTCAGTTATTTTGGGTGCCAAGCTGTGCCCGCGGCTATTTTTTAACACGTGCGCAGGCAGGCCGCTCGCAAAGTCTCGTGGTATCATTCCAGCAGTCCAGGCGCTGAAGTTGGCCAGCCCCACCCCCACCCCAGACTATAGGCCCACCCGCTTTTTTGGATTTTTACTGAGACGAAGAGTTTATTTTTGGGCGCAGGCTGTTATTACTAGTTGCCTTCTATATTGGGACAGGAGGCCTTTGCAAGTCTCACCCGTTCCGAGTCCGAGGCGGACAGGGGCCAGCCCCCCACCCCCCTAAGGTCAGCACACTAGCTGGCTAGCGCCTTTTTCCGCTCGCAAGTCTGGGCCTTGATGATTGTTTTAGACCCAAGGTTATTTTTGGGCAGACTTGCCAGCCGGGCTCATAAAGTCTGCGCTATTTTGAATTGGCTCCCAAGGCACCCATAGCCACCATTTGTAGCCTTTTTCCGCGAACTTGGCGGCCTTGGGCTCGATATTTTAAGGCATGACATGCTGAGGCCGATTTTGGCACACAGAGGCTGCTGCAAAGTCTGGGTAATTTCGCGCGCCATTCCGTGTCCAGCGGGACGAGATTGGCCAGCCCCACCCCCAAGGCTATAGCCCACCCACGTTTTTGTGGTGCCTTTATTCGCTGGACGAGAACTTGGCGCCCCCGGCCTTCGGGGCGGTTATTTTTGGGCGCGGTTGTGCCCGCGGATTTTGTGCACGGAGGTCAGCTGCATGAAGTCTTCGCGCCATTCCGAGTCAGCGGTGGACGAAGTTGGCCAGCCCCACCCCCCAAGGAGCCACACCCGTTTTGTGTGGCCATTCTTGGACGCCCGGCCTTAAGGGCGGTTATTTTGGCGCGGCTGTGACTGTGTCTTTATGATTTACACACGGAGGGCACTCGCGTAAAGTCTCGCCATTCAGTCCGGCCGGACGAGAGTCAAAGTGGCCAGCCCACCCCCAAGGCTATAGCCCACCCAAGTATTGTGGCTCTCTTTTCAGCTGGGCCTTGGCAGCGGCCTTTTCGGGTTATTTTTGCGTTTATTTTTGGGCGAACTATTTTTACACACGGGCTACGCCGCTCTTTGAAGTCTTCGCGCCATTCCGGTCCGCGGAGTGGACGAGTTGGCCAGCCCCTCCTCCTACGACTATAGCTGCCATGCCGTTTTGGGCATTTTTGCGCGTGACTTAACTTGGGGACACCCTTCTGGGCTTACAGCAGCTGTAAGGTCAGTTTTTGGTGCACACGGAGCAGCCTCGCAAAGTCTCACTATTCAAAGTCCAACGAGATTGTTAGCTGTAGCCCCACCCCAAGGGTATAGCCACCGTTTTTGTGTGGCTTTTTCCGCTGGGCGAACTTGCTGCGCCCGACCTTCGGGCTGATATTTTTGGGCGCAGCTGTGCCCGGGTCTTTTTTGCACACAGAGGCTGCAGAAGTCGGGCCATTCCAGTCCCAGGCGGACAGAAGTTGGCCAGCCCCACCCCCAAGGCTATAGCGCACCAGTTTTTGTGGCCTTTTCCAACTGGACGAACTTGCGCCCGGCCTTCGGACGGTTATTTTAGGCGCAGCTGTGCCCGCCGATTTTAACACGAGTCCTCGAGTCTTCGCATTCCGAGTCGCGGGCGAAGTTAGCCCCACCCCAAGGCTATAGCCCACCCGCTTTTGTGGCCTTTTCCGCTGGACGAACTTGGCGCCCGGCCTTTGGGACGGTTATTTTTAAGCGCCTTTTGGCTATTTTTAGCAGCGGCCAGAAGTTCATCGAGTCGCGCCATTCGGTCGGGTGGTAGCCACCCCAAGGCTATAGCCCACCGTTAGAACTTGGCGCCCGGCCCTTGATCTTTGGGTGCGCCCGGCGACTGGCAGCTGTTACCACGAAGTCTCGCGCCATTCCGAGTCCGAGGCGCCCAAAGCCAGTACCTATCAGCCGCCCACCCGTTTTTGTCACGTGGCCTTTTCGAGGGGGCGCGCTGTGTGGCCCAGAACCTCCGGCCTTGCGAGACGGTTTGCCCTTTGAGTAGCCCATTTTTAGTATCGGGCGGATCTGGCTATGCCCTGGTACAGGCCACAGCAAAGTCTCACGCCATTCGAGTCCGGCGAGACGACAAGTTGGCCAACCCCACCCCCAAGGCTATAGCGCACCAGTTTGATGTGGCCTTTTTCCGCTGGGACCGAACTTGGCGCCCGGCCTTCCACACACAGGCGGTTATTTTGGGCGCGGCTGTGCCGCGGCCTATATTTGGCACACGGAGGGTGCCCTCAAAGTCTCGCAATTCCGAGTCCGAGCGGATGAAGTTGGCCTACCCACCCCCAAGGCTATAGCCCACCCGTTTTGTGGCCTTTTTCCACCTGGGCGATTTAACTTGGCCCGACCTTGGCGGTTATTTTGAGCGCGCTGTGCCCGTGGCCTATTTTGGCAAACAGAGACCGCTCGTAAAGTATCAAGCATGCATTCCGAAGTCCGGCGAAGAAGTGGGCAGCCCCACCCCCAAGGTTATAGCCCACCCCCTTTTTCCGCTGGAATGAACAGCGCCCGGCCTTCGGGTGGTTATTTTTTTGGTGCGGCTGTGCCAGCGGCCTATTTTGTACACGGAGGGCCGCTCATAAATCTCAGCGCCATTCAGTCCGGTGATTGAGGATTGGCCAGCCCACCCCCCAAGGCTATAGCCCACCGTTTTTGTATTTTTCCATGGGCGAACTTGGCGCCCGGCTTCCAGGCGGATATTTTTGGCGCGTGTGCCCACCGCCTATTTTGGCACCGGGCACTTTGTGAAGTCTCCCGCCATTCAGTCAGGCGGACGAGTTGGCCAGCCCAGCCCCCCAACCATATAGCCCACCCGTTTTTGTGGCCTTTTCCGCTGGGCGAACTTGGTGGCGGCCTTGGGCGATTGTTACACACAGGCGCGGCTGTGTCCATGGCCTATTTTGGCACCACGGAGGCGTCGCAAGTCACGCGCCATTCCGAGGTCAGGCGGACGATGGGCCAGCCCCAACCCCCAAGGCTATAGCCCACCAGTTTTTTTATTGGCCTTTATCCAGCTGGACGAACTTGGCGCCCGGCCTCGGGCAGTTATTTTGGGCGCGGCTGTGCCACTGCGCCTATTTTTTGAACACGGGCCGCTCGCAAAGTCTCGCGCCATTCCGAGTCCGGCAGGCGAGTGGGACAGCCCCACAAGGCTAGTCCTTTGTTTGTGGCTTTTCACTGGACAGGCTTGTGCTGACAGCCGGGCGGTTGTTTTAGGCGCGCCTGCCACCGCCCGGCCTATTTTGGCCTGAGACGCTGTGCAGAGTCTTCGCGCCATTCGAGTCCGGCCCGGACGAGAAGTGGGCCAGCCGACCCCGGGCTATAGCCACACCCGTTTTTGTGGCCTTTTTCCGCTGGACGAACTTATTGACCTTGGTTAGTTATTTTGAAGTAGCAGCTGCCTTGCCTTGACCTATTTTTCACACGGAGGCCGCCTTCTGTAAAGTCTCGCCATTTTGAGTCCAGTAGACAAAGTTGGCCAACCCCAACCCCCAAGGCTATAGCCCACCAGTTTTTGTGGCCTTTATCCGCTGGACAGACTTGGCGCCCCGCCTTCGGGCGGTTATTTTTGGCGCGGCTGTACCTGTAACCTATTTTGGGTTTCTGGAGGCGCTCATGAAGTCTCGGCTCCATTCGAGTCAGCGGACGAAGTTGTGAGCCCAACCCACAAGGCTACCAGCCACCAGTTTTTGTGGCCTTTTTCCGCTGGGCGAACTTGGCCCGGCCTTTGTGGTTATTTTTTCGGGCGTAGCTGTGTCCGCGGCTGGTACACGGGCCAGTCATAAAGTCTAGCCATTCGAGTCAATGGGACGAGTTATTAGCCCCACCCCCAAGGCTATAGCCCACCGTTTTGTGGCCTTTTTCAACAGACGACAGCCTTAGCCTTAGTTCAGTTATTTTTAGGCGCGGATGTGCCCGTGGCCCTATTACTAAGCCCATGGAGCCGCTCGCAGAGTCTCGCACCATTCCCGGAGTCCGGCGGACCGTCAAACCCACCCCCAGGCTGCCAGCCTTACCAGTTTTGTGGCCTTTTCCGCTGGGCAGACTGAAACCCACAGCCTTCGAGGCGTTAGCCACTAATGCTGGCTGTGCCTGCCAGCCTATTGCAGCTGGGAGCGCTGTGAGAGTCTCTGTGACTAAGTCGCGGACGAAGTCGACCAGCCCCACCCAAAGGCTACTGCTTCCCGTTTTGTAGCGCCACCACCGCCCTGGACGGAACTTAGCGCCAGCGCCAGGCGGTTGTTTTTGAGCAAGCTCTGCCCGCTGACCTATTTTGGTACAAGGAGGTCGCTCGCAGGTCTCGCAGCATTCCAGTCATGGGCAGAGATGTAGCCCACCAGGTGTCTTCCCCGTTTTGTGTCCTTTTCCGCTGGACAATCTTAGCCCCAGACTTGGGCGGTTATTTTTAGATGTGGCTCTTCACCATAAACCTGGCCACACACCCTGACACCACGGAGCCGCTGGCAAAGTCTCGCCATTTCGATCCGACAGACAAATCAGCCAACCACCCAAAGGCTATAGCCCACCCGTTTTTGTGGCCTTTTCTAAGCTGGATGAACTTGGCGCCCCCAGCCTTCACAGCTGTCTTCTTTGGCTTTGCCCATGACCTATTTTAGCACTGGAGCCGCTCGCAAGTCTCGCGCCATTCGAGTCAGCCCAGGGCCAGAGTGAGCCCTCCCACCCCCAAGGCTATAGCCCACCGTTTTTGTGGCCTTTTCCAGCTGGACGAACTCGGCGCCCCTGACTTCGGGCGGTTATTTTTGGGCGCGGCTGGCCTTGCAGCCTGGCTTGCAGAGTACAGGAGGCAGCTGTAGGTCGCGCCATTCAATCCGGCCAGGACAGAGATAATAGCCCCACCCCAAGGTATATTTACAGATTTTTGTGTCCTTTGCTATGATTCAATCTTGGCCTTGGACTTAGGGGTTATTTTTGGGTGCGGCTGTGCCCACAGCCTATTTTGGCACCACAGGCTCTCATAAGTCTCTTCCCATTCCAATCAATGAGGCTGAAGTTGCCACCCCACCCCCAAGGCTCAACCCACCCGTTTAAGGCCTTCCCCACTCTCAGATGTTCAGCCTTGACCTTGGGCGGATTATTTTGGGCGCGGCTGTGCCAGCTCTTCCCAATTTTGGGAGACTTTTTCATAAGTCTCGCCATTCAGATCAATGAATAGATATAATAGCCCCACACAAGTGCCACCCGTTTTTGTGTCCTTTTCCGCTGGACAATCTTGGCGCCCCAGACTTGGCGTTATTTTAGGCGTACCTGTACCCTTTGACCTATTTTGGCACATGGAGCCTTGCAAATTCGTGCCATTCCGAGTCAGGACAAAGAGTTGGCCAACCCACCCCAAGACACAAGCCCCTGCGTTTTGTGGCCTTTTTCCGCTGGACGAACTCGGCGCCCGGCCTTGGGCGGTTATTTTGAGCGCTTGACTGTGCCCGCGGCTTGCTTTTTGGTACAGGAGGCCGCTAAAGTCTCGCCATTCGAGTCCGGACGAGAGATGGCCAGCCCCACCCCAAGGTACCTGCTTCGTTTTGTGTCCTTTTTCCGCTGGACAATCATTGACCAGGCGGTTATTTTTAGATGCTGACTGTGCCGCCAGCTATTTTGGCACCGCGGGTATTCATAAGAAATCAGATTCCAGGAGTCAGCGGACGAGTTAGCCCGCCCACCCCAAGACTGTAGCCCACCCGTTTTGTGGCCTTTTTCAGCTACAGACGAACTTGGCGCTGACCTTGAGGCCGATTATTTTTAGTACTTCTGCCCGCAGCCTGGCCACAGTACGAGGCGCTCGCAAAGTCTCGCGCCATTCCGAGTCCGAGGCGGACGAGAAGTCGACAGCCCCACCCCCAAGGCTATAGCCCACCCGTTTTTGTGGCCTTTTCCGCTGGACGAACTAGGCGCCCGGCCGTGAGGTTATTTTAGCGCGGCTGTGCCGGCCTGGCCCCTGCACCACGGAGACGCTCTCGCAAGGTCGCGCCATTCAAGTCCGGCGGACGAAGTCAGCCAACCCACCCCCAAGGCTATAGCCCACCCGTTTTGTGGCCTTTTTCCGCTGAAGATTTTGCCCGGCCTTGGAGGTTATTTTGGCGCGGCTGTACCTGACCTATTTTGGCACACGGAGGCCGCTCGCAAAGTCTCCGCGCCATTCGAGTCCAATGAGACCAAAGTTGGCCAGCCCACCCAAGGCTATAGCCCACACCCGTTTTGTGGCCTTTCCGCTGGACCAGGCTGGCGCCGGGTAGTTATTTTAGGCGCCTGTATGTGCCCCGGAGCCTATTTTTAGTACACGGGCCGTCGCAAAGTCTCGCGCCATTCCGAGTCCGGCGGACGAGTCGGCCAGCCCCCCCAAGGCTATAGCCCACCCGTTTTATTGGCTAATACGTAACT
>JASUUJ010000110.1:0-82023 GCA_030449895.1 Citrus mangshanensis | reverse complement strand
GTTGTGCTTCGTTCAGTTACATGTGCTTCGAGTCAATGGACGATGTTGTGGCCCACCCCCAAGGCTATAGCCCACCACGTTTTGTGGCCTTTCGCCTGCAGGCCAGACTTGGCGCCCGGCCTTCGGGCAGTTATTTTGGGCGCGGCTGTGCCCATTAGCCTCTGCAGCACGGAGGCGCTCGCAAAGTCGCGCCATTCCGAGTCCGGCGGACAGAGTGAGCCAGCCCCACCCCCAAGGCCATAGCCCACCCGTTTTGTCGCCTTTTCCGCTGGGCCAGACACGGCGCCCGGCCAGCCGGGCGGTTATTTTGGGCGGCTGTACCCGGGGCCTGGCCACGGCATTACGGAGGCGCTCGCAAGAATCTCCCGCCATTCCCGAGTCAGGCGGACCAAGTTGGCCAACCCCACCCCAAGGCTATAGCCCACCCGTTTTTGTGGCCTTTTTCCGGCTGGAGCCAGACTGGCACCCAGCCTTCAGGCAGTTATTACTAAGGCGTAGCTGTGCCCGCGGCCTATTTTTGGCACACGGAGGCGCTCACGCAAAGTCTCGCGCCATTCAGTCCGGACAGAAGTGGGCCAACCCCACCCGCAAGGCCTTAGCCCACCCGTTTTTGCTTGGCCTTTTCCATTTGGGCCGAACTTGCGCCCGGACTTCGGGAAGTTATTTTTGAAGCAGCTGTGCCGCAGCCTATTTGCTTTACGGAGGTCGCGGCAAATTCGCCCCATTCGAGAGTCCGAGCGGACAGTGAGGCCAGCCCACCCAAGTCTATATCCCACCCGTTCTTGCCTTGGCCATTTCCGCTGGGGCCGAACTTGGCGCCCGGCATTCGGGCGGTTATTTTTGGCGCGGCTGTGTCCACTGCCACCTGGCACCACGGAGCGCTCGCAGAATCTCGTGCCATTCCGAGTCGGCGACCAGTGGGCCAACCCCACCGCCCAAGGCTATAGCCACCTGTTTTGGCCTTTTCCGCTGGGCAATTTGGCGCCCTACCCTTGAAGCGTTATTTTTGTGTCGCGGCTGTACCCGCGCCCTATTTTTGCTTTACAGGCAGCTGCGCAAGTCTTGCCCCATTCCGATTCCGGCGGACGAGATTGGCCTTCCCCACCCCCAAGGCTGCTAAGCCCACCCGTTCTTGTGGCCTTTTTCGCTGGGCCAGACTTGGCGACCCGGCCTTCGGGCCGGTTATTTTTAGGCTGGCTGTGCCCATGGCCTGGCCCACGGCACCACGGGAGGACCGCTTGCAAATCTCGCGCCATTCCAAGTCCGGCCGGGCTGAAGTGAAGCCAGCCCCACCCCCAAGGCTATAGCCCACCCCGTTTTGTGGCCTTTTCCAGCCTCAGCCCAGACTTAGCGCCCGGCCTTGAGCGGTTATTTTGGCGGCTGTGCCCGCGTGTGGCCACTGGCTGGAGGCCGCTCGCAAAGTCTCGCGCCATTCGAGTCCGGACGAAGTTGGACACCCCCAAGGCTATAGCCCACCCGTTTTGTGGCCTTTCCGGCGCTGGGCCAATTTGCCAATCCGGCCTTGAACATTATTTTGGCTGTACGCGGCTAATACAGCACCACGGAGGCCTTTCGTAAAGTCTCGAGCCATTCGAGTCAGTGAGACGAGTTAGCCAGCCCCACCCCCAAGGCTATAGCCCACCCATTTTTAGCCCCTTTTTCAGCTGGACGACGTGGCGCCCCGCCCTTAGGGTGGTTATTTTGGGCGCGGCTGTGCCCTTCCCTATTGCAGCCACCACGGAGGCTCGTAAAGTCTCGCGCCATTCGAATCCGTCGGGCCAGTGGGCCAGCCCCACCCCCAAGGCTATAAGCCACGTTTTATGGCCTTTTTCCATGATTGAGCTTGGCACCCGGCCTTGGTAGTTATTTTTAGTGCGGCTGTGCCCATGGCCTATTTTGGCACACGGAGCGATCGTAGAAGTCTCGCCATTCCGAGTCCAGTGAGACAGTAGCCAGCCCCACCCCCACAAGGCTATAAGCCCACCCGTTTTTGTGGCCTTTTCCGCTGGGCCGAACTTGGCGCCCGGCCTTCAGGCTGTTATTTTTGCATGTGCCGCTGACCTATTGCAGCTCGGAGGCCGCTGCGCGTCTCGCGCCATTCGGGTGTCGAGGCGGACGAGATAGCCATATTTTGAGCTATATTACCTTTTTGTGGCCTTTTCCCGCTGGACGGAGCACCGGCGCCCGGCCTTCCGAGCTGTGGCCACTAAGCCAGCCGGCCTGCCTTGACCTATTTTTAACCACGGAGGATGCACGCATAGCGTCTCGCGCCATTCAGGTCGAGGCGGGCCAAAGTAGGCCAGCCCCACCCCAAGTCTATAGCCCACCCGTTTTTGTGGCACTTTCCGCGGTGAGCAGCGCCCGGCCTTCGGGCGGTTATTTTTAAGCGGCTGTGCCCAAACCCTAGTTTTGCTGGAGGCGCTTGTAAAGTCTCGCACCATTCCGAGTCAGCGGTGGTGCTTCAGCCCCACCCCCAAAGGCTATAGCCCACCCACGTTTTTGTAGCCTTTTCCACTGGACGAACTTGGCGCCCCTGCCTTCGGGCGGTTATTTTGGCGCAGCTGTACCATGGCTATTCCACAGTGACCGTTACGTCTCGCGTCATTCCCAGTCCGGCCCCGGCGAGGTGGCAGCGCACCCAAGGCTGCAGCCACCCGTTTTGTGGCCTTTCGCTGAAGCAGGCTTAGCGCCCCCGGCCTTGGCGGATGGCCCCCAGGCGCTGCTGTACCCGCGGCCTATTTTGCTACCACGGGGCGCTCATGAATCTCGCCTTCAGTAGTCCGGCGGATGAGTTGGCCAGCCCCAACCCCCAAGGCTATAGCCCACACGTTTTGTGGCCTTTTTCCGCTGGAGCGAACTTTGCGCTGACCTTCCCGGCAGTTATTTTTGGGCTGCGGCTGTACCCGCGGCTTCTTTAGCTGGAGGAGGCCTTCGCAAAGTCTCGCTATTCCGAGTCAGGCCGGATAGAAGTTAGCCAGC
Source organism: Citrus mangshanensis (assembly GCA_030449895.1). NCBI lineage: Eukaryota > Viridiplantae > Streptophyta > Magnoliopsida > Sapindales > Rutaceae > Citrus > Citrus mangshanensis. The sequence goes on along the minus strand of JASUUJ010000110.1, from coordinate 79,044 downwards.
CCAACCCCCAAGGCTATAGCCCACTTTCGTTTTTGTAGCCTTTCGCTGGGTGAACTTGCGCCCGGCCTTCGGCAGTTATTTTGAGCTCGGCTGTGCCCGCAGCTGGCCCGCTGCAGGCCACTCACAAAGTCTCGCGCCAGTCGAGTCCGTGGAGAATTTGGCCAGCCCACCCCCAAGGCTATAGCCACCCGTTTTGGCCTTTTTCCACTGGAATGAACTTGGGCCCGCCGCCGGGTGATTATTTTAGAGTGCGGCTGTAACCTGCGGCCTATTTCGGCACACAGACTCTGTTACATAGAAGTCTCACGCCATTCCGAGTCGGTAGGGCCAGTTGGCCCCACCCCCAAGGCTATAGCACCCACGTTTGTGGCCTTTTTAATTTGGGCGAACTTGGCGCCGGCATGGCCCGGTTATTACAGGCGCGGCTGTGCCGCGGCCTATTTTGGCACACGGGGCCGCTCGCAAAGTCTCGCTGCCCATTCCGTGTCGGGCGGGACTAAGTTAGCCAGCCCCCACCCCCAAGGCTATACTTCCCGTTTTCTTTACCTCAGCTGGATGAACTTGGCGCCCCTTATGGGAGTTATTTTTAGGCGCAGCTGTTTCTGCAACCTAGTTTGGCACCACGGAGGCCGCTCGCGAGTCTCGCGCCATTCCGAGTCCGGCGGACGAAGTTGGCCAGCCCCACCCAAGGCTATAGCACACCGTTTTGTAGCCTTTTCCAGCTGTGAACTTGGCGCCCAGCCTTGGGCGGTTATTTTTAGGCTTGCAGTTGTATCCATATTTCTTGCAGCTGCGGGCCTTCATGGCAAGATCCGCGCCATTCGAGTCCAGTAGGGCGAAGTTGGCAGCCCACCCCCTAGGCTATAGTCCACGTTTTTGGCCTTTTCCGCTGGGCAGACTTGGCGCCCGCCCTTAAGGGTGGTTATTTTGGGCGCGGCTGTGACGCGTCTTCTTCGGCTCACAGGCCACTCGCAAAGTCTCACGCCATTCCGAGTCCGAGGCGGACGATGTTGGCGGCAGCCCCACCCCCAAGGCTGTGCCCACCCCTTTTTGTGGCCTTTTCCGCGGACGAACCCGCGCCCGACCTTGGGCGCGTTGTGCAGGTGCCCAGGCTGTGTCTGCGGCCTGGCCTGCTGGGAGGCCGCTCACCAAGATCCGCGCCATTCGAGTCAGCGGACAGAGTGGGCCAACCCACCCCCTGGGCTATGAATCCACCCCGTTTTTGGCCTTTCCGCTGGAGCGAACTTGGCGCCCGCCCATGGTGGTTATTTTTAAGTGGCTGTGCCCTTCACCCTATTTTTAGCACACGGAGGCGCTCGTAGGAGTCTCGCGCCATTCAGGTCAATGACAGTTGGCCAGCCCCACCCCCAAGGCTATAGCCCACCCGTTTTTATGGCCCTTTTCCGGCTGGTGAACTTTGAAGCCCCAGCCTTGGCGGTTATTTTTGTTCGCAGCTGTACCCCTTTGACTATTTTTTGGTACAGAGCCGTCCCAGCCAAGTCGCGCCATTCCGAGTCCGGCGAATGGTGGCCAACCCCACCCCCAAGGCTATAGCCCACCTGTTTTTGTAACCTTTCGCTGGAGCCGAACTTCGCGCCCCGGCCTTGAGGCAGTTATTTTTGGCGCGGCTTTGCCGCGTAGCCTGGCCTGGCACCGCAGGCTGCTCGCAAAGTCGCCATTCGACTCCAGCGAGACGAAGTGAGCCAGCCCACCCTAAGGCTATAGCCACCCGTTTTGCCAGCCCTTTTCCGCTGGAGCCGAACTTGGCGCCCCTGCCTTGGCCCAGTTATTTTTAAGTAGCAGCTTACTGCCCGCGACCTATTTTTTTGGCACACGGAGGCCACTCACAAGAAGTCTCAGTGCCATTATTCCAGTCCGAGGCGGGCCAGGGTTGGCGGCCTGCCACCAAAGGCTATAGCCCACCCGTTTTTGTGGCCTTTCCGCTGGGCGAACCGCGCCCCGGCCTTGGGCGGTTATTTTTAGGCGGCTGCGCCGTGAGTCCCCAGTGCACAGAGGCGTTCGTAAAGTCTCGCGTCATTCCGAGTCAGGACGAAGTTTACCAGCCGCACCCCAAGGCTGCGCCCACCCGTTTTTGGCCTTTTTCCGCTGAGCAGAACTTGGCGCCCGGCCTTGGCCCGATTATTTTTTAAGCGGCTGTACCGCTGGCCCTGGCCTGGCACCACGGAGGCCGCTCGCAAAGTCTCGCGCTATTCCGAGTCCGGCCCAGATGAAGTTAGCCAGCCTTGCAAAGGCTATAGCCCACCCGTTTTTGTAGCCTTTTTCAGCTGGGCGAAACTTAGCCTTGACCTTGGCTTGATTATTTTTAGTCTCGGCTGTGTCGTCCTATTTTTGGCTGCGGAGGCGCTCGCAAATCTCGTCCCATTTAGTCCGGCCGGTGAAAGTTGGCCAGCCCCACCCCCAAGGCTATGGCCACCCACATTATTGCCAAAAAATGACCTTGGGACTGTAGCAGCAAAAATAACTTACACCGAAAGTCGGGGCGTGCAGTTCGTCCAGCGAAAAAGGCAGAGTGAGCCCAGCCTTGCGGGGTGGGAGCTGTACGTCACCGGTTCGAAATGTGTGAACAAATCGTGCTGCAAAATAGAGCAGTGAAACGAGCAGCCATCCGCCCGAATGCCGGCGCCAAGTTAAATCAATGAAACTGCAAGCGAGGTGGGATATGAGTAGCAGAGGCGAGCTGGCCCGAACAAATCGCGGTGGAAATGGCCTTGAGACTGCGCATTTCCGTGTGCCAAAAATAGGCAGTGGGCAGAGCCGCCCAAAAATTACCCTTGAATGCGAAGGGCGCCAAGGATTCGATCCAGCGGAAAAAGGCCACAAACGGGTGGGATATAGTCTTGGGGGTACAGGGCTGTGGAAAGCCACTCGTCCGTCTCAATGAGGGACTCAAAATGGCGCGAACTTTACTTGGCCCGGCAGAAACTCCGTGTGCCAAAAATAGACGCTTGGGCACAGCCGCGCCAAAAATAACTTCCCGAAGCCCGGGCGCCAAGTTCGTCCAAGCGGAAAAGGCCACAAAACCTGCGAGGTGGGCTATAGCCTTGGGGGTTGGGAAACTGGCCAACTAAGTCGCCCGGACTCGAAATGGGGCGAGACTTTGCAGTGGTCCGTGTGCGAAAAAATGAGCGTGGGGTAGGCCTGTGGAAGTAGCAGCGCCAAAAATAATCGCCGAAAGAAATGGCACCAAGGTCATCAGCGGAAGCAGCCTATGGCAGGCCTGGCCTTGGTGAGGCTGGCCCACTTCGTCCGCCCGGACTCGGATGGCGCAAGACTCTTGCGGCCTCCGTCAGTGCCAACAAAAATAGGCAGTGGAGCACAGCCACGCCCAAGTCCCCAGCTCGAATGCCGGGCGCCAAGTTAGTCAGGAAAAAGGCCACAAAAGCCCGGGTGGGCTATAGCCTTGGCAGGGTTAGGCTGGCCAACCGTCCGCGGACTCGAAATGGGGCTTGAAGACTTTGCGAAGCGGCCTCTGTGTGTGCCAAAAATAGGCCGTAGGTACTAGCCGCGCCCAAAAAATCGCTTCGAAGGTAGACAGCAGGCCAAATTAAATGCGTCCAGCGGAAAAAGGCCACAAAAGCGAAGTGGGCTATAGGGAGTTAGGCTTCTGGCCAACCGTCCGCGGACTCGAAATGGGGCCGAGACTGCGGCGGCCTCCGTTTGCAAATAGGCCGCGGAGCACAGCCGCATCCGCTAAAATAACCTCCCGAGCGAAGGCGCCAGGATTCGTTCAGCGGCATTTCAAGCGAGGTGGGCTACAGCCTCGCTTGAGGTGGGGGCTGGCCGCCTAAATCCCGGACTTGGAATGGTGCGCGAACACACGACCGGCCTCCGTGTGCCAAAAATAGGCCTTGAGCACAGCTGCGCCCAAAAATAACCGCCCGAAGGCCGGGCGCCAAGTTGCTAAGTTCGTCCAGCGGAAAAGGCCACAGAGCAGGTGGGATATAGTCTTGGGGTGGGGCTGGCCCACTTCGTCGCGGACTCGGAATGGCGAGACTTTGCCGGCGGCCTCCAGGTGTGCCAAAAATAGACGCGGGCACAGCGTGCGCTGGGCCAAAAATAACCGAAGTCCGGGCGCCAAGTTCGCATCCAGCGGAAAAAGGCCACAAAAGCGGGTGGGCTCCGGCCTTGCGGGGGTGGGGCTGGCCCACTTCGTCCGCGGATTCGAATGGCAACGAGACTTTGCGGCGGCCTCCGTGTGCCAAAAATAGCGGGCACAGCCGCGCCAAAATAACGCCCGAAAACCTTCCAGCGGAAAGGCCCCGAGCCTGGGGGTGGGGGCTGGCCCAGTCCGGCGCCAAGTGGCCAGGCAGTAAAGCACAGCCACGCCAAATTAATCAAGCGGAAAAAAGGAAAAACGGTGCGGCCTCTGACCTTGCGAGTGGCAGGGCTGGCCCGCCTCAATAAACTTCGTCCGCCGGACTGGAATGGCGCGAGACTTTGCTGGCGGCCTCCCTCGTGCAAAATGCCAGTCGTGGGCAGACCAAAATTAACCGCCTCCCGAATGCCGGGCGCCAAGTTCGTCAGCGGAAAAAGGCCACGAAGCGGGTGGGATATAGTCTTGGGGGTGGGGGGCTGCCACTCGTCGCGGATTTCGGAATGTGAGCGAGACTGCGGCGGCCTCCGTGTCCAACTTCCCCCGAATAGGCAGTGCGGCGAAATTAAGATGCGAGAACTAAAATAACAAGTCCGGGGCGACCGTCCAGCGAAAGGCCACAGAAGCAGGGTGGGATATGCAGTCTTGGGGCGGGCTGCCCACCGTCCGCCCGGACTTCGGAATGGCGCGAGACTTTGCAGCGGCCTCCGTGTGCCAAAAATAGGCGAGCTGGCAGCGCCAAAATAACTTCCCAGAAGCCCGGGCGCCAAGTTCGTCCAGCGGAAAAAGGCCTGGCGGGTGGGCTAGCCTTGGGAGTTGGGCTGGCCACTTGCGATGGGCCAGGCCGCCGGACTCGAAATGGCCACAAGAACGGGTGGGACTTTGTATGCCCGTCCGCAAAGCAAAATATCCGATAAAAACGAAAAATAGGGTAACAGCGCCGAAAAATAGGTCAGGGGTACAGCTGCGCCTAAAATAATCGCCGAAGGGTAGGGCGCAAATTAGTCGTCCAGCGGAAAAAGGCCACAAAAACAGGTGAGGCTATAGCCTTGGGTGGGGCTGGCCAGCGCCGTCCGCCGGACTCGGAATGGCGCAAGACTTTGCGGCGGCCTCCGTGTGCAAAAATAGGCAGTGGGCACAGCCGCGCCCAAAGTACCCGCCGAATGCCGGGCGCCAAGTTCGTCAGCGGAAAAAGGCCACAAAAGCGGGTGGCTATAGCCTTGGGGGTTGGGCTGGCCAACCGTCCGCTGGACTCGAAATGGGGAACCACGACAGACTGCGAAAGCGGTCTCCGTGTGCCAAAAATAGGCCGTGGTACAGCCGCGCCCAAAAATGTCGCCCGAAGGGTAGGGGAAGCCAAATTCGCCCAGCGGAAAAAGGCCACAAAGCGGGTGGGCTATAGCCTTGAAGGGAGTTGGGCTGGCCAATCCGCGGATTTCAAATGGGCGAGACTGCGAGCGGCCTTATAAAAAAGTAGCGAGCACAGCCGCATCCTAAAATAACCTCCCGAAGGCAGGCGCCAAGATTCGTCCAGCGGAAAAGGCGAGGCCGCAAAAGCGGGTGGGCCCTGCTGACACCGCGAGGTGAGGCTGGCCCACTCGTCCGCTTGGACTTGGAATGGCGCGAGACTTTGCGAATGCCTCCGTGTGCCAAAAATAGGCGCAGGCACAGCTGCGCCCAAAAATAACCGCCCCGGCGGCCGGGCGCCAAGTCGTCCAGCGGAAAAAGGCCACAAAAGCACGGTGGGCTATAGCCTTGGGTGGGCTGGCCCACTGGCATCGCGGACTCGAATAGGCGCGAGACTGCGGCGGCCTCCGTGTGCCAAAAATAGGCAGTGGGCACAGCCGCGCCCAAAAATTACCGCCCGAATGCCGGGGCGCCAAGTTCGTCAGCGGAAAAGGCCACAAAAGCGGGTGGGCTATAGCCTTGGGGGTGGAGGCTGGCCAGCAAATCGTCCGCCGGACTCGGAATGGCGCGAGACTTTCTGCGGCGGCCTCCGTGTGCCAAAAATAGACCGCAGGCACAGCTGCGCCCAAAAATACCCGCCCGACGGCCGGGCGCCAAGATCGTCCAGCGGAAAAGGCCACAAAAGCGGGTGGGCTATAGCCTTGGGGGTGGGGGGCTGGCCCGCCTTCGTCCTCCGGACACCGGAATGTGGCGCGGAGACTTTGCGGCGGCCTCCGTGTGTGCCAAAAATAGGCCGTAGGTACGCCGCGCCCAAAATAATCGCCCGAAGGGTAGGGCGCCAAATTCGTCCAGCGGAAAAGGCCACAAACGGGTGGGCTATAGCCTTGGGGTTGGGCTGGCCAACTTTCGCCTTGGCCGGACTCGAAATGGGGACGAGACTTTGCGGCGGCCTCCGTTTGCCAAAAATAGGCGCGGGCACAGCCGCATCCTAAAATAACCTCCCGAAGGCCGGGCGCCAAGTTCGTCCAGCGGAAAAAGGTGACAAACGGGTGGGCTCACCTCGCGGGAGGTAAGGGCTGGCCCACTCCCCGCGGACTTGGAATGGCGCGAGACTTTGCGAAGGCGGCCTCCGTGTGTACCAAAAATAGCGCAGGCACAGCTGCGCCAAAAATAACCGCCCGAAAGGCAGGCGCCAAGTTCGTCCAGCGGAAAAAAGGCCACAAAAGGCTATAGCCTTGGGGGGGGGCTGGCCGCCGCCTGCATCCGGACTTCGGAATGGCGCGACTTCTGCGAGCAGCCTCCTCCGTGTGCAAAAATAGGCGTGGGTACAGCCGCGCCCAAAAAATAATCGCCCGAAGGGTAAACCAATAGTCGTCAGCGGAAAAGGCCACAAAAACAGGGGCTATAGCCTTGGGGGTGGGGGGCTGGCCCGTGACTCGGAATGGCGAGACTTTGCGACCCGGCCTCCGTGTGCCAAAAATAGCGCATGGGCACAGCAGCGCCCAAAAATAACCGCCGAAGGCCGGGCGCCAAGTTGTGCCACAAAAGCTGGGGTAGGCTATAGCTTGTAGGGGGTGGGAGCTGGCCCAGTCCGCCGGACTCGGAATGGCGCGCGAGACTTTGCGAGCAGCCTCCGTGTGCCAAAAATAGGCAGTGGGCACAGCCGCGCCCAAAAATTAACCGCCCGAAGGCCGGGGCGCCAAGTTCGTCCAGCGGAAAAAGGCCACAAAAACGGGTGGGCTATAGCCTTGGGGGGTTGGGCTGGCCAACTTGGTCCGCCGGACTCGAAATGGGACGAGACTTTGCGAGCGGCCTCCGTGTGCCAAAAATAGGCCGTGGGTACAGCCGCGCCCAAAAAAATGTCGCCGAAGGGTAGGGGCGTAAATTCGTCCAGCTTTGAAGGAAAAAGGCCACAAAAACAGGTGGGCTATATAATTGGGGGGTGGGGCTGGCCCACTTCGTCCCCGAACTCGGAATGGCGGCGAGAATTTGGCGGCGGCCTCCGTATGCCAAAACTAGACGCGGGCACAGCCGCGCCCAAACATAACCGGCGCCGAAGGCTGGGCGCCTAGTTCGTCAAGCGGAAAGCGACTAAAAAAGCGGGTGGGCTATAGCCTTGGGGGGTGGGGCTGGCTCTGAGCCCTTTCGTCCGCGGACTCGGAATGGCGCGAGACATTGCGGCGCCTCGTGTTCCAAAAATAGGCCGCGGGCACAGCGCGCCAAAAATAACCGCCGGCCGGGCGCCAGGATTCGTCCAGCGGAGAAATGGCCACAAACTGTGGGTGGGCTATAGCCTGGGTGGGGCTGGCCAGCGCCACCTCGTCCGCCGGACTCGGAATGGCGCTTGTGAGAGACTGCGAAAGCGGCCTCCGTGTGCCAAAAAATAGGCCGCAGGCACAGCCGCGTCTAAAATAACCTCCCGAAGGCCTGGGCGCCAAGTTCGTGCAGCGGAAAAAGGCCACAACAGGTGGGCTATAGCCTTGGGGGTGGGGCTGGCCAACCGTCCGCGGACTCGGAATGGCGCGAGACTGCGAGTGGCCTTTGGTTTACCAAAAATAGGCCGGGCACAGCCGCCCAAAAATAACAGCCGAAGGCAGCGCCAAGTTCGTCCAGCGGAAAAAGGCCACAAAAAGCAGGTGGGCTATAGCCTTGGGGATGGGGCTGGCCAACTTCGTCCCGGACTCGGAATGGTGCGAGAGACTTTGCGGCGGCCTCCACGTGCCAAAAAGAGGCCGGGCTTGGCACAGCTGCGCCCAAAATAATGTCTCCGCCCGAAGGCCGGGCGCCAAGTTCGTGCAGCGGAAAAAAGCCACAAAAATGGGTGGGCTATAGCCTTGGGGGTGGGGCTGGCCATCTTCGTCCCGCGGACTCGGAATGGCGCGAGACTTTCTGAAGTGGCCTTTGGTTTACCAAAAATGAGCCACGGACACAGCCGCGCCCAAAAATAACTAGCCCGAGGCCGGGCGCCAAGTTCGTGCAGCGGAAAAGGCCACAAAATGGGTGGGCTATAGCCTTGGGGGTGGGGCTGGCCATCTTCGTCCCGCCGGACTCGGAATGGCGCGAGACTTTGCGAGTGGCCTTTGGTTTACCAAAAATAGGCCACGGACACAGCCGCGCAAAATAACTAGCCAAGGCCGGAAGGCGCCAAGTTCGTCAGCGGAAAAAGGCTACAAAAGCATGGTGGGCTATAGCCTTGGGAGGGTGGGGCTGGCCAACTTCGTCCGCGGACTCGGAATGGTGCGAGACTTGCGGCGGCCTCACGTGCCAAAAGAGGCGCGAGGCACAGCTGTGCCCGAATAACCGCCCGAGGCCGGGCGCCAAGATTCGTGCAGCGGAAAAAGGCCACAAAAATGGGTGGGCTATAGCCTTGGGGAGTGGAGGCTGGCCAACTCGTCCCGGACTCAGGAGAATGGCGCGAGACTGCGGCGGCCTCCGTGTGCCAAATAGGCCGCAGACACAGCCGCACCCAAAATTAACCGCCCGAAGGCCGGGCGCCAAGTTCGTCCAGCGGAAAAAGGTCACAAAAGCAGGTGGGCTATAGCCTTGGGAGGTGGGGGCTGGCCCGGCCGTCCGCGGACTTCCGGAATGGCGCGAGACTTTCTGCGGCGTCCTCCGTGTGCCAAAAATCGGCCGCCGCTGGGCGTCCAAAAATAAGCCCCGAAGGTCCGTCCCCAAGTTCGTCCACCTTGCAAAAATGCCCAAAAGCGGGTGGGCTATAGCGCTAGGGAGAGGCTAGCCAGCCCCGCTCGGACTCGGAATGAGAGGCGAGCATTTGCGGCGGCCTCCGTGTATTCCAGAAAAAAATAGGCCGCGGGCACAGCCGCGCCCAAAAATAACGCCGAAGGCCGGGGCACTAAGTTCGTCCAGCGGAAAAGGCGACAAAAGCGGGTGGGCTATGGCAGGAGTTGGGCTGGCCAACTTCATCCGCGGACTGGAATGGCGCGAGACTTTGTGGCGGCCTCCGTGTGCCAAAAATAGCCACGGACTCAGCCGCGCCCATAAATAACGCCCGAGGCCGGGCGCCAAGATCGTGCAGCGGAAAAAGGCCACAAAAGCGGGTGGGCTATAGCCTTGGGAGGTGGGGGCTGGCCGCCGTCCGCCGGACTCGGAATGGCGCGAGACTCGGCGTCCTCCGTGTGCCATCGGCAGCACAGCGCGCCCAAAAATAAGCGCGAAGGTCCCGTCCCCAAGTTCGTCCACGCAAAATGCCCAAAGCACGGGTGGGCTATAGCTTGGGGAGGGGCTGGCCAACAAATCCGCCCGGACTCGGAATGGGGCGAGACTTTGCGAGCACCCTCTGCAATGATACTTAAAAATAGGGCCGGACACAGCTGCACCCAAAAGTAAGCCCCGAAGGTCCGTCCCCAAGTTCGTCCGCCAATTAAATGCCCAAAAAGCGGGTGGGCTATAGAAAAGGCAGGGGGTGGGGATGGCCCGCCGTCCGCCGGACTCGGAATGGGCGAGACTTTGCAGCACCCTCCGTGTGCCAAAAATAGGCCGTGGTCACAGCCCAAAAACAAGCTCTCGAAGGTCCCGTCCCCTAGTTCGTCCGCTGCAAAATGCCCAAGCGGGTGGACTATAGCCTTGGGAGGAGGTTTGGCCCAGCACAAGTCCGCGGACTCGGAATGGGGGCGAGACTGCGGCGCCCTCCCGTGGTACCAAAAAGAGCCGCCCCACAGCTGCGCCCAAAAATAAGCCCCGAAGGTCCCGTCCCAAAGGTTCGTCCGCCCAAAAATGCCCAAAAATGGGTGGGCTATAGCCTTGGGGGAGGGATGGCCAACTTAGTCCAGTTCGATGCGTGGCGAGACTGCGAGCACCTCTGTGTGCCAAAAGTCATAGGCCTTAGCCGCACCCAAAATAAGCCCCTAAAGGTCCCATCCCCAAGTTCGTCCGCCGCATAAAAATTCCCAAAAAAGCGGGTGGGCTATAGCCTTGCCAGGGGGAGGGCTGGCCAACCCCGTCCGCGGACTCGGAATGGCGAGACTTCGAGCGCCCTCCGTGTACCAAAAAAGAGGCCACCGGCAGAGCCGCGCCCAAAAATAAGCCCCAGGTCCCGTCCCCAAAGTTGCGTCCGCCCCGATAAAAATGCCCAAAAGCGGGTGGGCTATAGCCTTGGGGAGGGCTGGCCACTTCGTCCGCCAGACTCGGAATGGGCGAGACTTTGCGAAAGCACCTCCGTGTGCCAAAATAGGCAGCGGGCACAGCCGTACCAAAAATAAGCTAAGCCCCTGAGTCCCGTCCCAAAGTTCATCCGCCGTAAAAATGCCCAAAAGCGGGTGGGCTATAGCCTTGGGAGGGCTGGCCAACAAATCCGCCGGACTCGGAATGGGGAGAGACTTTAAACGGCGCCCTCCGACTGTGTCAAAAATAGACCGTGGCCACAGCCGCGCCCAAAAGTAAGCCCCGAAGGTCCCGCCCCCGTCCCACAAATTCGTCAGCCCGAAAAATGCAAAAAATGCCCCAGCGGGTGGGCTATAGCCTTGGGGAGGGCTTGCCAACTGTCCGCGGACTCGGAATGGGGAGAGACTTTACTGCAGCACACTCCGTGTACTTTTAAAAAAGAGAGCGCCCGGCTTGCAGCCGTGCCAAAAATAAGCCCCGAAGGTCCCGTCCCAAAAGTTCATCCGCCGCAAAAATGCCCAAAAAAAGCGAGTGGGCTATAGCCTTGGCGGAGGGGTTGCTTAACTAAAGCCAACTCGTCCGCCAGACTCGGAATGGGGGCGAGACTTTACGAGCGCCCTCCGTGTACCAAAAAAAAAGAGCCACCGGCAGAGCCGCGCCCAAAAAAATAAGCCCCGAAGGTCCCGTCCCAAGAGTTCGTCCCGCGTGTAAAAAAATGCCCAAAAAGCAGGTGGGCTATAGCCTTGGGGAGAGGGCTGGCCACTTCGTCCCTTGAGACTCGGAATGGGGCGAGACTTTCTTGACCCTCCGTGTGCCAAAAATAGACCGAGGCACAGCCGTAAGCCCCCTAAGGGTCCGAAGTTCATCCGCCCAAAATGCCCAGCCAGGTGGGCTATAGCCTTAGGGGGGAGCTGTTCCTATCCGGCCAACTAAATCCGCCGGACTCGGAATGGGGAGGAGAGACTTTGACGCCCTCCATGTGTCAAAAATAGACCGTGGCCACAGCCGCGCCCAAAAGTAAGCCCCGAAGGTCCCGTCCCCTAGGGTTCGTCCCGCCGCAAAAATGCCCCAAGCGGGTGGGCTATAGCCTTGGGGAGGGCTTGCCAGCTTCGTCACGGACTCGGAATGGAGAGACTTTGCGGCACACTCCGTGTACCAAAAAGAGACGCCCGGCACAGCCGTGCCAAAAATAAGCCCCGAAGGTCCGTCCCAAAGTTCATCGCTACCAAATGCAGCGGGCTATAGCCTTGGCGGAGGGTTGCCAACTTCCGTCCGTCGGACTCGGAATGGGGCGAGACTTTGCTTGACGCCCTCCGTGTGCCAAAAATTGGCCGTAGGTACAGCCGCGCCCAAAAATAAGCCCCGAAGTCCGTCCCCAAGTTCGTCCGCCGCAAAATGCCCAAAAAAAGCGGGTGGGCTAAAGCAAAGCCTTGGGAGGGCTGGCCAATTTCGTCCGCCGGACTCGGAATGGGGCGAGACTTTGGGAGCGCACTCTGTGTGCCAAAATATTTAGTAGTGATCGTACCCAAAAATAAGTCCCCGAAGGTCCCGTCCCCAAGTTCGTTCACGCAAAAATGCCCAAAAAAGCGGGTGGGCTATAGCCTTGGGGAGGGCTGGCGAAGCCCAAATCCGCGGACTCGGAATAGGGCGATACTTTGCGAGCACCTCCGTGTGCAAATAGGCAGCGGTCACAGCCGCGCCCAAAATAAGCCCCGAAAGTCCCGTCCCCAAAGTTCGTCCGCCGCAAAATGCCCAAAAAGCAGGTGGGCTATAGCTGTAGGGGAGGGCTGGCCAACTTTGTCCGCCCGGACTCGGAATGGGCGAGACTTGCGAGGCACCCTCCGTGTGCAAAAAATAGACCGCAAGCACAGCCGCGCACAAAAATAAGCCCCGAAGGTCCCGTCCCTCAAGTTCGTTCGCCCAAAATGCCCACAAAGCGGGTGGGCTAGCCTTGGGGAGGGGAGCGGGCTAACCAACCGTCCGCTGGACTCGGAATGGGGCGAGACTTTGCGAGCACAATCCGTGTGCCAAAAAATAGACCGTGGTCACAGCGCCCAAAATAAGCCCCGAAGGTCCCGTCCCCAAGTTCGTCCGCCCTTAAAAATGCCCAAGAAAGCGGGTGGGCTAGCACTTCAGGAGGGAGGCTTGCCAACTTCGTCCGCCCCGGACTCGGAATGGGAGAGACTTTGCAGGCACCCTCCGTATTGCCATTAAAACTAGAAGCGCGCGCACAGCATGGCGCGCCTAAAAATAAGCCCACGAAGGACCCGTCATAAGTTCCTCCGCCGCATAAAAATGCCCAAAAAAAAGCGGGTGGGCTATAGCCTTGGGTGGAGGGCTGGCTACAACTGGGCCGTCCGCGGACTCGGAATGGGGCGAGACTTTGCGGCGCCCTCCGTGTGCCACAAATGAGGCCGCAAGCAAAAGCCGCGCCCAAAAATAAGCCCCGAAAGTCCCGTCCCCAAGTTACGTCCGCCGCAAAAATGCCCAAAAAGCGGGTGGGCTAAAGCCTTGGGGAGGGGCTGGCCAATTTCTAAGTCCGCGGACAGTTTCGGAATGGGGCGAGACTTTGGGAAGCGCACTCTCTGTGCCAAAAATATTTGGCGGGCGCAGTCGTACCAAAAATAAGCCCCGAAGGTCCCGTCCCCAAGTTCGTCCAAGTCGCAAAAAATGCCCAAAAACGGGTGGGGCTATAGCCTTGAGGAGGGCTGGCCCACTCGTCTCGCCGGACTCGGAATGGGGCGAGACTTTGCGACCGCCCTCCGTGTGCCAAAAGACCACTGAGGCACAGCCTTAAAAATAAGCCCCTGAAGGTCCCCGTCCCCAAGTTCGTCCGCCGCAAAAATGCCCAAAAATGGGTGGGCTATAGCCTTGGGGAGGGGGCTGGCAACCGTCCCCGGACTCGGAATGGGGCGAGACTTTTCGAGCACCCTCCGTGTGCCAAAAATAGGCCCCGAAAATAGCAGCGCCCAAAAATAAGCTCCCGAAGGTGCCGATCCCCAAGTTCGTCCGCCGCAAAAATGCCCAAGAAAGCGGGTGGGCTATAGCCTTGGGGAGGGGCTGCTTCCAGCCAACCGTCCGCTGGACTCGGAATGGGGCGAGACATTGCGGCGCCCTCCGTGTGTGCCAAAAATAGGCCACTGACACAGCCGTGCAAAAATAATCCCCGAAGGTGCCGTCCCAAAGTTCGTCCACTTGCAAATACCAAAACGGGTGGGCTATAGCCAGAGGCTGGCCCACCGTCCGCCGGACTCGGAATGGGGCGAGACATTACGAGCACCCTCTGTGGCAAAAATAGGCCGCGGGCACAGCGCGCCCAAAAATAAGCCCCGAAGGTCCGTCCCCAAGTTCGTCCGCCGCAAAAATGCCCAAAAAGCGGGTGGGATATGGCCTTGGGGAGGGATGGCCAACCCTCGTCCGCCGGACTCGGAATGGGGAGAGACTTTGCGAGCACCCTCCATGTGCAAAAATAGACCGGGCACAGCCGCGCAAAAATAAGCCCCCAAAGGTCCCGTCCCCAAGTTAAATCCGCCGCAAAAATGCCCAAAAGCGGATGGGCTATAGGGGGAGGGCTGGCTAACTTCGTCCCCGGACTCGGAATGGGGCGAGACTTTGCGAGCACCCTCCGTGTGCCAAAAATAGGCCGCAAGCACAGCCGCGCACAAAAATAAGCCCCGAAGGTCCCATCCCCAAGTTCGTCCGCCGCAAATGCCCAAAAACTGGTGGGATATAGCCTTGGGGAGGGATAGCCAGCCGTCCGCCGGACTCGGAATGGGGAGAGACTTTGCGAGCACCCTCCGTGTGCCAAAAATAGGCAGCGGCTACAGCCGCAGAAATAAACCCCCGAAGGTCCCGTCCCCAAGTTCGTCGCCGCGCAAAAATGCCCAAAAAAGCGGGTGAGGTATAGCCTTGGGGGAGGGCTGGCCAACTGATCCGCTCGGACTGGAATGGGGGCGATACTTTGCGGCGCCCTCCGTGTGCTCAAAAATAGCCGCGAAGTCACAGCGGCGCGCCAAAATATAAGCCCCGAAGGTCCCGTCCCCAAGTTCGTCCGCGCAAAATGCCCAAAACGGGTGGGCTATAGCCTTGGGGGAGGGCTGGCCAAACTGTCCGCCGGACTCGGAATGGGGCGAGACTTTGCAGGCACCCTCCGTGTGCTCAAAAATAGGCCGCAAGCACAGCCGCGCACAAAAATAAGCCCCGAAGGTCCGTCCCTCAAGTTCGTTCGCCGCAAAAATGCCCACAAAGCGGGTGGGCTATAGCCTTGGGGGAGGGGCTGGCCAACCGTCCGCTGGACTCGGAATGGGGCGAGACCTTGCGAGGCACAATCCGTGTGCCAAAAATAGGCCGTGGTCACAGCAGCCCAAAAGTAAGCCCCGAAGGTCCCGTCCCCAAGTTCGTCCGCGCAAAAATGCCCAAGAAAGCGGGTGGGCTATAGCCTTGGGGGAGGGCTGGCCAATCCGCCCCGGACTCGGAATGGGGAGAGACTTTGCGGCGCCCTCCGTGTGCCAAAACTAGGGCGCGCACAGCCGCGCTAAAAATAAGCCCACGAAGGTCCCGTCCGCAAGTTCCTCCGCCCGCAAAAATGCACAAAAAGCGGGTGGGCTATAGCCTTGGGTGGAGGCTGGCCAACCGTCCGCCCCGGACTCGGAATGGAAGGCGAGACTGCGGGCGCCCTCCGTGTGCCACAAATAGGCCGCAAGCACAGCCAGCGCCCAAAAATAAGCCCCGAAAGTCCGCCTCCAGGATTCGTCCGCGCATAAAAATGCCCAAAAGCGGGTGGGATATGGCCTTGGGGAGAGGGATGGCCAACTTCTTCCGCCTCGGACTCGGAATGGGGAGAGAGTTTGCGAGCACCCTCCGTGTGCCAAAAATGAGCCACGGGCACAGCACGCAAAAATAAGCCCCGAAGGTCCCGTCCCCAAGTTAAGTCCGCCTTGCAAAAATGCCCGAAAAAAGCGGGTGGGGTATAGCCTTGGGGAGGGCTGGCCAACTTCGTCCGCGGACTCGGAATGGGGCGAGACTGCGGCGCCTCCGTGTGCCAAAAATAGGCTGCAGGCATAGCGCGCCCAAAAATAAGTCCCGAAGGTCCCGTCCCCCAAGTCGTCCCGCCGCAAAAATGCCCAAAAAGCGGGTGGGCTATAGCCTTGGGGAGGGATGGCCAACTTCTTCCGCGGACTCGGAATGGGGAGAGAGTTTGCGAGCACCCTCCGTGTGCCAAAAATAGGCCACAAAGGAACAGCCGCACCAAAAATAAGCCCCGGAAGAGTCCGTCCCCAAGGTTCGCCCGCAAAAATGCCCTAAAAAGCGGGTGGAGGGTATAGCCTTGGCAGGGGAGGGCTGGCCAACTTCAAATCCGCCGGACTCCGGAATGGGCGAGACTTTCTGCGGCGCCCTCCGTGTGCCAAAAATAGGCTGCAGGCATAGCCGCGCCCAAAAATAAGTCCCGAAGGTCCCGTCCCCAAGTCGTCCGCCGCAAAATGCCCAAAAGCCGGGTGGGCTATAGCCTTGGGGAGGGGCTGGCCCACTTCGTCCGCGGACTCGGAATGGGGCGAGACTTTGCGAGCGCCCTCCGTGTGCCAAAAATAGAGCTGCAAGCACAGCCACGCACAAAAATAAGCCCCGAAGGTCCGTCCCCGAAATGCGTCCGCAAAATGCCCAAAAAGCGGGTGGAAGGCTATAGCCTTGGGGGAGGGGGCTGGCCAACATCGTCTGCCGGACTCGGAATGGGGCGAGACTTTGCGAGCACCCTCCGTGTACCAAAATATGCCCACGTACACAGCGCTGCAAAAATAAGCCCCGAAGGTCCCGTCCCCAAGTTCGGCCGCCGCAAAATGCCCAAAAAGCGGGTGGGCTATAGCCTTGGGGAGGGCGGCCAACGTCGTCCGCCGGACTCGGAATGGGGCGAGACTTTGCGGAGTGCCCTCCGTTTGCCAAAAATAGGCCGCTGAGCTCCAGCCGTACCCTAAAAATAAGCCCCGAAGGTCCCGTCCCCAAGTTCTTCCGCCGCAAAAATGCCCAAAAAACGGGTGGGCTATAGCCTTCAGGAGGGCTGGCGAACTTCATCCGCCGGACTCGGAATGGGGCGAGACTGCGAGTGCCCTCCAAGTGCCAAAAATAGGCCGCTGGGCACAGCCGCACCTAAAAATAAGCCCCGAGAAGTCCCGTCCCCAAGTTCGTCCGCCCTTGAAAATGCCGAAAAAAGCGGGTGGGCTATGGCCTTGGGGAGGGCTGGCCCGCTTCGTCCGCCGGACTCGGAATGGGGTGAGACTTTGCGAGCGCCCTCCGTGTGCCAAAAATAGGCTGCAACCACAGCCACGCACAAAAATAAGCCCCGAGAGGTCCCGTCCCCAAGTCGTCCCGCGCAAATGCCCAAGCAGGTGGGCTATAGCCTTGGGGGGAGGGCTGGCCAACATCGTCTGCCGGACTCGGAATGGGGCGAGACTGCGAGCACCCTCCGTGTACCAAAAATATGCCACGTACACAGCCGCGTACAAAATAAGCCCCGAAGGTCCAGTGGCCAAGTTAGGCCGCGAATGAATACCCCAGCGGGTGGGCTATAGCCTTGGGGAGGGCCGGCCAATTGCGTCGTCCGCCCCGGACTCGCAATGGGCGAGACCTTGCGAGTGCCCTCCGTTTGCCACAAATAGACGCAGGCTCAGCCGTACCTAAAAATAAGCCCCGAAGGTCCCGTCCCAAGTTCTTCCGCGCAAAAATGCCAAAAAAGCGGGTGGCTATAGCCTTGGGGGAGAGGCTGGCCCACTCGTCTGCCGGACTAGGAATGGGGCGAGACTTTGCGGCGCTCTGTGTGCCAAAAATAGGCCGTAAGCACAGCCCGTGCCCAAAAATAATCCCAGGCGTCCCGTCCAGAAGTTCGTCCGCCCAAAAATGCCCAAAAAACGGGTGGGCTATAGCCTTGGGGGGAGGGGCTGGCCAACTTCGTCCGCCGGACTCGGAATGGGGAAAGACTTTGCGAGCGCCCTCCGTGTGTCAAAAATAGACCATGGGCACAGCCGCACCCAAAAAAAGCCCCCGAAGGTCCCGTCCCCAAGTTCGTCCGCCGCAAAAATGCCCGAAAAAAGCGGGTGGGCTATAGCCTTGGGGAGGGCTGGCCAGCAAATCCGCGGACTCGGAATGGGGCGAGACTTTGCAGGCACCCTCCGTGTGCCAAAATAGGGGCGGGCACAGCCGCGCCCAAATAAGCCCCAGAAGGTCCCGTCCTAGTTCGTCCCTTGAAATGCCCGAATGGGTGGGCTGTAGCCTCGGGGGAGGGCTAGCCAACCGTCCGCCGGACTCGGAATGAGGTGAGACTTTGCGGCGCCCTCCGTGTGCCAAAACTAGACCGCGGGCAAAGCCGCGCCCAAAAATAAGCCCCCGAAGGTCCCGTCCCCAAGTTCGTCCGACGCAAAATGCCCCGAAAAGCGGGTGGGCTATAGCCTTGGGGAGGGGCTGGCCAACTTAAATCCGCCGGACTCGGAATGGGCGAGACTTTGCGGCGCCCTCCGTGTGCCAAAAATATGCCGCGGGCACAGCCACACCAAAAAATACGCCCCGAAGGAGTCCAGTCCCCAAGTTCGTCCGCCCAAAAATGCCCAAAAAAGGGTGGACTATAGCCTTGGGGAGGGCTGGCCAAGCTTGATCCGCCCGGACTCGAGAGTGGGGCAAGACTTTGCAAGTGCCCTCTGTGTGCCAAAAAGGCCCGCAGGCACAGCCGCGCCTAAAAATAAGCCCACGAAAGTCCCGTCCCCAAGTTCGTCCGCCGCAAAATGCCCCAAAAAGCGGGTGAGCTATGGCACTTGGGGAGGGCTGGCCACTCGTCCGCCGGACTCGGAATGGGGCGAGACTGCGAGCGCCCTCTGTGTGCTAAAAATAGGCCGCGAACACAGCGCGCCCAATAATAAGCCCCGAAGGTCCGTCCCCATGTTCGTCCGCCCAAAATGCCCAAAAAGCGGGTGGGCTATAGCCTTGGGGAGGGGTAGCCAACCCGTCCGCGGACTCAGAATGAGGCGAGACTTTCCGAGCACCCTCCGTGTGCCAAAAATAGGGCCGGGCACAGCCGCGCCTCAAAAATAAGTCCCGAAGGTCCTGTCCCCAAGTTCGTAAAAATGCCCAAAAATGGGTGGGCTATAGCCTTAGAGAGCGGCTGACAGCCAACATTGTCCCAGCCGGACTCGGAATGGGGCGAGACTTCTGCGAGGCACCCTCCGTGTGCCAAAAATAAGCCGCGAGGCAGAGCCGTGCCCAAAAATAAGCCCCGAAGGTCCGTCCCCAAGTTCGTCCGCCACAAAAATGCCCAAAAGCGGGTGGGCTATAGCCTTGGGGGAGAAGCTGGGCAACCCGTCAGACTCGGAATGGGGCGAGACTTTGCGAGAGCATCCTCCAGTGTGCCAAAAATAGGCTGCGGGCACAGCCGGCGCCCAAAGTAAGCCCCAAGGTCCCGATCCCCAAGTTCGTCCGCCGCAAATATGCCCCAGCGGGTGGGCTATAGCCTTGGGGAGGGGCTGGCCACTTCGGGCCGTCCGCCGGACTCGGAATGGGGTGAGACTTTGCGAGCCACCCTCCGTGTGCCAATAATGTCGCGGGCACAGAGCGCACCCAAAAATAAGCCCCAAGGTCCCGTCCCCAAGTTCGTCCGCAAAAATGCCCCAAGCGGGTGGGCTATAGCCTTGGGGAGGGCTGGCCCACCGTCCGCCGGACTGGAATGGGGCGAGACTTTGCGGCGCCCTCCGTGTGGCAAAAATAGGCTGGGCATAGTCGCCCCTAAAATAAGCCCCCAAGGTCCCGTCCCCAAGTTCGTCCGCAAAAATGCCCAAAAATGGGTGGGCTATAGCCTTGGGGGAGGCTGGCCAGCTCGTCCGCGGACTCGGAATGGGGTGAGATTTTGCGGCGCCCTCCGTGGCAAAAAATAGGCTGCGGGCACAGTCGCCCCAAAAATAAGCCCCGAAGGTCCCGACCCCAATTTCGTCCGCCTCAAAATTCCCAAAAAGCGGGTGGGCTATAGCCTTGGGGAGGGATGGCCAACTCGTCCGCGGACTCGGAATGGGCGAGACTGCGCGCCCTCCGTGTGCAAAAATAGGACCGCAGGCACAGCCGCACTCAAAAATAAGCCCCGAAGGTCCTGTCCCCAAGTTCGTCCGCTTGTGAAAATGCCCAAAAATGGGTGGGCTATAGCCGGGGAGGCGGCTGGCCAACTTTGTCAGCCGGACTGGAGTGGCGAGACTTTGCAGCGCCCTCCGTGTGCCAAAAATAAGCAGCGGGCAGAGCCGTGCCCAAAATAAGCCCCGAAGGTCCCGTCCCCAAGTTTCGTCCACAAAATGCCCCAAGCGGGTGGGCTATAGCCTTGGGAGAAGGCTGGGCAACCGTCCGCGGACTCGGAATGGGGCGAGACTTTGCGAGCGCCCTCCGTGTGCCAATGTCACGCCAGCGGGCACAGCGCACCCAAAAATAAGCCCCCAAGGTCCCGTCCCCAAGTTCGTCCGCCTATAAAAATGCCCCAAGCGTGGTGGGCTATAGCCTTGGGGGAGGGCTGGCCAACTTCGTCCGCCGGACTCGGAATGGGGCGAGACTGTACGACGCCCTCCGTGTGCCAAAAATAGGCTGCGGGCACACTCGCGCCAAAAAATACGCCCCGAAGGTCCCGTCCCCAAGTTCGTCCGCCGCAAAATGCCCCAAAAACATGGGTGGGCTATAGCCTTTGGGGGAGGGGCTGGCCAACTTCGTCCTCCGTACTCGGAATGTGGCGAGCCTTGTCGATCGACCTACTTGTGACATAAATAGGCCGCAGGCACAGTCGTTCCCAAAAATAAGCCCCCGAAGGTCCCGTTCCCAAGTTCGTCCGCCGCAAAATGCCCAGCGGGTGGGCTATAGCCTTGGGGGAGGGCTGGCCAACTCGTCCGCGGACTCGGAATGGGGTGAGACTTTGCGGCGACCTCCGTGTGGCAAAAATAGGCTGCGGGCACAAGTCGCCCCAAAAATAAGGCCCAGAAAGGTCCCCGTCCCCAAGTTCGTCCGCAAAAATGCCCAAAAAATGGGTGGGCTATAGCCTTGGGGGAGGGCTGGCCAACAAATCCGCGGACTCGGAATGAGGGCGAGACATTGCGAGCTCCTCCGTGTGGCAAAATAGGCTGCGGGCACAGTCGCCCCAAAAATAAGCCCCCAAGGTCCCGTCCCCAAGTTCGTCCGCCGCAAAATGCCCAAAAATGGGTGGGCTATAGCCTTGGGGAGGGGCTGGCCCAACTTCTTCCGACTCGGAAATGGGGCGAGACTTTGTGGCGCCCTCCGTGTGCTAAAAATAGGCGCGAGGCACAGCTGTACCAAAAAATAAGCCCCGAAGGTCCCGTCCCCAAGTTCGTCCTTGCAAAAATGCCCAAAAAAGCGGGTGGCTATAGCCTTGCGAGGAGGATGGCCAACTTCGTCCGCCGGATTCGGAATGGGGCGAGACTTTACGATCATCCTCCGTGTGCCAAAATAGGCACGCTGGCACAGCCTTAAAATGAGCCCCGAAGGTCCGTCCCCAAGTTCGTCCGCCGCAAAAATTCCCAAAAAACGGGTGGGCTATAGCCTTGGGGGGAGGGGCTGGCCAACTTCGTCCGCCGGACTCGGAATGGGGCGAGACTTTACGAGCGCCCTCCGTGTGCCAAAAATAGGCCGGGGGCACAGTCGCGCCCAAAAATAAGCCACCGAAGGTCCCGTCCCCAAGTTCGTCCGCCGCAAAAATGCCCAAAAAACGGGTGGGCTATAGCCTTGGGGGGAGGGGCTGTCCAACTTCGTCCGCCGGTCTCGGAATGGTGCGAGACTTTGCAAGCGCCCTCCGTGTGCCAAAAATAGGCCGTGGACACAGCCGCACCAGAAAATAAGCCCCCCAAGGTCCCGTCCCCAAGTTCGTCCGCTTAAAAATGCCCAAAAAACAGGTGGGCTATAGCCTTGGGGGGAGGGGCTGGCCAACTTCGTCCGCCGGGCTCGGAATGGGGCGAGACTTTGCGATCATCCTCCGTGTGCCAAAATGGGCCGCGGGCACAGCCGTGCCCAAAAATGAGCCCCCGAAGTCCCCTACCCAAATTAGTGCCCCGCAAAAAAACCCAAAAAACGGGTGAGCTATAGCCTTGGGGAGGGCTGGCCAACCGTCCGCCGGACTCGGAATGGGACGAGACTTCGGCGCCCTCCGTGTGCCACAAATTGGCCGCGGGCACAGTCGTGCCCAAAAATAATCCCCCGAAGGTCCCGTCCCCAAGTTCGTCCGCCGCAAAAATGCCCAAAAGCGGGTGGGCTATAGCCTTGGGGGAGGGGCTGGCCAACAAATCCGCCGGGCTCGGAATGGGCGATACTTTGCAAGCGCCCTCCGTGTGCCAAAAATAGGCCAGCGCACAGCCGCACCCAAAAATAGGCCACCGAAGGTCCCGTCCCCAAGTTCGTCCGCCGCAAAAATGCCCAAAAAACGGGTGGGCTATAGCCTTGGGGGGAGGGGCTGGCCCACTTCGTCCGCCAGACTCGAAATGGGGCGAGACTTTGCGAGCACCCTCCGTGTGCCAAAAATAGGCCACGGGCACAGGCGCGCCCCAAAGATAAGCCCCCGAAGGTCCCGTCGCCCAGTTCGTCCGCCGCAAAAATGCCCAAAAAACGGGTGGGCTATAGCCTTGGGGGGAGGGGCTGGCCAACTTCGTCCGCCGGACTCGGAATGGGGTGAGACTTTGCGAGCACCCTCCGTGTGCCAATAATAGGCCGCGGGCATAGACGCACCCAAAAATAAGCCCCCAATGGTCCCGTCCCCAAGTTCGTCCGCCGCAAAAATGCCCAAAAAATGGGTGGGCTATAGCCTTGGGGAGGGCTGGCCAACTTTCGTCCGCCGGACTCGGAATGGGCGAGACTTTCGAGCGGCCTCCGTTTGCCAAAAATAGGCCGCGGGCACAGTCGTGCCAAAAATAAGCCCGAAGGTCCCGTCCCCAAGTTCGTCCGCCGCAAAAATGCCCAGCGGGTGGGCTATAGCCTTGGGGAGGGCTGGCCAACTTCGTCCGCCGGACTCGGAATGGGGTGAGACTTTGCGAGCGACCTCCGTGTGGCAAAAATAGGCTGCGGGCACAGTCGCCCCAAAAAATAAGGCCCCGAAGGTCCCGTCCCCAAGTTCGTCCGCCGCAAAAATGCCCAAAAAATGGGTGGGCTATAGCCTTGGGGGGAGGGGCTGGCCAACTTCGTCCGCCGGACTCGGAATGGGGAGAGACATTGCGAGCTCCCTCCGTGTGGCAAAAATAGGCTGCGGGCACCGTCGCCCCAAAAAATAAGCCCCCGAAGGTCCCGTCCCCAAGTTCGTCCGCCGCAAAAATGCCCAAAAAATGGGTGGGCTATAGCCTTGGGGGGAGGGGCTGGCCAACTTCGTCCGCCGGACTCGGAATGGGGCGAGACTTTGTGAGCGCCCTCCGTGTGCTAAAAATAGGCCGCGGGCACAGCTGCACCCAAAAATAAGCCTCCAAAGGTCCCGTCCCCAAGTTCGTCCGCCAAAATGCCCAAAAGCGGGTGGGCTATAGCCTTGCAGGGAGGATGGCCAACTCGTCCGCCGGATTCGGAATGGGGCGAGACTTTACGATCATCCTCCGTGTGCCAAAATAGGCGGGCACAGCCGCGCCTTAAAATGAGCCCGAAGGTCCCGTCCCCAAGTTCGTGCGCCGCAAAATACCCAAAAAAGCAGGTGAGCTATAGCCTTGGGGGAGGGCTGGCCAACCGTCTGCCGGACTCGGAATGGGCGAGACTTACTGAGCACCCTCCGTGTGCCAAAAATAGGCCAGCGGGCACAGTCGCGCCCAAAAATAAGCCCCGAAGGTGCCGTCCCCAAGTTCGTCCGCCGCAAAATGCCCAAAAGCGGGTGGGCTATAGCCTTGGGGAGGGCTGGCCAACCGTCCGCCGGGCTCGGAATGGGGCGAGACTTTGCAAGCGCCCTCCGTGTGCCAAAAATAGGCCGTGGACAAAGCCGCACCAGAAAATAAGCCCCCAAGGTCCCGTCCCCAAGTTCGTCCGCCAAAATGCCCAGCGGGTGGGCTATAGCCTTGCGGGGAGGGGATGGCCACTTCGTCCGCGGATTGGAATGGGGCGAGACTTTACGATCATCCTCCGTGTGCCAAAATGGGCCGCGGGCACAGCCGGGCCCAAAAAAGGGCCCCCGAAGTCCCGGACCCAAGTTCGTGCGCGCAAAATACCCAAAAGCGGGTGAGCTATAGCCTTGGGGAGGGCTGGCCAACAAACCGTCCGCCCGGACTCGGAATGGGGCGAGACTTTACGGCGCCCTCCGTGTGCCACAAATAGCCGCGGGCACAGTCGCGCCCAAAAATAATCCCCGAAGGTCCGTCCCCAAGTTCGTCCGCCGCAAAAATGCCCAAAAAACGGGTGGGCTATAGCCTTGGGGGAGGGGCTGGCCAACCCAAATCCGCCGGGCTCGGAATGGGGCGATACTTTGCACGCGCCCGCCGTGTGCCAAAAATAGGCGGGCACAGCGCGCAAAAATAGGCCACGAAGGTCCGTCCCCAAGTTCGTCCGCCGCAAAAATGCCCAAAAGCGGGTGGGCTATAGCCTTGGGGGAGGGCTGGCCCTAAACTCGTCCGCCAGACTCGAAATGGGGCGAGACTTTGCGAGCACCCTCCGTGTGCCAAAAATAGGCCACGGGCACAGGCGCGCCCAAAGATAAGCCCCGAAGGTCCCGTCGCCCAGTTCGTCCGCCGCAAAATGCCCAAAAGCGGGTGGGCTATAGCCTTGGGGAGGGCTGGCCAACTTCGTCCGGACTCGGAATGGGGTGAGACTTTGCGAGCACCCTCCGTGTGCCAATAATAGCCGCGGGCATAGACGCACCCAAAAATAAGCCCCCAATGGTCCCGTCCCCAAGTTCGTCCGCAAAAATGCCCAAAAATGGGTGGGCTATAGCCTTGGGGGAGGGCTGGCCAACTTCGTCCGCGGACTCGGAATGGGGCGAGACTTTGCGGCGCCCTCCGTGTGCCAAAAATAGGCCGTGGGCACAGCTGTACCCCAAAATAAGCCCCGAAGGTCCGTCCCCAAGTTCGTCCGCCGCAAAAATGCCCAGCGGGTGGGCTATAGCCTTGCGGGGAGGGCTGGCCAACCGTCCGCGGATTCGGAATGGGGCGAGACTTTGCGCGCCCCGTGTGCCAAAAATAGGCCGCGGGCACAGCTGTACCCAAAAATAAGACATGAGTCCCGTCCCCAAGTTCGTCCGCCGCAAAATGCCCAAAAGCGGGTGGGCTATAGCCTTGCGGGGAGGGCTGGCCAAATCCGCCGGACTCGGAATGGGCGAGACTTTGCGAGCATCCTCCGTGTGCCAAAAATAGGCCGTGGGCACAGCCGCACCCAAAATTAAGCCCCCATGAGTCCCGTCCCAAGTCCGTCCACCGCAAATATGCCCAAAAAGCGGGTGGGCTATAGCCTTGGGGGAGGGCTGGCCAACCGTCCGCGGACTCGGAATGAGGTGAGACTTTGCGGCGCCCTCCGTGTGCCAATAATAGACCGCGGGCACAGCGCGCAAAAATAAGCCCCCAATGGTCCCGTCCCCAAGTTCGTCCGCGCAAAAATGCCCAAAAATGGGTGGGCTATAGCCTTGGGGGAGGGCTGGCCCACTCGTCCGCGGACTCGGAATGGGGCGAGACTTTCGGCGCCCTCCGTGTGCCAAAAATAGGCCGTGGGCACAGCTGTACCCCAAAATAAGCCCCGGACGGTCCCGTCCCCAAGTTAAATCCGCCGCAAAAATGCCCAAAAAAGCGGGTGGGCTATAGCCTTGCGGGAGGGCTGGCCAACAAATCCGCCGGATTGAATGGGGCGAGACTTTGCAGCGCCCTTCGTGTGCCAAAAATAGGACGCGGGCACAGCTGTACCCAAAAATAAGACCCGAAGGTCCCGTCCCCAAGTTCGTCCCCTTGCAAAATGCCCAAAAAGCGGGTGGGCTATAGCCTTGCGGGGAGGGCTGGCCAAGCAAATCCGCGGACTGGAATGGATCGATAATTTGCGGCGCCCTCCGTGTGGCAAAA
Source organism: Citrus mangshanensis (assembly GCA_030449895.1). NCBI lineage: Eukaryota > Viridiplantae > Streptophyta > Magnoliopsida > Sapindales > Rutaceae > Citrus > Citrus mangshanensis. The sequence goes on along the minus strand of JASUUJ010000110.1, from coordinate 53,388 downwards.
ATAGGCTGCGGGCACAGTCACCCCAAAAATAATCCCCGAAGGTCCGTCCCCAAGTTCGTCACCGCAAAAATCCCGAAAAATGGGTGGGCTAAGCGTTGGGGAGGGGCTGGCCAACTCGTCCCGGGCTCGGAATGGGGCGAGACTTTGCAGCACCCTCCGTGTGCCAAAAATAAGCCATGGACAGAGCCACGCCCAAAAATAAGCCCCGAAGGTCCCATCCCCAAGTTCGTCCGCCGCATAAAAATGCCCAAAAATGGGTGGGCTATAGCCTTGCGGGGAGGGCTGGCCCACTTCGTCCGCCGGACTTGGAATGGGCGAGACTTTGTGGCGCCCTCTGTGTGCTAAAAATAGACGCGGGCATAGCTGTACCCAAAAAAAGCCCCGAAGGTCCCGTCCCCAAGTTCGTCCGCCCGCAAAAATGCCCCAAAAAAGCGGGTGGGCTATAGCCTTGCGGGGAGGGGATGGCAAACTTAGTCCGCGGATTTGGAATGGGGTGAGACTTTGCGATCGCCCTCCGTGGGCCAAAATAGGCGCTTGGGCACAGCGCGCCAAATGAGCCCCGAAGGTCCGTCCCCAAGTTCGTCCGCCGCAAAAATACCCAAAAAGCGGGTGAGCTATAGCCTTGGGGGAGGGCTGGCCGACTTCGTCCGCCGGACTCGGAATGGGGGCGATACTTACGAGCGCCCTCCGTGTGCCAAAAATAGGCGCGGGCACAGTCGCGCCCAAAAATAAGCCCCCGAAGGTCCCGTCCCCAAGTTCGTCCGCCACAAAAATGCCCAAAAAACGGGTGGGCTATAGCCTTGGGGGGAGGGGCTGGCCAACTTCGTCCGCCGGGCTCGAATTGGGGCGAGCCTGTGCAAGCGCCCTCCGTGTTCCAAAAATAGGCCCCGGGCAAAGCCACACCCAACAATCAGCCCCCGAATGTCCCGTCCCCACGTTCGTCCGCCGCATCAATCCCCAAAAAACGGGTGGGCTATAGCCTGGGGGGGAGGGGCTGGCCAACTTCGTCCGCGGACTCGGAATGGGGCGAGACTTTGCGAGCGCCTCCGTGTGCCAAAAATAGGCCCGCAGGCACAGCCGCGCCCAAAAATAAGCCCCGAAGGTCCCGTCCCCTCGTTCGTCCGCCGCAAAAATGCCCAAAAAACGGGTGGGCTATAGCCTTGGGGAGAGGCTGGCCCCACTTCCGCCGGACTCGGAATGGGGCGAGACTTTGTGAACGCCCTCCGTGTGCCAAAAATAGGCCACGCACGGCCGTGCCCAAAGATAAGCCCCGAATGTCCCGTCCCCAAGTTCGTCCGCCGCAAAATGCCCAGCGGGTGGGCTATAGCCTTGGGGAGGGCTGGCCAACTCGTCCGCCGGACTCGGAATGGGGCGATACTGAGCGCCCTCCGTGTGCCAAAAATAGGCTGCGGGCAGAGTCGCGCCCAAAAATAAGTCCCCGAATGTCCCGTCCCCAAGTTCGTCCGCCGCAAAAATGCCCAAAAAACGGGTGGGCTATAGCCGTGGGGGGAGGGGCTGGCCAACTTCGTCCGCCGGGTCCGGAATGGGGCGAGACTTTGCAAGCGCCCTCCGTGTACCTAATAGGCGGGCACAGCCGTACCAATAATAAGCCCCGAAGGTCCGTCCCCAAGTTAGAGCCGCCAAAAATGCCCAAAAGCGGGTGGGCTATAGCCTTGGGGGAGGGCTGGCCAACCGTCCGCCGGACTCGGAATGGGACGAGACTTTGCGAAGCGCCTCCGTGTGCCAAAAATAGAGCCACAGCACGCGCCCAAAATAAGCCCCGAAGATCCCTTCCCTAGTTCGTCCGCCCAAAAATGCCCAAAAGCGGGTGGGCTATAGCCTTGGGGGAGGGCTGGCCAACCGTCCGCGGACTCGGAATGGGGCGATACTTCGAGCGCCCTCCGTGTGCCAAAAATAGGCCGCGGGCACAGTCGCGCCCAAAAATAAGACCCCGAAGGTCCCGTCCCCAAGTTCGTCCGCCACAAAAATGCCCAAAAAACGGGTGGGCTATAGCCTTTGGGGGCGGGGCTGGCCAACTTCGTCCACCGGGCTCGGAATGGGGCGAGACTTTGCAAGCGCCCTCCGTGTGCCAAAAATAGGCCCCGGGCACAGCCGCACCCAATAATAATCCCCCGAAGGTCCCGTCACCAAGGTCGTCCGCCGCAAAAAGGCGGAAAGATCGGGTGGGCTATAGCCTTGGGGAGGGGCTGGCCAACAAATCCGCGGACTCGGAATGGGGTGAGACTTTGAGGCGCCTCCGTGTGCCAAAAATAGGCCACGGACACAGCCGCGCCCCAAAAATAAGCCCCCAAAGGTCCCGTCCCCTAGTTCGTCCGCCGCAAAAATGCCCAAAAAACGGGTGGGCTATAGCCTTGGGGGGAGAGGCTGGCCCACTTCGTCCGCCGGACTCGGAATGGGGCGAGACTTTGAGAACGCCCTCCGTGTGCCAAAAATAGGCAGCGGGCACAGACGAGCCCAAAGATAAGCCCCCGAATGTCCCGTCCCCAAGTTCGTCCGCCGCAAAAATGCCCAAAAAACGGGTGGGCTATAGCCTTGGGGGGAGGGGCTGGCCAACTTCGTCCGCCGGACTCGGAATGGGGCGATACTTTACGAGCGCCCTCCGTGTGCCAAAAATAGGCTGCGGGCAGAGTCGCGCCCAAAAATAAGACCCCGAAGGTCCCGTCCCCAAGTTCGTCCGCCACAAAAATGCCCAAAAAACGGGTGGGCTATAGCCTTGGGGGGAGGGGCTGGCCAACTTCGTCCGCCGGACTCGGAATGGGACGAGACTTTGCGAGCGCCTCCGTGTGCCAAAAATAGGCCACGGGCACAGCCGCGCCCAAAAAATAAGCCCCCGAAGGTCCCTTCCCCTAGTTCGTCCGCCGCAAAAATGCCCAAAAAACGGGTGGGCTATAGCCTTGGGGGGAGGGGCTGGCCAACTTCGTCCGCCGGACTCGGAATGGGGCGAGACTTTGCGAACGCCCTCTGTGTACTAAAAATAGGCCACGAGCACGGCCGCGCCCAAAGATAAGCCCCCGAATGTCCCGTCCCCAAGTTCGTCCGCCGCAAAAATGCCCAAAAAACGGGTGGGCTATAGCCTTGGGGGGAGGGGCTGGCCCACTTCGTCCGCCGGACTCGGAATGGGGCGAGACTTTGCGAGCGCCCTCCGTGTGCCACAAATAGGCCGTGGGCACAGCCGCGCCCAAAAATAAGCCCCCGAAGGTCCCGTCCCCAAGTTCGTCCTCCGCAATAATGCCCAAAAACGGGTGGGCTATAGCCTTGGGGGGAGGGGCTGGCCAACTTCGTCCGCCGGACTCGGAATGGGGCGAGACTTTGCGAGCGCCCTCTGAGTGCCAAAACTAGGCCACGGGCACAGCCGCGCCCAAAACTAAGCCCCCGAAGGTCCCGTCCCCAAGTTCGTCGAACGCAAAAATGCCCAAAAAACAGGTGGGCTATAGCCTTGGGGGGAGGGGCTGGCCAACTTCATCCGCCGGACTCGGAATGGGGCGAGACTTTGTGAGCGCCCTCCGTGTGCCAAAAATAGGCCACGGGCACAGCCGCGCCCAAAAATAAGCCCCCGAAGGTCCCGTCCCCAAGTTCGTCCGCCGGAAAAATGCCCAAAAAACGGGTGGGCTATAGCCTTGGGGGGAGGGGCTGGCCCACTTCGTCCGCCAGAGTCGGAATGGGGCGAGACTTTGCGAGCGCCCTCCGTGTGCCAAAACTAGGCCATGGGCACAGCCACGCCCAAAACTAAGCCCCCGAAGGTCCCGTCCCCAAGTTCGTCGAACGCAAAAATGCCCAAAAAACGGGTGGGCTATAGCCTTGGGGGGAGGGGCTGGCCAACTTCGTCCGCCGGACTCGGAATGGGGCGAGACTTTGTGAGCGCCCTCCGTCTGAAAAAAATAGGCCACGGAATCAGCCGCACCCAAAAATAAGCCCCCGAAGGTCCCGTCACCAAGTTCGTCCGCCGCAAAAATGCCCAAAAAACGGGTGGGCTATATCCTTGGGGGGAGGGGCTGGCCAACAAATCCGCGGACTCGGAATGGGGACGAGACTTTGCGGCGGCCTCCGTGTGCCAAAAATAGGCTGCGGGCACAGCCTTGCCCAAAAATAAGCCCCGAAGGTCCCGTCCCCAAGTTCGTCCGCGCAAAATGCCCAAGCGGGTGGGCTATAGCCATGGGGGAGGGCTGGCCAACTTCGTCTGCCGGACTCGGAATGGGATGAGACTTTGCGAGCGCCCTCCGTGTGCCAAAAATAGGCCGCGGGCACAGCCGCGCTAAAAAATAAGCCCACGAAGGTCCCGTCCCCAAGTTCTTCCGCCGCAAAAATGCCCAAAAAACGGGTGGGCTATAGCCTTGGGGAGGGCTGGCCAACTAAATCCGCCAGACTCGGAATGGGGCGAGACTTTGCGGCACCCTCCGTGTGCCAAAAATAGGCGGGGGCACAGCCGCGCTCAAAAATAAGCCCCGAAGGTCCCGTCCCCAAGTTCGTCCGCCGCAAAAATGCCCATAAAACGGGAGGGCTATAGCCTTGGAGGGAGGGGCTGGCCAACTTCATCCGCCGGACTCGGAATGGGGCGAGACTTTTTGAACGGCCTCCGTGTGTCAAAAATAGGAAGCGGGCACAGCCGCGCCTAAAAATAACCGCCCGAAGGCCGGGTCGCCAAGTTCGTCCAGCGGAAAAAGGCCACAAAAACGGGTGGGCTAGCCAACTTCGTCCGCCGGACTCAGAATGGCGCGAGACTTTGCGAGCGGCCTCCGTGTGTCAAAAATAGGAAGCGGGCACAGCCGCGCCCAAAAATAACCGCCCGAAGGCCGGGGCGCCAAGCTCGTCCAGCGGAAAAAGGCCACAAAAACGGGTAGGCTATAGCCTTGGGGGGTGGGGCTGGCCAACTTCGTCCGCCGGACTCGGAATGGAGCGAGACTTTGTGAGCGGCCTCCATGTGCCAAAAATAGGCTGCGGGCACAGCCGTACCCAAAAATAACCGCCCGAAGGCCGGGGCGCCAAGTTCGTCCAGCGGAAAAAGGCCACAAAAGCGGGTGGGCTATAGCCTTGGGGGGTGGGGCTGGCCAACTTCGTCCGCCGGACTCGGAATGGCGCAAGACTTTGCGAGCGGCCTCCGTGTGCCAAAAATAAGCCGCGGGCACAGCCATTCCCAAAATTAACCGCCCGAAGGCCTGGGCGCCAAGTTCGTCCAGCGGAAAAAGGCCACAAAAACGGGTGGGCTATAGCCTTGGGGGGTGGGGCTGGCGAACTTCGTCCGCCGGACTCGGAATGGCGCGAGACTTTACGAGTGGCCTCCGTGTGCCAAAAATAGGCCGCGGACACAGACGTGCCCAAAATTAACCGCTCGAAGGCCGGGGCGCCAAGTTCGTCAAGCGGAAAAAGGCCACACACACGGTTGGGCTATCGCCTTGGGGGGTGGGGCTGGCTAACTTCGTCCGCCGGACTCGGAATGACGCGAGACTTTGTAAGCGGGCTCCGTGTGCCAAAAATAGGCCGTGGGCACAGCCTCACCCAAAAATAAGCCCCCGAAGGTCCCGTCCCCAAGTTCGTCCGCCGCAAAAATTCCCATAAAACGGGAGGGCTATAGCCTTGGGGTGAGGGGCTGGCCCGCGTCGTCCGCCGGACTCGGAATGGGGCGAGACTTTGCGAGCGCCCTGCGTGTGCCAAAAATAGGCCGGGGGCACAGCTGGACCCCAAAATACGCCCCCGACGGTCCCGTCCCCAAGTTCGTCCGCCGCAAAAATGCCCACAAAACGGGGGGGCTATAGCCTTGCGGGGAGGGGCTGGCCAACAAATCCGCGGATTCGGAATGGGGCGAGACTTTGCGAGCGCCCTTCGTGTGCCAAAAATAGGCCGCGGGCACAGCTGTACCCAAAAATAAGACCGCGAAGGTCCCGTCCCCAAGTTCGTCCGCCGCAAAAATCCCCGAAAAAGGGGTGGGCTAAGCGTTGGGGGGAGGGGCTGGCCAACAAATCCGCGGACTCGGAATGGATCGATAATTTGCGGCGCCCTCCGTGTGGCAAAAATAGGCTGCGGGCACAGTCACCCCAAAAAATAATCCCGAAGGTCCGTCCCCAAGTTCGTCCGCCCAAAAATCCCGAAAAATGGGTGGGCTAGCGTTGGGAGGGGCTGGCCAACAAATCCGCCGGGCTCGGAATGGGGCGAGACTTTGCGAGCACCCTCCGTGTGCCAAAAATAAGCCATGGACAGAGCCACGCCCAAAAATAAGCCCCCGAAGGTCCCGTCCCCAAGTTCGTCCGCCGCAAAAATACCCAAAAAACGGGTGAGCTATAGCCTTGGGGGGAGGGGCTGGCCAACATCGACCGACGGACATCGAATGGGGCGAGACTTTGTGAGCGCCCTCTGTGTGCTAAAAATAGGCCGCGGGCATAGCTGTACCCAAAAAAAAGCCCCCGAAGGTCCCGTCCCCAAGTTCGTCCGCCGCAAAAATGCCCAAAAAACGGGTGGGCTATAGCCTTGCGGGGAGGGGATGGCAAACTTCGTCCGCCGGATTCGGAATGGGGTGAGACTTTGCGATCGCCCTCCGTGGGCCAAAATAGGCCGCGGGCACAGCCGCGCCCAAAAATGAGCCCCCGAAGGTCCCGTCCCCAAGTTCGTCCGCCGCAAAAATACCCAAAAAACGGGTGAGCTATAGCCTTGGGGGGAGGGGCTGGCCGACTTCGTCCGCCGGACTCGGAATGGGGCGATACTTTACGAGCGCCCTCCGTGTGCCAAAAATAGGCCGCGGGCACAGTCGCGCCCAAAAATAAGACCCCGAAGGTCCCGTCCCCAAGTTCGTCCGCCACAAAAATGCCCAAAAAACGGGTGGGCTATAGCCTTGGGGGGAGGGGCTGGCCAACTTCGTCCGCCGGGCTCGGAATGGGGCGAGACTTTGCAAGCGCCCTCCGTGTGCCAAAAATAGGCCGCGGGCACAGCCGCACCCAATAATAATCCCCCGAAGGTCCCGTCCCCAAGTTCGTCCGCCGCAAAAATGCCCAAAAAACGGGTGGGCTATAGCCTTGGGGGGAGGGGCTGGCCAACTTCGTCCGCCGGACTCGGAATGGGGCGAGACTTTGCGAGCGCCTCCGTGTGCCAAAAATAGGCCACGGGCACAGCCGCGCCCCAAAAATAAGCCCCCGAAGGTCCCGTCCCCTAGTTCGTCCGCCGCAAAAATGCCCAAAAAACGGGTGGGCTATAGCCTTGGGGGGAGAGGCTGGCCCACTTCGTCCGCCGGACTCGGAATGGGGCGAGACTTTGTGAACGCCCTCCGTGTGCCAAAAATAGGCCACGGGCACGGCCGTGCCCAAAGATAAGCCCCCGAATGTCCCGTCCCCAAGTTCGTCCGCCGCAAAAATGCCCAAAAAACGGGTGGGCTATAGCCTTGGGGAGGGCTGGCCAACGTCCGCCGGACTCGGAATGGGCGATACTTTACGGCGCCCTCCGTGTGCCAAAAATAGGCTGCGGGCAGAGTCGCGCCCAAAAATAAGACCCCGAAGGTCCCGTCCCCAAGTTCGTCCGCCACAAAAATGCCCAAAAAACGGGTGGGCTATAGCCTTGGGGGGAGGGGCTGGCCAACAAATCCGCCGGGTCGGAATGGGGCGAGACTTTGCTATCGCCCTCCGTGTGCCTAATATAGGCCGCGGGCACAGCCGTACCCAATAATAAGCCCCCGAAGGTCCCGTCCCCAAGTTCGACCGCCGCAAAATGCCCAAAAGCGGGTGGGCTATAGCCTTGGGGGAGGGCTGGCCAACAAATCCGCGGACTCGGAATGGGGCGAGACTTTGCGAGCGCCTCCGTGTGCCAAAAATAGGCCGCAGGCACAGCGCAAAAATAAGACCCCGAAGATCCCTTCCCCTAGTTCGTCCGCCGCAAAAATGCCCCAGCGGGTGGGCTATAGCCTTGGGGAGGGCTGGCCAAATCCGCCGGACTCGGAATGGGGCGATACTTTACGGCGCCCTCCGTGTGCCAAAAATAGGCCTTGGGCACAGTCGCGCCCAAAAATAAGACCCCGAAGGTCCCGTCCCCAAGTTCGTCCGCCACAAAAATGCCCAAAAAACGGGTGGGCTATAGCCTTTGGGGGAGGGGCTGGCCAACTTCGTCCGCCGGGCTCGGAATGGGGCGAGACTTTGCAAGCGCCCTCCGTGTGCCAAAAATAGGCCGCGGGCACAGCCGCACCCAATAATAATCCCCCGAAGGTCCCGTCCCCAAGTTCGTCCGCCGCAAAAATGCCCAAAAAACGGGTGGGCTATAGCCTTGGGGGGAGGGGCTGGCCAACTTCGTCCGCCGGACTCGGAATGGGGTGAGACTTTACGAGCGCCTCCGTGTGCCAAAAATAGGCCACGGGCACAGCCGCGCCCCAAAAATAAGCCCCCAAAGGTCCCGTCCCCTAGTTCGTCCGCCGCAAAAATGCCCAAAAAACGGGTGGGCTATAGCCTTGGGGGGAGAGGCTGGCCCGTCCGCCCGGACTCGGAATGGGGCGAGACTTTGTGACCGCCCTCCGTTTGCCAAAAATAGCCCCGGGGCACTCCCGTGCGCAAAGATAAGCCCCCGAATGTCCCGTCCCCAAGTTCGTCCGCCGCAAAAATGCCCAAAAAACGGGTGGGCTATAGCCTTGGGGAGGGGCTTCGTCCGCGGACTCGGAATGGGGCGAGACTGCGCGCCCTCCGTGTGCCAAAAATAGGCCGTGGGCACAGCCGCGCCCAAAAATAAGCCCGAAGGTCCCGTCCCCAAGTTCGTCCTCAAAAATGCCCAAAAGCGGGTGGGCTATAGCCATGGGGGAGGGCTGGCCAACTTCGTCTGCGGACTCGGAATGGGACGAGACTGCGAGCGCCCTCCGTGTGCCAAAAATAGGCAGCGGGCACAGCCGCGCTAAAATAAGCCCCGAAGGTCCCGTCCCCAAGTTCGTCGAGCGCTTAAAAATGCCCAAAAAACGTGTGGGCTATAGCCTTGGGGGGAGGGGCTGGCCAACTTCGTCCGCCGGACTCGGAATGGGGCGAGACTTTGTGAGCGCCCTCCTTCTGAAAAAAATAGGCCACGGAATCAGCCGCACCCAAAAATAAGCCCCCGAAGGTCCCGTCACCAAGTTCGTCCCGCAAAAATGCCCAAAAGCGGGTGGGCTATATCCTTGGGGGAGGGCTGGCCAACTTCGTCCGCCGGACTCGGAATGGGACGAGACTTTGCGAGCGGCCTCCGTGTGCCAAAAATAGGCTGCGGGCACAGCCTTGCCCAAAAATAAGCCCCCGAAGGTCCCGTCCCCAAGTTCGTCCGCCGCAAAAATGCCCAAAAAACGGGTGGGCTATAGCCATGGGGGGAGGGGCTGGCCAACTTCGTCTGCCGGACTCGGAATGGGACGAGACTTTGCGAGCGCCCTCCGTGTGCCAAAAATAGGCCGCGGGCACAGCCGCGCTAAAAAATAAGCCCCCGAAGGTCCCGTCCCCAAGTTCGTCCGCCGCAAAAATGCCCAAAAAACGGGTGGGCTATAGCCTTGGGGGGAGGGGCTGGCCAACTTCGTCCGCCAGACTCGGAATGGGGCGAGACTTTGCGGCACCCTCCGTGTGCCAAAAATAGGCCGGGGGCACAGCCGCGCCCAAAAATAAGCCCCCGAAGGTCCCGTCCCCAAGTTCGTCCGCCGCAAAAATGCCCATAAAACGGGAGGGCTATAGCCTTGGAGGGAGGGGCTGGCCAACTTCATCCGCCGGACTCGGAATGGGGCGAGACTTTTTGAACGGCCTCCGTGTGTCAAAAATAGGAAGCGGGCACAGCCGCGCCTAAAAATAACCGCCCGAAGGCGGGTAAGTTCGTCCAGCGGAAAAAGGCCACTAAAAGGGGTGGGCTTGCCAACTTCGTCCGCCGGACTCAGAATGGCGCGAGACTTTGCGAGCGGCCTCCGTGTGTCAAAAATAGGAAGCGGGCACAGCCGCGCCCAAAAATAACCGCCCGAAGGCCGGGGCGCCAAGCTCGTCCAGCGGAAAAAGGCCACAAAAACGGGTAGGCTATAGCCTTGGGGGGTGGGGCTGGCCAACTTCGTCCGCCGGACTCGGAATGGAGCGAGACTTTGTGAGCGGCCTCCATGTGCCAAAAATAGGCTGCGGGCACAGCCGTACCCAAAAATAACCGCCCGAAGGCCGGGGCGCCAAGTTCGTCCAGCGGAAAAAGGCCACCAAAAGGGGTGGGCTATAGCCTTGGGGGGTGGGGCTGGCCAACTTCGTCCGCCGGACTCGGAATGGCGCTAGACTTTGCGAGCGGCCTCCGTGTGCCAAAAATAAGCCGCGGGCACAGCCATTCCCAAAATTAACCGCCCGAAGGCCTGGGCGCCAAGTTCGTCCAGCGGAAAAAGGCCACAAAAACGGGTGGGCTATAGCCTTGGGGGGTGGGGCTGGCGAACTTCGTCCGCCGGACTCGGAATGGCGCGAGACTTTACGAGTGGCCTCCGTGTGCCAAAAATAGGCCGCGGACACAGACGTGCCCAAAATTAACCGCTCGAAGGCCGGGGCGCCAAGTTCGTCAAGCGGAAAAAGGCCTCAAAAACGGGTGGGCTATAGCCTTGGGGGGTGGGGCTGGCAAACTTCGTCCGCCGGACTCGGAATGACGCGAGACTTTGTAAGCGGGCTCCGTGTGCCAAAAATAGGCCGTGGGCACAGCCTCACCCAAAAATAAGCCCCCGAAGGTCCCGTCCCCAAGTTCGTCCGCCGCAAAAATTCCCATAAAACGGGAGGGCTATAGCCTTGGGGTGAGGGGCTGGCCAATCCGCGGACTCGGAATGGGGCGAGACTTTGTGACCGGCCTCCGTGTGTCAAAAATAGGCCACGGGTACAGCCGCACCCAAAAATAAGCCCCCTAAGGTCCCGTCCCCAATTTCATCCGCTGCAAAAATTTCCAAAAAACGGGTGGGCTATAGCCTTGGGGGGAGGGGCTGGCCAACTTCGTCCGCCGGACTCGGAATGGGGCGAGACTTTGCGAGCGCCCTCCGTGTGCCAAAAATAGGGTGCAGGCACAGCCGCGTCCAAAAATAAGCCCCCGAAGGTCCCGTCCCCAAGTTCGTCCGCCGCAAAAATGCCCAAAAAACGGGTGGGCTATAGCCTTGGGGGGACCAGCTGGCCAACTTCGTCCGCCGGACTTGGAATGGGGCGAGACTTTGCGAGCGCCCTCCGTGTGCCAAAAATAGGCCATGGGCGCAGCCGCGCCCAAAAATAAGCCCCCGAAGGTCCCGTCCCCAAGTTCGTCCGCCGCAAAAATGCCCATAAAACGGGAGGACTATAGCCTTGGGGGGAGGGGCTGGCCAACTTCGTCCGCCGGACTTGGAATGGGGCGAGACTTTGCGACCGCCCTCCGTGTGCCAAAAATATGCCGCAGGCATAGCCGCGCCCAAAGATAAGCCCCCGAAGGTCCCGTCCCCAAGTTCGTCCGCCGCAAAAATGCCCAAAAAATGGGTGGGCTATAGCCTTGGGGGGAGGGGCTGGCCCAATTCTTCCGCCGGACTCGGAATGCGTCGAGACTTTGCGAGCGCCCTCCATGTGCCAAAAATAGGCCGCGGGCACAGCCGCGCCCAAAAATGAGCCCCCGAAGGTCCCGTCCCCAAGTTCGTCCGCCGCAAAAATGCCCAAAAAACGGGTGGGCTATAGCCTTGGGGGGAGGGGCTGGCCAAATTCGTCCGCCGGACTCAGAATGGGGAGTGACTTTGCAAGCGCCCTCCGTGTGCCAAAAATAGGCCGCGGGCACAGCCGCGCCCAAAAAAAACCGCCCGAAGGCCGGGGCGCCAAGTTCGTCCAGCGGAAAAAGGCCACAAAAGCGGGTGGACTATAGCCTTGGGCGGTGGGGCTGGCCAACTTCGTCCGCCGGACTCGGAATGGCGCAAGACTTTGCGAGCGGCCTCCGTGTGCCAAAAATAAGCCGCGGACACAGCCGTACCCAAAATTAACCGCCCGAAGGCCTGGGCGCCAAGTTCGTCCAGCGGAAAAAGGCCACAATAACGGGTGGGCTATAGCCTTGGGGGGTGGGGCTGGTCAACTTCGTCCGCCGGACTCGGAATGGCGCGAGACGTTGCGAGCGGCCTCCGTGTGCCAAAAATAGGCTGCGGGCACAGCCGCGCCCAAAAATAACCGCCCGAAGGCTGGGTCGCCAAGTTCGTCCAGCGGAAAAAGGCCACAAAAACGGGTGGGCTATTGCCTTGGGGGGTGGGGCTGGCCAACTTCGTCCGCCGGACTCAGAATGGCGTGAGACTTTGCGAGCAGCCTCCGTGTGTCAAAAATAGGAAGCGGGCACAGCCGCACCAAAAAATAACCGCCCGAAGGCCGGGGCGCCAAGTTCGTCCAGCGGAAAAAGGCCACAAAAACGGGTGGGCTATTTCCTTGGGGGGTGGGGCTGGCCAACTTCGTCCGCCGGACTCGGAATGGCGCGAGACTTTGCGAGCAGCCTCCGTGTGCCAAAAATAGGCCGCGGGCACAGCCGGGCCCAAAAATAACCGCCCGAAGGCCGGGGCGCCAAGTTCGTCCAGCGGAAAAAGGCCACAACAAGGGGTGGGCTATAGCCTTGGGGGTGGGGCTGGCCCGCCGTCCGCGGACTCGGAATGGCGCGAGACTTTGCGAGTGGCCTCCGAGTGCCAAAAATAGGCTGCGGTCACAGCCGCGCCCAAAAATAACCGCCCGAAGGCCGGGGCGCCAAGTTCGTCCAGCGGAAAAAGGCCACAACAATGGGTGGGCTATAGCCTTGGGGGGTGGGGCTGGCCAACCGTCCGCCGGAGTCGGAATGGCGCGAGACTTTGCGAGCGGACTCCGTGTGCCAAAAATAAGCCGTGGGCACAGCCGCACCCAAAAATAACCGCCCGAAGGCCGGGGCGCCAAGTCCGTACAGCGGAAAAAGGCCACAAAAACGGGTGGGCTATAGCCTCGGGGGGTGGGGCTGGCCAACTTCGTCCGCCGGACTCGGAATGGCGCGAGACTTTACGAGCGGCCTCTGTGTACCAAGAAGAGGCCGCGGGCACAGCCGCGCCAAAAATAACCGCCCGAAGGCCGGGGCGCCAAGTTCGTCCAGCGGAAAAAGGCCACAAAAACGGGTGGGCTATAGCATTGGGGGGTGGGGCTGGCCAACTTCGTTCGCCGGACTCGGAATGGCGCGAGACTTTGCGAGCGGCCTCCGTATGCCAAAAATAAGCCGCGGGCACAGCCGCGCCAAAAAAAAACTGCCCGAAGGCCGGGGCGCCAAGTCCGTACAGCGGAAAAAGGCCACAAAAACGGGTGGGCTATAGCCTCGGGGGGTGGGGCTGGCCAACTTCGTCCGCCGGACTCGGAATGGCGCGAGACTTTGCGAGCGGCCTCCGTGTGCCAAGAAGAGGCCGCAGGCACAGCCGCACCCAAAAATAACAGCCCGAAGGCCGGGGCGCCAGGTTCGTCCAGCGGAAAAAGGCCACAAAAACGGGTGGGCTATAGCCCTGGGGGGTGGGGCTGGCCAACTTCGTCCGCCGGACTCGGAATGGCGCGATACTTTTCGAGCAGCCTCCGTGTGCCAAAAATAGGCCGCGGTCACAGGCGCCCAATAATAACCGCCCGAAGGCCGGTGCGCCAAGTTCGTCCAGCGGAAAAAGGCCACAACAACGGGTGGGCTATAGCCTTGGGGGGTGGGGCTGGCCAACTTCGTCCGCCGGACTCGAAATGGCGCGAGACTTTGCGAGCGGCCTCCGTGTGCCAAGAAGAGGCCGCGGGCACAGCTGCGCCCAAAAATAACAGCCCGAAGGCCGGGGCGCCAAGTTTGTCCAGCGGAAAAAGGCCACAAAAACGGGTGGGCTGTAGCATTGGGGGGTGGGGCTGGCCAACTTCCTTCGCCGGACTCGGAATGGTGCGAGACCTTGCGAGCGGCCTCCGTGTGCCAAAAATAGGCCGCGGTCACAGCCGTGCCTAAAAATAGCCGCCCGAAGGCCGGGGCGCCAAGTTCGTCCAGCGGAAAAAGGCCACAAAAACGGGTGGGCTATAGCCTTTGGGGGAGGGGATGCCCAATTTCGTCCGCCGGACTCGGAATGGGGCGAGACTTTGCGAGCGCCCTCCGTGTGCCAATAAGAGGCCACAGGCGCAGCCGCGCCCAAAAATAAGCCCCCGGAGGTCCCGTCCCCAAGTTCGTCTGCTGCAAAAATGCCCAAAAAACAGGTGGGCTATAGCCTTGGGGGGAGGGGCTGGCCAAATCCGCGGACTCGGAATGGGCGAGACTTGAGCGCCCTCCGTGTGCCAAAAATAGGCGCGGGCACAGCCGCACCCAAAAATAAGCCCCGAAGGTCCCGTCACCAAGTTCATCCGCAAAAATGCCCGAAAAGCGGGTGGGCTATAGCCTTGGGGAGGGCTGGCCAACTAAATCCGCCGTACTCGGAATGGGCGAGACTTTGCAGCGCCGTCCGTGTGCCAAAAATAGGCAGCGGAGACAGCTGCGCCCAAAAATAAGCCCAAGAAGGTCCCGTCCCCAAGTTCGTGACGCAAAAATGCCCAGCGGGTGGGCTATAGCCTTGGGGAGGGCTGGCCAACTAAATCCGCGGACTCGGAATGGGGCGAGACTTTGTGAGCGGTCTCCGTGTGCCAAAAATAGGCCACGGGCACAGCGGCGCCCAAAAATAATCCCCCGAAGGTCCCGTCCCCAAGTTCGTCCGCCGCAAAAATGCCAAAAAAATGGGTGGGCTATAGCCTTGGGGGGAGGGCTGGGCAAATTCGTCCGCCGGACTCGGAATGGGGCGAGACTTTGCGAGCACCGTCCGTGTGCCAAAAATAGGCCGCGGGCACAGCCGCGCCCAAAAATAAGCCCCCGAAGGTCCCGTCCCCAAGTTCATCCGCCGCAAAAATACCCAAAAACGGGTGGGCTATAGCCTTGGGGGGAAGGGCTGGCCAACTTCGTCCGCCGGACTCGGAATGGGGCGAGACTTTGTGAGCGCCCTCCGTGTGCTAAAAATCGGCCGCGGGCACAGTCGCGCCCAAAAATAAGCCCCCGAAGGTCCCGTCACCAAGTTCATCCGCCGCAAAAATGCCCAAAAAACGGGTGGGCTATAGCCTTGGGGGGAGGGGCTGGCCAACTTCGTCCGCCGGACTCGGAATGGGGCGAGACTTTGCGAGCGCCCTCCGTGTGCTAAAAATCGGCCACGGGCACAGCCGTACCTAAAAATAAGCCCCCGAAGGTCCCGTCCCCAACTTCGTCCGCCGCAAAAATGCCCAAAAAATGGGAGGGCTATAGCCTTGGGGGGAGGGGCTGGCCAACTTCGTCCGCCGGACTCAGAATGGGCCGAGACTTTGCGAACACCCTCCGTGTGCCAAAAATAAGCCACGGGCACAGCGGCACCCAAAAATAAGCCCCCGAAGGTCCCTTCCCCAAGTTCGTCCGCTGCAAAAATGCCCAAAAAACGGGTGGGCTATAGCCTTGGGGGGAGGGGCTGGCCAACTTCGTCCGCAGGACTCGGAATGGCGCGAGACTTTGCGAGCGGCCTCCGTGTGCCAAGAAGAGGCCACGGGCACAGCTGTGCCCAAAAATAACAGCCCGAAGGCCGGGGCGCCAAGTTTGTCCAGCGGAAAAAGGCCACAAAAACGGGTGGGCTGTAGCATTGGGGGGTGGGGCTGGCCAACTTCCTTCGCCGGACTCGGAATGGTGCGAGACCTTGCGAGCGGCCTCCGTGTGCCAAAAATAGGCCGCGAGCACAGCCGAACCCAAAAATAAGCCCCCGAAGGACCCGTCCCCAAGTTCGTCGCCGCAAAAATACCCAGCGGGTGGGCTATAGCCTTGGGGGAGGGGCTGGCCAACAAATCCGCCGGACTCGGAATGGGGCGAGACTTTGCGGCGCCGTCCGTGTGCCAAAAATAGGCGCGGAGACAGCTGCGCCCAAAAATAAGCCCAAGAAGGTCCCGTCCCCAAGTTCGTCAGGCAAAAAATGCCCAAAAAGCGGGTGGGCTATAGCCTTGGGGAGGGGCTGGCCAACCGTCCGCCGGACTCGGAATGGCCTCCGTGTGCCGGCACCAAAAATAATCCCGAAGGTCCCGTCCCAAGCGAAAATGCCAAAAATGGGTGGGCTATAGGGGGGAGGCTGGGCAAAGGACTCGGAATCTTTGCGAGCACCGTCCGTGTGGCCCAAAAATGGTCCGTCCCCAAGTTCATCCGCCGCAAAAATACCCAAAAGCGGGTGGGCTATAGCCTTGGGGAAGGGCTGGGCGGACTCGGAATGGGGCGAGACTTTGTGGCGCCCTCCGTGTGATAAAAATAGACGCGGGCACAGCCGCGCCTAAAAATCCCGAAGGTCCCGTCCCCAAGTTCGTGCAAAATGCCCAAAAAATGGGAGGGCTATAGCCTTGGGGGAGGGCTGGCAAATCCGCGGACTCGGAATGGGCGAGACTTCTGAGCGCCGTCCGTGTGCCAAAAATAGGCAGGCACAGCTGCGCCCAAAAATAAGCCCCGAAGGTCCCGTCCCCAAGTTCGTCGCAAAAATGCCCAAGCAGGTGGGCTATAGCCTTGGGGAGGGCTGGCCAAATCCGCCCGGACTCGGAATGGGGCGAGACTTTGTGAGCGGTCTCCGTGTACCAAAAATAGGCCGCGGGCACAGCTGCGCCCAAAAATAATCCCCCGAAGGTCCCGTCCCCAAGTTCGTCCGCCGCAAAAATGCCAAAAAAATGGGTGGGCTATAGCCTTGGGGGGAGGGCTGGGCAAATTCGTCCGCCGGACTCGGAATGGGACGAGACTTTGCGAGCGCCGTCCGTGTGCCGAAAATAGGCCGCGGGCACAGCCGCGCCCAAATATAAGCCCCCGAAGGTCCCGTCCCCAAGTTCGTCGAACGCAAAAATGCCCAAAAAACAGGTGGGCTATAGCCTTGGGGGGAGGGGCTGGCAAACTTCGTCCGCCGGACTCGGAATGGGGTGAGACTTTGCGAGCACCCTCCGTGTGCCAAAAATAGGCCGCGGGAATAGGCGCGCCCAAAAATAAGCCCCCGAAGGTCCCGTCCCCAAGTTCGTCCGCCGCAAAAATGCCCAAAAAACTGGTTGGCTATAGCCTTGGGGGGAGGGGCCGGCCGACTTCGTCCGCCGGACTCGGAATGGGGCGAGACTTTGTGAGCACCCTCCGTGTGCCAAAAATAGGCCGCGGGCACAGCCACGCCCAAAAATAAGCCCCCGAAGGTCCCGTCCCCAAGTTCGTCGAACGCAAAAATGCCCAAAAAACGGGTGGGCTATAGCCTTGGGGGGAGGGGCTGGCCCACTTCATCCGCCGTACTCGGAATGGGGAGAGACTTTGTGAGCGCCCTCCGTGTGGCAAAAATAGGCAGCGGGCACAGCCGTACCCAAAAATAAGCCCCCGAAGGTCCCGTCCCCAAGTTCATCCGCCGCAAAAATGCCCAAAAAACGGGTGGGCTATAGCCTTGGGGGGAGGGGCTGGTCAAATTCGTCCGCCGGACTCGGAATGAGGCGAGACTTTGTGAGCGCCCTCCGTGTGCCAAAAATAGGCAGCGGGCACAGCCGTACCCAAAAATAAGCCCCCGAAGGTCCCGTCCCCAAGTTCGTCCGCCGCAAAAATGCCCAAAAAACGGGTGGGCTATAGCCTTGGGGGGAGGGGCTGGTCAAATTCGTCCGCCGGACTCGGAATGGGGCGAGACTTTGCGAGCGCCCTCCGTGTGCCAAAAATAGGCCGCGGGCACAGCCGCGCCCAAAAATAAGCCCCCGAAGGTCCCGTCCCCAAGTTCATCCGCCGCAAAAATGCCCAAAAAACGGGTGGGCTATAGCCTTCGGGGTGGGGCTGGCCCACTTCGTCCGCCGGACTCGGAATGGGGCGAGACTTTGCGAACGCCCTCCGTGTGCCAAAAATAGGCCGCGGGCATAGCCGCACCAAAAATAAGCCCCCGAAGGTCCCGTCCCCAAGTTCGTCCGCCGCAAAAATGCCCAAAAAACGGGTGGGCTATATCCTTGGGGAGGGCTGGCCAAATTAAATCCGCCCTGACTCGGAATGGGGCGACACTTTGCGAGCGCCCTCCGTGTGCCAAAAATAGGCAGCGTGCACAGCCGCACTAAAAATAAGCCCCCGAAGGTCCCGTCCCCAAGTTCGTCCGCCGCCAAAATGCCCAAAAAACGGGTGGGCTATAGCCTTGGGGAGGGCTGGCCAGCAATCCGCCCGGACTCGGAATGGGGCGAGACTTTGTGAACGGTCTCGGTGTGCCAAAAATAGGCCGCGGGAACAGCCGCGCCCAAAAATAAGCCCCCGAAGGTCCCGTCCCCAAGTTCGTCCGCCGCAATAATGCCCAAAAAACGGGTGGGCTATAGCCATGGGGGAGGCTGGCCCGCCGTCCGCGGACTCGGAATGGGCGAGACTTTGCGGCGCCCTCCATGTGCAAAAAAATAGGCCGTGGGCACAGCCGCACCCAAAAATAAGCCACGAAGGTCCCGTCCCGCCGCAAAAATGCCCAAAAATGGGTGGGCTATAGCCTTGGGGAGGGCTGGCCCCGTCCACGGACTCGGAATGCGGCGAGACTGCGGCGCCCTCCGTGTGCAAAAAAATAGGCAGCGGGAACAGCCGCGCCCAAAAATAAGCCCCGAAGGTCCGTCCCCAAGTTCGTCCGCCCAAAAATGCCCAAAAAATGGGTGGGCTATAGCCTTGGGGGGAGGGGCTGGCCCACTTCGTCCGCCGGACTCGGAATGGGGCGAGACTTTGCGAGCGCCCTCCATGTGCCAAAAATAGGCCGCGGGCACAATCGCGCCCAAAAATAAGCCCCCGAAGGTCCCGTCCCCAAGTTCGTCCGCCGCAAAAATGCCCAAAAAATGGGTGGGCTATAGCCTTGGGGGGAGGGGCTGGCCAACTTCGTCCGCCGGACTCGGAATGGGGCGAGACTGCGGCGCCCTCCGTGTGCCAAAAATAGGCTGCGGGCACAGCCGCACCCAAAATAAGCCCCGAAGGTCCGTCCCCAAGTTAGTCCGCCGTAAAAATGCCCAGCGGGTGGGCTATAGCCTTGGGGGCAGGCTCAAATCCGCGGACTCGGAATGAGGCGAGACTGCAGCGCCCTCCGTGTGCCAAAAATAGGCCGCGGTCACAGCCACGCCCAAAAATAACCGCCCGAAGGCCGGGGCGCCATGTTCGTCCGGCGGAAAAAGGCCACAAAAACGGGTGGGCCATAGCCTTGGGGGGTGGGGCTGGCCAACATCATCCGCCGGAATCGGAATGGCACGAGACTTTGCGAGCGGCCTCCATGTGCCAAAAATAGGCCGCGGGCACAGCCGCGCCCAAAAATAACCTCCTGAAGGCCGGGGCGCCAAGTTCGTCAAGCGGAAAAAGGCCACAAAAACGGGTGGGCTATAGCCTTTGGGAGTGGGGCTGGCAAACTTCGTCCGCCGGACTTGGAATGGCGCGAGACTTTCCAAGCGGCTTCCGTGTGCCAAAAATAGGCCCCGGGCACAGCCTCGCCCAAAAATAACCGCCCGAAGGGTGGGCCGCCAAGTTCGTCCAGCGGAAAAAGGCCACAAAAACGGGTGGCCTATAGCCTTGGGGGGTGGGGCTGGTCAACTTCGTCCGCCGGACTCGGAATGGCGCGAGACTTTGCGAGCGGCCTCCGTGTGCCAAAATTAGGCTGCGGGCACAGCCGCGCCCAAAAATAACAGCCCGAAGGCCGGGTCGCCAAGTTCGTCCAGCGGAAAAAGGCCACAAAAACGGGTGGGCTATTGCCTTGGGGGGTGGGGCTGGCCAACTTCGTCCGCCGGACTCGGAATGGCGCGAGACTTTGCGAGTGGCCTCTGTGTACCAAAAATAGGCCGCGGGCACAGCCGCGCCCAAAAATAACTGCCCGAAGGCCAGGGCGCCAAGTTCGTCCAGCGGAAAAAGGCCACAAAAACGGGTGGGCTATAGCCTTTGGGGGTGGGGCTGGCCCACTTCGTCCGCCGGACTCGGAATGGTATGAGACTTTGCAAGCGGACTCCGTGTGCCAAAAATAGGCCGCAGGCACGGCTGCACCCAAAAATAACCGCCAGAAGGCCGGGGCGCCAAGTTCGGCCAGCGGAAAAAGGCCACAAAAACGGGTGACCTATAGCCTTGGGGGGTGGGGCTGGCCAATCCGCGGACTCGGAATGGCGCGAGACTTTGCGGCCCGGTCTCCGTGTGCCAAAAATAGGCTGCGGGCACTGCCGCGCCCAAAAATAACAGCCCGAAGGCCGGGTCGCCAAGTTCGTCCAGCGGAAAAAGTCCACAAAAACGGGTGACCTATAGCCTTGGGGGGTGGGGCTGGCCAACTTCGTCCGCCGGACTCGGAATGGCGCGAGACTTTGCGAGTGGCCTCCGTGTGCCAAAAATAGGCCGCAGGCACAGCCGCGCCCAAAAATAACAACCCGAAGGCCGGGGCGCCAAGTTCGGCCAGCGGAAAAAGGCCACAAAAGCGGGTGACCTATAGCCTTGGGGGTGGAGCTGGCCCCAGTCCGCCCGGACTCGGAATGGCGCGAGACTTTGCGGCGGCCTCCGTGTGCCAAAAATAGGCACAGCGCGCCAAAATAACCGCCCGAAGGCCGGGCGCCAAGTTCGTCCAGCGGAAAAAGGCCACAAAAGCGGGTGGGCTAAAGCCTTGGGGGTGGGGCTGGCCAACTTCGTCCCGGACTCGGAATGGTGCGAGACTTTGCGGCGGCCTCCGTGTGCCAAAAATAGCCCTTGGGCACAGCCGCACCAAAAATAACCGCCCGAAGGCCGGGCGCCAAGTTCGTCCAGCGGAAAAAGGCCACAAAGCGGGTGGGCTATAGCCTTGGGGGTGGGGCTGGCCAACCGTCCGCGGACTCGGAATGGCGCGAGACTTTGCGAGTGGCCTCCGTGTGCCAAAAATAGGCCGCAGGCACACCAAAAATAACAACCCGAAGGCCGGGCGCCAAGTTCGGCCAGCGGAAAAAGGCCACAAAAGCGGGTGACCTATAGCCTTGGGGGTGGAGCTGGCCCATTAAGGCCGGGCGCCAAGTTCGTCCAGCGGAAAAAGGCCACAAAAGCGGGTGGGCTAAAGCCTTGGGGGTGGGGCTGGCCAACCGTCCGCGGACTCGGAATGGCGCGAGACTTTGCGAGTGGCCTCCGTGTGCCAAAAATAGGCCGCAGGCACAGCCGAGCCGAAAATAACAACCGAAGGCAGGCGCCAAGTTCGGCCAGCGGAAAAAGGCCACAAAAGCGGGTGACCTATAGCCTTGGGGGTGGAGCTGGCCCACTTCGTCCGCGGACTCGGAATGGCGCGAGACTTTGCGGCGGCCTCCGTGTGCCAAAAATAGGCCGTAGCACAGCGCGCCAAAAATAACCGCCCGAAGGCCGGGCGCCAAGATTCGTCCAGCGGAAAAAGGCCACAAAAGCGGGTGGGCTAAAGCCTTAGGGGTGGGGCTGGCCAACTTCGTCCGCGGACTCGGAATGGCGCGAGACTTTGCGGCGGCCTCCGTGTGCCAAAAATAGCCAGCGGGCACAGCCGCAAAAATAACCGCCCGAAGGCGGGCGCCAAGTTCGTCCAGCGGAAAAAGGCCACAAAAGCGGGTGGGCTATAGCCTTGGGGGTGGGGCTGGCCAACAAATCCGCGGACTCGGAATGGCGCGAGACTTTGCAGCGGCCTCCGTGTGCCAAAAATGAGGCCGCAGGCACAGCGCCAAAAATAACAACCCGAAGGCGGGCGACAAGTTCGGCCAGCGGAAAAGGCCACAAAAGCGGGTGACCTATAGCCTTGGGGGTGGAGCTGGCCGCCGTCCCGGACTCGGAATGGCGCGAGACTTTGCGGCGGCCTCCGTGTGCCAAAAATAGGCCGTAGGCACAGGCGCCTTAAAAATAACCGCCCGAAGGCGGGCGCCAAGTTCGTCCAGCGGAAAAAGGCCACAAAAGCGGGTGGGCTAAAGCCTTGGGGGTGGGGCTGGCCAACCGTCCGCCGGACTCAGAATTGCGCGAGACTTTGCGAGCGGCCTCCGTGTGCCAAAAATAGCCCGCGGGCACAGCCGCACCCAAAAATAACCGCCCGAAGGCCGGGGCGCCAAGTTCGTCCAGCGGAAAAAGGCCACAAAAGCGGGTGGGCTATAGCCTGGGGGGGTGGGGCTGGCCCACTTCGTCCGCCGGACTCGGACTGGCGCAAGACTTTGCGAGCGGCCTCTGTGTGCCAAAAATAGGCCACGGGCACAGCCGAGCCCAAAATTAACCGCCCGAAGGCCGGGGCGCCAAGTTCGTCCAGCGGAAAAAGGCCACAAAAACGGGTGGGCTATAGCCTTGGGGGGTGGGGCTGGCCAACCGTCCGCGGACTCTGAATGGAGCGAGACTTTGCGAGCGGCCTCCGTCTGCCAAAAATAGGCCGCGGGCACAGCCGCGCCCAAAAATAACAGCCCGAAGGCCAGGGCGCCAAGTTCGTCCAGCGGAAAAAGGCCACAAAAACGGGTGGGCTATAGCCTTGGGGGGTGGGGCTGGCCAACTTCGTCCGCCGGACTCAGAATGAGTACGAGACATTGCAAGCGGACTCCGTGTGAAAATAGAGCCGCAACACGCAGCTGCACCAAAAATAACCGCCCGAAGGCGGGCGCCAAGTCGGCAAGCGGAAAAAGGTCACCGGGTGGGCTATAGCATTGGGGGTGGGGCTGGCCCACTTCGTCCGCGGACTCGGAATGTCGCGAGACTTTGCGAGCCGTCTCCGTGTGCCAAAAATAGGCTTGGCACAGCGCGCCCAAAAATAACGCCCGAAGGCGGGCGCAAGATCGTCCAGCGGAAAAAGGCCACATAAGCGGGTGGGCTATAGCCTTGGGGGTGGGGCTGGCCAACCGTCCGCGGACTCGGAATGGCGCGAGACTTTGCGGCGGTCTCCATGTTCCAAAAATAGGCCGGGCACAGCCGCGCCCAAAAATAACCGCCCGAAGGCTGGGCGCCAAGTTCATCCAGCGGAAAATGGCCACAAAAGCGGGTGGGCTATAGCCTTGGGGGTGGGGCCTGGCCATTTTTGTCCGCCCGGACTCGGAATGGCGCGAGACTGCGGCGGCCTCCATGTCCCAAAAATAGGCCGCGGGCACAGCCGCACCCAAAAATAACCTTGAAGGCCGGGGCGCCAAGTTCGTCCAGCGGAAAAAGGCCACAAAAGCGGGTGGGCTATAGCCTTGGGGGGTGGGGCTGGCCAACCGTCCGCCCGGACTCGGAATGGCGCGATACTTTTCAGCGGCCTCTGTGTGCAAAAATAGGCTGCGGTCACAGCTGCGCCCAAAATAACCGCCGAAGGCAGGGGCGTCAAGTTCGTCCAGCGGAAAAAGGCCACAAAAGCGGGTGGGCTATAGCCTTGGGGGTGGGGCTGGCCAACTTCGTCCGCTGGACTCGGAATGGCGCGATACCCGGCGGCCTCCGTGTGCAAAAATAGGCTCGGTCACAGCCGCGCCCAAAAATAACCGCCCGAAGGCCGGGCGTCAAGTTCGTCCAGCGGAAAAAGGCCACAAGCGGGTGGGCTATAGCCTTGGGGGTGGGGCTGGCCCGCGCGGACTCGGAATGTGAGACTTTGGCGGCCTCGGTGTGCCAAAAATCAAAAATAACCGCCCGAAGGCCGGGCGCCAAGTTCGTCCAGCGGAAAAAGGCCACAAAAGCGGGTGGGCTATATGGCCAACCGTGGTTCGTCAAAAATAAGTTCGTCCAGCGGAAAAAGGCCACAAAAGCGGGTGGGCTATAGCCTTGGGGGTGGGGCTGGCCAACCGTCCGCGGACTCGGAATGGCGCGAGACTTTGCGGCGGCCTCCGTGTGCAAAAATAGGCGCGGCCAGCGCCCAAAAATAACCGCCCGACGGCCGGGGCTTCAAGGTCGTCCAGCGGAAAAAGGCCACCGAACCGGGTGGGCTATAGCCTTGGGGGGTGGGGCTGGCCAAATCCGCCGGACTCGGAATGGCGCGAGACTTTGCGAGAGGCGGGCGCCAAGTTCGTCCAGCGGAAAAAAGGCCACAAAAGCGGGTGGGCTATAGCCTTGGGGGTGGGGCTGGCCAAGGACTCTTCGCAAAAATAAGCCGAAGTTCGTCCAGCGGAAAAAGGCCACAAAAGCGGGTGGGCTATAGCCTGGGGCTGGCTCTTCGTCCGCGGACTCGGAATGACTGCGGCGGCCTCCGTGTGCCAAAAATAGGCGCAGGCACAGCGCGCCCAAAAATAACCGCCCGAAGGCAGGCGCCAAGTTCGTCCAGCGGAAAAAGGCCACAAAAGCGGGTGGGCTATAGCCTTGGGGGTGGGGCTGGCCAATCCGCGGACTCGGAATGGCGCGAGACTTTGCGGCGGCCTCCGTGTGCCAAAAATAGGCCGCAGCCGCGCCAAAAATAACGCCCGAAGGCCGGGCGCCATGTTCGTCCAGCGGAAAAAGGCCACAAAAGCGGGTGGGCTATAGCCTTGGGGGTGGGGCTGGCGACTTCGTCCGCGGACTCGGAATGGCGCGAGACTTTGCGGCGGCCTCCGTGTGCCAAAAATAACAGCCGCGCCAAAATAACCGCCCGAAGGCCGGGCGCCAAGTTCGTCCAGCGGAAAAAGGCACACAAGCGGGTGGGCTATAGCCTTGGGGGTGGGGCTGGCCAACCGTCCGCGGACTCGGAATGGCGCGAGACTTTGCGGCGGCCTCCGTGTGCCAAAAAATGAGGCGCCCAAAAATCCAAGGCCGGGCGCCAAGTTCGTCCAGCGGAAAAAGGCCATAAAAGCGGGTGAGCTATAGCCTTGGGGGTGGGGCTGGCCGTCCGCGGACTCGGAATGGGCGAGACTTTGCGGCGGCCTCCGTGTGCCAAAAATAGCAGCAGGCACAGCGCCCAAAAATAACCGCCCGAAGGCCGGGCGCCAAGTTCGTCCAGCGGAAAAAGGCCACAAAAAGCGGGTGGGCTATAGCCTTGGGGGTGGGGCTGGCCAATCCGCCCGGACTCGGAATGGCGCGAGAGCGGCCTCCGTGTGCCAAAAATAACCGCCCAAAGGCCGGGCGCCAAGTTCAAATCCAGCGCAAAAAGGCCACAAAAGCGGGTGGGCTATAGCCTTGGGGGTGGGGCTGGCCAACTTCGTCCGCGGACTCGGAATGGTGAGACTTTGCGGCGGCCTCCGTGTGCCAAAAATAGCCAGCGGGCACAGCGCCAAAATAACCGCCGAAGGCCGGGCGCCATGTTCGTCCAGCAGAAAAAGGCCATAAAAGCGGGTGGGCTATAGCCTTGGGGGTGGGGCTGGCGATTTCGTCCGCGGACTCGGAATGGCGCGAGACTTTGCGGCGGCCTCCGTGTGCCAAAAATAGAGGCCACAGCCGCGCCCGAAGGCCGGGCGCCATGTTCGTCCAGCAGAAAAAGGCCATAAAAACGGGTGGGCTATAGCCTTGGGGGGTGGTGCTGGCCGATTTCGTCCGCCGGACTCGGAATGGCGCGAGACTTTGCGAGCGGCCTCCGTGTGCCAAAAATAGGCCGCGGCCACAGCCGCGCCCAAAAATAACCGCCCGAAGGCCGGGGTGCCATGTTCGTCCAGCGGAAAAAGGCCATAAAAACGGGTGGGCTATAGCCTTGTGGGGTGGGGCTGGACGACTTCATCCGCCGGACTCGGAATAGCGCAATACTTTGCGAGCGGCCTCGGTGTGCCAAAAATAGGCCGCGGGCACAGCCGCGCCCAAAAATAACCGCCCGAAGGGCGGGGCGCCATGTTCGTCCAGCGGAAAAAGGCCATAAGCGGGTGGGCTATAGCCTTGGGGGTGGGGCTGGCGACTTCCGTCGGACTCGGAATGGCGCGAGACTTTGCGGCGGCCTCCGTGTGCCAAAAATACGGCAGCGCCAAAATAACGCCGAAGGCGGGGCGCCATGTTCGTCCAGCGGAAAAAGGCCATAAAAGCGGGTGGGCTATAGCCTTGTGGGGGTGGGGCTGGCCCGTCCGCGGACTCGGAATGGCGCGAGACTTTGCAGCGGCCTCCGGTGTGCCAAAAAAAGGCCAGGCACAGCCGCGCCCAAAAATAACCGCCCGAAGGCGGCGCCATGTTCGTCCAGCGGAAAAAGGCCACAAAAGCGGGTGGGCTATAGCCTTGGGGGTGGGGCTGGCCGACTTCGTCCGTCGGACTCGGAATGGCGCGATACTTTCGGCGGCCTCCGTGTGCCAAAAATAGGCACAGCCGCGCCCAAAAATAACCACCCGAAGGCGGGCGCCAATTTCGTCCAGCGGAAAAAGGCCACAAAGCGGGTGGGCTATAACCTTGGGGGTGGGGCTGGCCGACGTCCGCGGACTCGGAACGAGACTGTCCGGCCTCCGTGTGCCAAAAATAGCCTGCGGTCACAGCCGTGCCCAAAAATAACCGCCCGAAGGCTGGGCGCCAAGTTCGTCCAGCGGAAAAAGGCCACAAAATGGGTGGGCTATAACCTTGGGGAGGGCTGGCCAACCGTCCGCGGACTCGGAATGGGCGATACTTTAAGCGCCCTCCGTGTGCCAAAAATAGGCGCAGGCACAGCGCCAAAAATAGGCCACGGAAGGTCCCGTCCCCAAGTTCGTCCAGCAAAAATGCCCAAAAGCGGGTGGGCTATAGCCTGGGGAGGGGCTGGCCGCCGTCCGCCAGACTCGAAATGGGGCGAGACACGAAGCACCCTCCGTGTACCAAAAATAGCCCACGGGCACAGGCGCGCCCCAAAGATAAGCCCCGAAGGTCCCGTCGCCCAGTTCGTCCGCCGCAAAAATGCCCAAAAGCGGGTGGGCTATAGCCTTGGGGAGGGGCTGGCCAACGCCGGACTCGGAATGGGGTGAGACTTTGCGAGCACCCTCCGTGTGCCAATAATAGGCAGCGGGCATAGCGCACCCAAAAATAAGCCCCCAATGGTCCCGTCCCCAAGTTCGTCCCCGCAAAAATGCCCAAAAATGGGTGGGCTATAGCCTTAGGGGAGGGGCTGGCCCAAATCCGCCGGACTCGGAATGGGGCGAGACTTTGCAGCGCCCTCCGTGTGCCAAAAATAGGCCGTAGGCACAGCTGTACCCCAAAATAAGCCCCGAAGGTCCCGTCCCCAAGTTCGTCCGCAAAAATGCCCAAAAAAGCGGGTGGGCTATAGCCTTGCGGGGAGGGCTGGCCAACAAATCCGCCGGATTCGGAATGGGGCGAGACTTGCGGCGCCCGTGTGCCAAAAATAGAC
Organism: Citrus mangshanensis; assembly: GCA_030449895.1. Classification (NCBI taxonomy): domain Eukaryota; kingdom Viridiplantae; phylum Streptophyta; class Magnoliopsida; order Sapindales; family Rutaceae; genus Citrus; species Citrus mangshanensis. The sequence goes on along the minus strand of JASUUJ010000110.1, from coordinate 26,345 downwards.
CGCGGGCACAGCTGTACCCAAAAATAAGACCGCGAAGGTCCCGTCCCCAAGTTCGTCCGCCATAAAAATGCCCAACAAGCGGGTGGGCTATAGCCTTGCGGGGAGGGGCTGGCCAACCGTCCGCGGACTCGGAATGGGGCGAGACTTTGCGAGCATCCTCCGTGTGCCAAAAATAGGCCGTGGGCACAGCCGCACCCAAAATTAAGCCCCGCAGGTCCGTCCCAAGTCAAGTCCGCTTGCAAATATGCCCAGCGGGTGGGCTATAGCCTTGGGGAGGGCTGGCCAACCGTCCGCGGACTCGGAATGGGGTGAGACTGCGGCGCCCTCCGTGTGCCAATAATAGGCCGCGGGCACAAGCGCACCAAAAATAAGCCCCCAATGGTCCCGTCCCCAAGTTCGTCCGCCACAAAAATGCCCAAAAATGGGTGGGCTATAGCCTTGGGGAGGGGCTGGCCCACTTCGTCCGCCGGACTCGGAATGGGGCGAGACTTTGCAGCGCCCTCCGTGTGCCAAAAATAGGCCGTGGGCACAGCTGTACCCCAAAATAAGCCCCGAAGTCCGTCCCCAAGTTCGTCCGCAAAAATGCCCAAAAGCGGGTGGGCTATAGCCTTGCGGGGAGGGCTGGCCAACTAAATCCGCGGATTCGGAATGGGGCGAGACTGCGGCGCCCTTCGTGTGCCAAAAATGAGCGCGGGCACAGCTGTACCCAAAAATAAGACCGCGAAGGTCCGTCCCCAAGTTCGTCCGAAAATGCCCAAAAGCGGGTGGGCTATAGCCTTGCGGGGAGGGCTGGCCAACAAATCCGCCGGACTCGGAATGGATCGATAATTTGCGGCGCCCTCCGTGTGGCAAAAATAGGCTGCGGGCACAGTCACCCCAAAAATAATCCCCGAAGGTCCCGTCCCCAAGTTCGTCCGCCGCAAAATCCCGAAAAATGGGTGGGCTAAGCGTTGGGGAGGGCTAGCCAACAAATCCGCCGGGCTCGGAATGGGGCGAGACTGCGAGCACCCTCTGTGTAAAAATAAGCCATGGGCAGAGCCACGCCCAAAATAAGCCCCGAAGGTCCCATCCCCAAGTTCGTCGCCGCAAAAATGCCCAAAAATGGGTGGGCTATAGCCTTGCGGGAGGGGCTGGCGCCAAATCCGCGGACTTGGAATGGGCGAGACTTTGTGGCGCCCTCTGTGTGCTAAAAATAGACGCAGGCATAGCTGTACCCAAAAAAAGCCCCGAAGGTCCCGTCCCCAAGTTCGTCCGCGCAAAATGCCCAAAAGCGGGTGGGCTATAGCCTTGCGAGGAGGATGGCAAACCGTCCGCGGATTCGGAATGGGGTGAGACTTTGCGATCGCCCTCCGTGGGCCAAAATAGGCCAGCACAGCCGCGCCAAAAATGAGCGAAGGTCCCGTCCCCAAGTTCGTCCGCCGCAAAAATACCCAAAAGCGGGTGAGCTATAGCCTTGGGGAGGGGCTGGCGACTTCGTCCGCGGACTCGGAATGGGGCGATACTGGCGCCCTCCGTGTGCCAAAAATAGGCCCGGGCACAGTCGCGCCCAAAAATAAGACCCGAAGGTCCGTCCCCAAGTTCGTCCGCCACAAAAATGCCCAAAAGCGGGTGGGCTATAGCCTTGGGGAGGGCTGGCCAACAAATCCGCCGGGCTCGGAATGGGGCGAGACTTTGCAAGCGCCCTCCGTGTGCCAAAAATAGCCGCGGGCACAGCGCGCAATAATAATCCCCGAAGGTCCCGTCCCCAAGTTCGTCCGCGCAAAAATGCCCAAAAGCGGGTGGGCTATAGCCTTGGGGGAGGGGCCAACGTCCGCCGGACTCGGAATGGGGCGAGACTTTGCGGCGCCTCCGTGTGCCAAAAATAGGCCAGGCACAGCCGCGCCCAAAATAAGCCCCGAAGGTCCCGTCCACCACCTAGTTCGTCCGCCGCAAAAATGCCCAAAAAAGCGGGTGGGCTATAGCCTTGGGGAGAGGCTGGCCGCCGTCCGCGGACTCGGAATGGGCGAGACTTTGTGAACGCCCTCCGTGTGCCAAAAAATAGGCCAGACACGGCCGTGCCAAAGATAAGCCCCGAATGTCCCGTCCCCAAGTTCGTCCGCCGCAAAAATGCCCAAAAAGCGGGTGGGCTATAGCCTTGGGGAGGGCTGGCCAACAAATCCGCGGACTCGGAATGGGCGATACTTCGGCGCCCTCCGTGTGCCAAAAATAGGCTGCGGGCAGAGTCACGCCCAAAAATAAGTCCCGAAGGTCCCGTCCCCAAGTTCGTCCGCCACAAAAATGCCCAAAAGCGGGTGGGCTATAGCCTTGGGGGAGGGCTGTGCCAACCGTCCGCCGGGTCGGAATGGGGCGAGACTTTGCAAGCGCCCTCCGTGTGCCTAATATAGAGGCACAGCCGTGCCAATAATAAGCCCCGAGGTCCCGTCCCCAAGTTCCCGCCAAAAATGCCCAAAAAAGCGGGTGGGCTATAGCCTTGGGGAGGGCTGGCCAACTCGTCCGCGGACTCGGAATGGGGCGAGACTTTGCGGCGCCTCCGTGTGCCAAAAATAGGCCCGCAGGCACAGCGCCCAAAAAATAAGCCCGAAGATCCCTTCCCTAGTTCGTCCGCGCAAAAATGCCCAAAAAGCGGGTGGGCTATAGCCTTGGGGAGGGCTGGCCAACAAATCCGCGGACTCGGAATGGGGCGATACTTCGAGCGCCCTCCGTGTGCCAAAAATAGGCGCGGGCACAGTCGCCCAAAATAAGCCCCCGAAGGTCCCGTCCCCAAGTTCGTCCGCCACAAAAATGCCCAAAAAACGGGTGGGCTATAGCCTTTGGGGGAGGTGCTGGCCAACAACGTCAGCCGGGCTCGGACTGGGGCGAGACTTTGCTAGCGCCCTCCGGGTGCCAAAAATAGGCCGCGGGCACAGCCGCACCCAATAATAATCCCGAAGGTCCCGTCCCCAAGTTCGTCCGAAAATGCCCAAAAGCAGGTGGGCTATAGCCTTGGGGGAGGGGCTGGCCAACTTCGTCCGCGGACTGGAATGGGGTGAGACTTTGCGGCGCCTCCGTGTGCCAAAAATAGAGCCAGGCACAGCCGCGCCCCAAAATAAGCCCCGAAGGTCCCGTCCCCTAGTTCGTCCGCGCAAAAATGCCCAAAAGCGGGTGGGCTATAGCCTTGGGGAGAGGCTGGCCCGCTTCGTCCCGGACTCGGAATGGGGCGAGACTTTTTGAACGCCCTCCGTGTGCCAAAAATAGGCCACGGGCACGGCCGTGCCAAAGATAAGCGAATGTCCCGTCCCCAAGTTCGTCCTTAAAAATGCCCAGCGGGTGGGCTATAGCCTTGGGGAGGGGCTGGCCAACTCGTCCGCGGACTCGGAATGGGCGATACTTACGGCGCCCTCCGTGTGCAAAAATAGGCTGCGGGCAGAGTCGCGCCCAAAAATAAGACCCCGAAGGTCCCGTCCCCAAGTTAAATCCGCCACAAAAATGCCCCAAAAGCGGGTGGGCTATAGCAGCAGGGGAGGGCTGGCCAACAAATCCGCCGGGTTCGGAATGGGCGAGACTTTGCAAGCGCCCTCCGTGTGCCTAATATAGGCGCGGGCACAGCCGTACCCAATAATAAGCCCCGAAGGTCCGTCCCCAAGTTCGACCGCAAAAATGCCCAAAAAGCGGGTGGGCTATGCAGCCTTGGGGAGGGCTGCAGCCAACCGTCCGCGGACTCGGAATGGGGCGAGACTTTGCGGCGCCTCCGTGTGCCAAAAATAGCCCGCAGGCACAGCCGCGCCCAAAAATAAGCCGCGAAGGTCGCTTCCCCTAGTTCGTCCGCCGCAAAAATGCCCAAAAGCGGGTGGGCTATAGCCTTGCAGGGGAGGGGCTGGCCAACTTCGTCCGCGGACTCGGAATGGGCGAGACTTTGCGAACGCCCTCCGTGTACTAAAAATAGGCCACGAGCGCAGCCCGCGCCCAAAGATAAGCCCCGAATGTCCCGTCCCCAAGTTCGTCCGCAAAAATACCCAAAAGCGGGTGGGCTATAGCCTTGGGGAGGGCTGGCCCACTAAATCGTCCGCGGACTCGGAATGGGCGAGACTTTGCGAGCACCCTCCGTGTACCAAAAATAGGCCGTGGGCACAGCCGCGCCCAAAAATAAGCCCCGAAGGTCCCGTCCCCAAGTTCGTCCTCCCAATAATGCCCAAGCGGGTGGGCTATAGCCTTGGGGAGGGCTGGCCAGCCAACCGTCCGCGGACTCGGAATGGGCGAGACTTTGCGAGCGCCCTCTGAGTGCCAAAACTAGGCCACGGGCACAGCCGCGCCCAAAACTAAGCCCCCGAAGGTCCCGTCCCCAAGTTCGTCGAACGCAAAAATGCCCAAAAAACAGGTGGGCTATAGCCTTGGGGGGAGGGGCTGGCCAACTTCATCCGCCGGACTCGGAATGGGGCGAGACTTTGTGAGCGCCCTCCGTGTGCCAAAAATAGGCCACGGGCACAGCCGCGCCCAAAAATAAGCCCCCGAAGGTCCCGTCCCCAAGTTCGTCCGCCGGAAAAATGCCCAAAAAACGGGTGGGCTATAGCCTTGGGGGGAGGGGCTGGCCCACTTCGTCCGCCAGAGTCGGAATGGGGCGAGACTGCGAGCGCCCTCCGTGTGCAAAACTAGGCCATGGGCACAGCCACGCCCAAAACTAAGCCCCGAGTCCACGTCCCCAAGTTAGTCGAGCGCAAAAATGCCCAAAAAAGCGGGTGGGCTATAGCCTTTGGGAGGGCTGGCCAGCTAATCCGCCGGACTCGGAATGGGCGAGACTTTGTGGCGCCCTCCGTCTGAAAAAAAAATAGGCCACGGAATCAGCCGCTTTCCAAAAATAAGCCCCGAAGGTCCGTCACAAGTTCGTCCGCGCAAAAATGCCCAAAAGCGGGTGGGCTATATCCTTGGGGAGGGGCTGGCCAAATCCGCCGGACTCGGAATGGGGCGAGACTGCAGCGGCCTCCGTGTGCCAAAAATAGGCCTTGAGGCACAGCCTTGCCCAAAAATAAGCCCCGAAGTCCGTCCCCAAGTTCGTCCGCCGCAAAAATGCCCAAAAAAGCAGGTGGGCTATAGCCATGGCGGAGGGCTGGCCAACAAATCCGCCGGACTCGGAATGGGGCGAGACTGCGAAGCGGCCTCCGTGTGCCAAAAATAGGGCAGGGCACAGCCTTGCCCAAAATAAGCCCCGAAGGTCCCGTCCCCAAGTTCGTCCGCCGCAAAAATGCCCAAAAAACGGGTGGGCTATATCCTTGGGGGGAGGGGCTGGCCAACTTCATCCGCCGGACTCGGAATGGGGCGAGACTTTGCGAGCACCCTCCGTGTGCTAAAAATAGGCTACAGGCACAGGCGCGCCCAAAAATAAGCCCCGAAGGTCCCGTCCCCAAGTTCGTCCGCCGCAAAAATGCCCAAAAAATGGGTGGGCTATAGCCTTGGGGGAAGGTGCTGGCCAACTTCGTCTGCCGGACTCGGAATGGGGTGAGACTTTCACGGCACCCTCCGTGTGCCAAAACTAGGCAGAGGCACAGCCGCGCCCAAAAATAAGCCCCGAAGGTCCCGTCCCCAGGATTCGTCCGCCCAAAAATGCCCATAAAAGCGGGAGGCTATAGCCTTGGAGGAGGGGCTGGCCAACTTCATCCGCGGACTCGGAATGGGGCGAGACTTTTTGAGCGGCCTCCGTGTGTCAAAAATAGGAAGCCCAGGCACAGCCGCGCCTAAAAATAACCGCCGAAGGCCGGGATTCGTCCAGCGGAAAAAGGCCACAAAAGCAGGTGGGCTAGCCAACCGTCCGCGGACTCAGAATGGCGCGAGACTGCAGCCGGCCTCCGTGTGTCAAAAATAGAAGCGGGCACAGCCGCCCCCAAAAATAACCGCCCGAAGGCCGGGGCGCCAAGCTCGTCCAGCGGAAAAAGGCCACAAAAACGGGTAGGCTATAGCCTTGGGGGGTGGGGCTGGCCAACTTCGTCCGCCGGACTCGGAATGGAGCGAGACTTTGTGAGCGGCCTCCATGTGCCAAAAATAGGCTGCGGGCACAGCCGTACCCAAAAATAACCGCCCGAAGGCCGGGGCGCCAAGTTCGTCCAGCGGAAAAAGGCCACAAAAGCGGGTGGGCTATAGCCTTGGGGGGTGGGGCTGGCCAACTTCGTCCGCCGGACTCGGAATGGCGCAAGACTTTGCGAGCGGCCTCCGTGTGCCAAAAATAAGCCGCGGGCACAGCCATTCCCAAAATTAACCGCCCGAAGGCCTGGGCACCAAGTTCGTCCAGCGGAAAAAGGCCACAAAAACGGGTGGGCTATAGCCAGGGGAGTGGGGCTGGCGAACTTCGTCCGCCGGACTCGGAATGGCGCGAGACTTTACGAGTGGCCTCCGTGTGCCAAAAATAGGCCACGGACACAGAAGGGCCCAAAATTCTCCGCTCGTAGGCCGGGGCGCCAAGTTCGTCAAGCGGAAAAAGGCCTAAAAAGCAGGTGGGCTATAGCCTTAGGGGGTGGGGCTGGCAAACCGTCCGCGGACTCGGAATGACGCGAGACTTTGTAAGCGGGCTCCGTGTGCCAAAAATAGGTTGCGGGCACAGCCCCACCCAAAAATAAGCCCACGAAGGTCCCGTCCCCAAGTTCGTCCGCCGCAAAAATTCCCATAAAACGGGAGGGCTATAGCCTTGGGGTGAGGGCTGGCCAAATCCGCCGGACTCGGAATGGGGCGAGACTTTGTGACCGGCCTCCGTGTGTCAAAAATAGGCCACGGGTACAGCCGCACCCAAAAATAAGCCCCCTAAGGTCCCGTCCCCAATTTCATCCGCAGCAAAAATTACCAAAAAACGGGAGGACTATAGCCTTGGGGAGGGCTGGCCAACCTAAATCCGCCGGACTCGGAATGGGGCGAGTTTGCGGCGCCCTCCGTGTGCCAAAAATAGGGTGCAGGCACAGCGTCCAAATAAGCCCGGAAGGTCCGTCCCCAAGTTCGTCCGCCATAAAAATGCCCAAAAATGGGTGGGCTATAGCCTTGGGGGGACCAGCTGGCGTCCGCGGACTTGGAGATAGAGGCGAGACTTTGCGGCGCCCTCCGTGTGCCAAAAATAGGCCAGGCGCAGCGCGAAAAATAAGCCCGAAGGTCCGTCCCCAAAGTTCGTCCGCCGCAAAAATGCCCATAAAGCGGGAGGACTATAGCCTTGGGGAGGGCTGGCCAACTTCGTCGCCGGACTTGGAATGGGGCGAGACTGCGCCGCCCTCCGTGTGCCAAAAATATGCAGGCATAGCAGCGCCAAAGATAAGCCCCGAAGGTCCCGTCCCCAAGTTCGTCCGCCCCCAAAAATGCCCAAAAATGGGTGGGCTATAGCCTTGGGAGGGGCTGGCCATTCTTCCCGCCCGGACTCGGAATGCGTCGAGACTTTGCGGCGCCCTCCATGTGCCAAAAATAGGCGGGCACAGCCGCGCCCAAAATGAGCCCCAGAAGGTCCGTCCCCAAGTTAAATCCGCCGCCAAAAATGCCCAAAAAAGCGGGTGGGCTATAGCCTTGGGGGGGAGGCTGGCAAGTCGTCCGCCGGGCTCAGAATGGGAAGTGACTTTGCAAGCGCCCTCCGTGTGCCAAAAATAGGCCTTGCATGGCACAGCGCCCAAAAAAAGGCCGGGCGCCAAGTTCGTCCAGCGGAAAAAGGCCACAAAGCGGGTGGACTATAGCCTTGGCGGTGGGGCTGGCCAACCGTCCGCCGGACTGGAATGGCGCAAGACTTTGCGGCGGCCTCCGTGTGCCAAAAAATAAGCCGCGGACACAGCCGTACCCAATTAACCGCCCGAAGGCCTGGGCGCCAAGTTCGTCCAGCGGAAAAAGGCCACAATAGCAGGTGGGCTATAGCCTTGGGGGTGGGGCTGGTCAACTTCGTCCGCCCGGACTCGGAATAGCGCGAGGCGTTGCGGCGGCCTCCGTGTGCCAAAAATAGGCTGCGGGCACAGCCGCGCCCAAAAATAACCGCCCGAAGGCTGGGTATGCCAAGTTCGTCCAGCGGAAAAAGGCCACAAAAGCGGGTGGGCTATTGCCTTGGGGGTGGGGCTGGCCAACCGTCCGCGGACTCAGAATGGCGTGAGACTTTGCGAGCAGCCTCCGTGTGTATCAAAAATAGGAAGCAGGCACAGCCGCACCAAAAATAACCGCCCGAAGGCCGGGCGCAAGTTCGTCCAGCGGAAAAGGCCACAAAGCGGGTGGGCTATTTCCTTGGGGGTGGGGCTGGCCAACTTAATCCGCCGGACTCGGAATGGCGCGAGACTGCGAGCAGCCTCCGTGTGCCAAAAATAGGCCGCAGCCGGGCCCAAAAATAACCGCCAGAAGGCGGGCGCCAAGTTCGTCCAGCGGAAAAAGGCCCGCAGCGGGTGGGCTATAGCTTGGGGGTGGGGCTGGCCCACTTCGTCCGCCCGGACTCGGAATGGCGCGAGACTTTGCGAGTGGCCTCGAGTGCCAAAAATAGCTGCGGTCACAGCCGCGCCCAAAAATAACCTTGAGGCCGGGCGCCAAGACCGTCCAGCGGAAAAGGCCACAACAATGGGTGGGCTATAGCCAGGTGGGGATGGCCAACCGTCCGCGGACTCGGAATGGCGCGAGACTTTGTGGCGGCCTCCATGTGCCAAAAATAGGCGGGCACAGCCGCGGCCAAAATGCTCGCCGAGGCTGGGCGCCAAGTCCAGTACAGCGGAAAAAGGCCATGGGTGGGCTATAGCCTCGGGGGTGGGGCTGGCCAACCGTCCCGGACTCGGAATGGCGCGAGTTCTGGCGGCCTCGGTGTGCCAAGAAGAGGCCCAGGCACAGCGCGCCCAAAAATAACAGCCGAAGGCCGGGCGCCAAGTTCGTCAGCGGAAAAAGGCCACAAAAGCGGGTGGGCTATAGCATTGGGGGTGGGGCTGGCCAACTTCGTTCGCGGACACGGAATGGCGCGAGACTGCGGCGGCCTCCGTGCCAAAAATAAGCCGAGCACAGCCCGCCAAAAAAACTGCCCGAAGGCCGGGCGCCAAGTACAGCGGAAAAAGGCCACAAAAGCGGGTGGAGCTATAGCCTCGGGGGTGGGGCTGGCCAGCTAAATCGCGGACTCGGAATGGCGCGAGACTTTTGGCGGCCTCCGTGTGCCAGAAGAGGCCGCAGGCACAGCCGCACCAAAAATAACAGCCGAAGGCGGGCGCCAGGTTCGTCCAGCGGAAAAAGGCCACAAAAGCGGGTGGGCTATAGCCACGGGGGTGGGGCTGGCCAACCGTCCGCGGACTCGGAATGGCGCTTGATACTTTTGAGCAGCCTCCGTGTGCCAAAAATAGACGCGGTCACAGGCGTGTAATAACCGCCCGAGGCGGGCGCCAGGGTCGTCCAGCGGAAAAGGCCACAAAAGCGGGTGGGCTATTTCCTTGGGGAGTGGGGCTGGCCAACCGTCCGCCCGGACTCGGAATGGCGTGAGACTTTGCGAGCAGCCTCCGTGTGCCAAAAATATGAGCACAGCCGGGCCCAAAAATAACCGAAGGCCGGGCGCCAAGTTCGTCCAGCGGAAAAAGGCCACAGGTGGGCTATAGCCTTGGGGGGTGGGGCTGGCCAACGTTCGCGGACACGGAATGGCGCGAGACTGCGGCGGCCTCATGCTAAAAATAAAGCGGGCACAGCGCCAAAAAAAAACTGCCCGAAGGCCGGGGCGCCAAGTCCGTACAGCGGAAAAAGGCCACAAAACCGGGTGGGCTATAGCCTCGGGGGGTGGGGCTGGCCAACTTCGTCCGCGGACTCGGAATGGCGCGAGACTTTTCGGCGGCCTCCGTGTGCCAAGAAGAGGCGCAGGCACAGCCGCACCCAAAAATCGAAGGCAGGCGCCAGGTTCGTCCAGCGGAAAAAAGGCCACAAAAGCGGGTGGGCTATAGCCACTGGGGGTGGGGCTGGCCAACCGTCCGCCCGGACTCGGAATGGGCGATACTTCGAGCAGCCTCCGTGTACCAAAAATAGGCAGGCGCCCAGAATGCCGCCCGAAGGCGGTCGCCAAGATTCGTCAGCGGAAAAAGGCCACAACAGCGGGTGGGCTATAGCCTTGGGGAGGGATGGCCAACCGTCCGCGGACTCGGAATGGGCGAGACTGCGGCGGCCTCCGTCTTCTAAAAAATAGGCCGCAGGCACAGCCGTGCCCAAAATAACGCCGAAGGCGGGCGCCAATTTCGTCCACCGGAAAAAGGCCACAAAAGCGGGTGGGCTATAGCCTTGGGGGTGGGGCTGGCCAATCCGGTCCGCGGACTCGAAATGGCGCGAGACTTTGCGGCGGCCTCCGTGTGCCAAGAAGAGGGCGGGCACAGCTGCGCCCAAAAATAACAGCCCGAAGGCAGGCGCCAAGTTTGTCCAGCGGAAAAAGGCCACAAAAGCGGGTGGGCTGTAGCATTGGGGGTGGGGCTGGCCAACTTCCTTCGCGGACTCGGAATGGTGCGAGACCTTGCGGCGGCCTCCGTGTGCCAAAAATAGGCGCGGTCACAGCCGTGCCCAAAAATAACCGCCGAAGGCGGTCGCCAAGTTCGTCCAGCGGAAAAAGGCCACAAAAGCGAGGGGGCTATAGCCTTTGGGGAGGATGCCCAATTTCGTCCGCGGACTCGGAATGGGGCGGAGACTGGCGCCCTCCGTGTGCCAATAAGAGGCCACAGGCGCAGCCGCGCCCAAAAATAAGCCCCCGGAGGTCCCGTCCCCAAGTTCGTCTGCTGCAAAAATGCCCAAAAAACAGGTGGGCTATAGCCTTGGGGGGAGGGGCTGGCCAACTTCGTCCGCCGGACTCGGAATGGGACGAGACTTTGCGAGCGCCCTCCGTGTGCCAAAAATAGGCCGCGGGCACAGCCGCGCCCAAAAATAAGCCCCCGAAGGTCCCGTCACCAAGTTCATCCGCCGCAAAAATGCCCAAAAAACGGGTGGGCTATAGCCTTGGGGGGAGGGGCTGGCCAACTTCGTCCGCCCATTACTCGGAATGGGGCGAGACTTTGCGACGCCGTCCGTGTGCCAAAAATAGGCAGCGGAGACAGCTGCGCCCAAAAATAAGCCCAGAAGGTCCACGTCCCAAGTTCGTCGACGCAAAAATGCCCAAAAAAGCGGGTGGGCTATAGCCTTGGGGGAGGCTGGCCAACTTCAAATCCGCGGACTCGGAATGGGGCGAGACTTTGTGGCGGTCTCCGTGTATTGCCAAAAATAGGCCACAGGCTGTGGCCAAAAATAATCCCCGAAGGTCCCGTCCCCAAGTTCGTCCGCCAAAAATGCCAAAAAATGGGTGGGCTATAGCCGGGAGGCTGGGCAAATTAAATCCGCCGGACTCGGAATGGGCGAGACTTTGCGAGCACCGTCCGTGTGCCAAAAATAGGCCTTGAGCTGGCCCAAAAATAAGCCCCGAGTCCGTCCCCAAGTTCATCCGCCGCAAAAATACCCAAAAGCGGGTGGGCTATAGCCTTGGGGAAGGGCTGGCCAACAAATCCCCGGACTCGGAATGGCGAGACTTTGTGAGCGCCCTCCGTGTGCTAAAAATCGACGCAGGCACAGTCGCGCCCAAAAATAAGCCCCAGGTCCCGTCACCAAGTTCATCCGCCGCAAAAATGCCCAAAAAAGCGGGTGGGCTATAGCCTTGGGGGAGGGCTGGCCAACTTCGTCCGCGGACTCAGAATGGGGCGAGACTTTGCGGCGCCCTCCGTGCTAAAAATCGGCCAGGCACAGCCATTACCTAAAAATAAGCCCCGGGTCCCGTCCCCAACCGTCCGCAAAAATGCCCGAAATGGGAGGGCTATGGCCAGGGGAGGGGCTGGCCAACAATCCGCCGGACTCAGAATGGGCGAGACTTTGCGAACACCCTCCGTGTGCCAAAAATAAGCCCGCAGGCACAGCGGCACCCAAAAATAAGCCCCGAGGTCCCTTCCCCAAGTTAAATCCGCTGCAAAAATGCCCAAAAGCGGGTGGGCTATAGCCTTGGGGAGGGGCTGGCCAACTCGTCCGCATAGGACTCGGAATGGTGAGACTTTCTGGCGGCCTCCGTGTGCCAAGAAGAGGCCACGGGCACAGCTGTGCCCTTAAAAATAACAGCCGAAGGCGGGCGCCAAGTTTGTCCAGCGGAAAAGGCCACAAGCAGGTGGGCTGTAGCATTAGGGAGTGGGGCTGGCCAACTTCCTTCGCGGACTCGGAATGGTCGAGACCTTACGGCGGCCTCCGTGTGCCAAAAATGAGCGCGAGCACAGCCGAACCCAAAAATAAGCCCCGAAGGACCCGTCCCCAAGTTCGTCCGCCGCAAAAATACCCAAAAGCGGGTGGGCTATAGCCTTGGGGAGGAGGCTGGCCAACAAATCGCGGACTCGGAATGGGGCGAGACTTTGTGGCGCCCTCCGTGTGCTAAAAATAGGCGCAGGCACAGCAGCGCCTAAAAATAAACGAAGGTCCCGTCCCCAAGTTCGTCCCGCAAAATGCCCAAAAATGGGAGGCTATAGCCTTGGGGAGAGGCTGGCCAACCGTCCGCGGACTCGGAATGGGCGAGACTTCTGACGCCGTCCGTGTGCAAAAATAGGCAGCTTGAGGCACAGCTGCGCCCAAAATAAGCCCCAGAGGTCCCGTCCCCAAGTTCGTGAGCACTTAAAAATGCCCAAAAAGCGGGTGGGCTATAGCGCTTGGGGGAGGGCTGGCCAACAAATCGCCGGACTCGGAATGGGACGAGACTTTCCGATAGGCCTCCGTGTGCCTAAAATAGGCCCCAGGCACAGCTGCGCCCAAAAATAATCCCCCGAAGGTCCCGTCCCCAAGTTCGACCGCCGCAAAAATGCCAAAAAAACGGGTGGGCTATAGCCTTGGGGGGAGGGCTGGGCAAATTCGTCCGCCGGACTCGGAATGGGACGAGACTGCGGCGCCCGTCCGTGTGCGAAAATAGGCCGTGGAGCTGCCGCGCCCAAATATAAGCCCCCGAAGGTCCCGTCCCCAAGTTCGTCGAACGCAAAAATGCCCAAAAAACAGGTGGGCTATAGCCTTGGGGAGGGCTGGCAAACTTCGTCCGCGGACTCGGAATGGGTGAGACTTTGCGAGCACCCTCCGTGTACCAAAAATAGGCCTTGGGAATAGCGCGCCCAAAATAAGCCCCGAAGGTCCCGTCCCCAAGTTCGTCCGCCGCAAAAATGCCCAAAAACTGGTTGGCTATAGCCTTGGGGGAGGGCGGCGGCCGTCGCCCGGACTCGGAATGGGGCGAGACTTTGAGCACCCTCCGTGTGCCAAAAATAGAGCCGGGCACAGCACACCTTAAAATAAGCCCCGAGGTCCCGTCCCCAAGTTCGTGAGCGCAAAAATGCCCAAAAGCGGGTGGGCTATAGCCTTGGGGAGGGCTGGCCCCTTCATCCGCCGTACTCGGAATGGGAGAGACTTTGTGGCGCCCTCCGTGTGGCAAAAATAGGCAGCAGGCACAGCCGTACCCAAAAATAAGCCCCGAGGTCCGTCCCCAAGTTCATCCACGCAAAAATGCCCAAAAAGCGGGTGGGCTATAGCCTTGGGGGAGGGCTGGTCAAATTCGTCCGCCCGGACTCGGAATGAGGCGAGACTTTGTAGCGCCCTCCGTGTGCCAAAAATAGGCAGCGGGCACAGCCGTACCCAAAAATAAGCCCCGAGGTCCCGTCCCCAAGTTCGTCCGTAAAAATGCCCCAAGCGGGTGGGCTATAGCCTTGGGGAGGGCTGGTCAAAGTCGTCCGCGGACTCGGAATGAGGCGAGACTTTGTGGCGCCCTCCGTGTAGCAAAAATAGGCAGCGGGCACAGCCGCACCCAAAAATAAGCCCCGAAGGTCCGTCCCCAAGTTCGTCCGCCGCAAAAATGCCCAAAAAAGCGGGTGGGCTAGCCTTGGGGAGGGCTGGCCCACTTCGTCCGCGGACTCGGAATGAGGCGAGACTTTGCGGCGCCCTCCGTGCCAAAAATAGGCTCTGGGCACAGCGTACCCAAAAATAAGCCCGAAGGTCCGTCCCCAAGTTCGTCCGCCCGCAAAAATGCCCAAAAGCGGGTGGGCTATAGCCTTGGGGAGGGCTGTAAATCCGCTGACTCGGAATGGGGCGACACTTTGCGGCGCCCTCCGTGTGCCAAAAATAGGCAGCGTGCACAGCCGCACTAAAAATAAGCCCGAAGGTCCCGTCCCCAAGTTCGTCAGCCGCAAAAATGCCCAAAAGCGGGTGGGCTATAGCCTTGGGGAGGGCTGGCCCAGCTTAATCCGCCCGGACTCGGAATGGGGCGAGACTTTGTGAGCAGTCTCGGTGTGCCAAAAATAGGCCCTTGCAGGAACAACCGCGCCCAAAAATAAGCCCCGAAGGTCAGTCCCCAAGTTAGTCCGCCGCAATAATGCCCAAAAGCAGGTGAGCTATAGCCATGGGGAGGGGCTGGCCACCGTCCGAGGACTCGGAATGGCGAGACTGCGGCGCCCTCCATGCAAAAAAATAGGCCGTGGGCACAGCCGCACCCAAAAATAAGCCACGAAGGTCCCGTCCCCAAGTTCGTCCGCCGCAAAAATGCCCAAAAAATGGGTGAGGCTATAGCAGGGGAGAAGGCTGGGCCGTCCACGGACTCGGAATGCGGCGAGACTTTGCAGCGCCCTCCGTGTCAAAAAATAGGCAGCGAGGAACAGCGCCCAAAAATAAGCCCCGAGTCCGTCCCCAAGTTCGTCCGCCGCAAAAATGCCCAAAAATGGGTGGGCTATAGCCTTGGGGAGGGGCTGCCAGCCCACTCGTCGCGGGACTCGGAATGGGGCGAGACTTTGCGCGCCCTCCATGTGCCAAATGAGGCCGCGGGAACTGTCGCGCAAAAATAAGCCCCGAGGTCCCGTCCTAAGTTCAATCGCCATACAAAAATGCCCAAAAAATGGGTGGGCAATAGCCTTGAGGAGGGCTGGCCAACCGTCCGCGGACTCGGAATGGGGGCGAGACTTTGCAGCGCCCTCCGTGTGCCAAAAATAGAGCCGGGCACAGCGCACCCAAAAATAAGCCCCGAGTCCGTCCCCAAGTTAGTCCGCCGTAAAAATGCCCAAAAGCGGGTGGGCTATAGCCTTGAGGGCAGGCTAGCCTCGTCCGCGGACTCGGAATGAGCGAGACTTTGCAGCGCCCTCCGTGTGCCAAAAATAGCGCGGTCACAGCGCCAAAAATAACCGCCCGAAGGCCGGGCGCCATGTTCGTCCGGCGGAAAAAGGCCACAAAAGCGGGTGGGCCATAGCCTTGGGGGTGGGGCTGGCCAACATCATCCGCGGGAATCGGAATGGCACGAGACTTTGCGAGGCAGCCTCCATGTGCCAAAAAATAGGCCGCGGGCACAGCCGCGCCCAAAAATAACCTCCTGAAGGCCGGGCGCCAGTTCGTCAAGCGGAAAAAGCCCACAAAAGCGGGTGGGCTATAGCCTTTGGGAGTGAGGCTGGCAAACTTCCAATCACGCCGGACTTGGAATGGCGTGAGACTTTCAGCGGCTTCCGTGTGCCAAAAATAGGCCCGGGCACAGCCTCGCCCACTTAAAATAACGCCGAAGGGTGGGCATAAGGATTCGTCCAGCGGAAAAAGGCCACAAAAATGGGTAGCCTATAGCCTTGGGGGTGGGGCTGGTCAACCGTCCGCGGACTCGGAATGGCGCGAGACTTTGCTGGCGGCCTCCGTGTGCCAAAGTAGGCTGCCAGGCACAGCTGGCGCGCCCCAAAAATAACAGCCCGAAGGCCGGGTATAGTTCGTCCAGCGGAAAAGGCCACAAAAGCAGGTGGGCTATTGCTTGGGGGGGTGGGGCTGGCCAACCCAAATCCGCGGACTCGGAATGGCGCGAGACTTTGCAGTAGCCTCTGTGTACAAAAATAGCCCGCACAGCCGCGCAGCCAAAAATGCTGCCCGAAGGCCAGGGCGCCAAGTTCGTCCAGCGGAAAAAAGGCCACAAAAGCGGGTAGGCTATAGCCTTTGGGGAGTGGGGCTGGCCCACTTCATCCGCCCGGACTCGGAATGGTATGAGACTTTGCAGCGGACTCCGTGTGCCAAAAATAGCGCACTGCACGGCTGCAAAAATAACCGCCAGAAGGCCGGGCGCCAAGTTCGGCCAGCGGAAAAAGGCCACAAAAGCGGGTGACCTATAGCCTTGGGGGTGGGGCTGGCCAACCGTCCGCCGGACTCGGAATGGCGCGAGACTTTGCGGCGGTCTCCGTGTGCCAAAAAAATAGGCTGCAGGCACAGCCAGCGCCCAAAAATAACAGCCGAAGGCCGGATTGTAAGATTCGTCCAGCGGAAAAGTCCACAAAAGCGGGTGACCTATAGCCTTGGGGGTGGGAGCTGGCCAACCGTCCGCCCGGACTCGGAATGGCGCGAGACTGCGAGTGGACTCAATCGTGCCAAAAATAGGCCGCAGGCACAGCCGCGCAAAAATAACAACCCGAAGGCCGGGCGCCAAGTTCGGCCAGCGGAAAAAGGCCACAAAAAGCGGGTGACCTATAGCCTTGAGGGGGTGGAGCTGGCCACTTAGTCCGCCCCGGACTCGGAATGGCGAAGACTGCGGCGGCCTCCGTGTAAAAATGGACCGATCCGCGGCAGCGAAGCGCGCAAAAATAAGGCCCGCCGAGGCAGGCGGCGCCAAGATCCATGAAAAGGCCACAAAGCAGGTGGGTACAAAGCCTTGAGGGGGAAGAATGCCAAAAATAGGCCAGCCGCCAAATCCGTCAAAGCGGCCAAAAAAAGCCGAGGCGCAAGGCGTCCAGCGGAAAAAGGCCACAAAAGGCTAAAGCCTTGGTGGGCTGGCCAACCCAACCGTCCGCGGACTCGGAATGGCGCGAGACTGCGGAGCGGCCTCCGTGTGCCAAAAATAGCCGCAGCCAGCACCAAAATAACTGGCCTCCATAGGCCAGGCACAGCCGGGCGCCAAGTTCGTCAGCGGAAAAAGGCCACAAAGCGGGTGGGCTATAGGGGTGGGGCTGGCCTCAAATGGGGGTGGGAGCTGGCCCCTTCGTCCGCGAGAGGACTCGGACTGTGCGTGAGACTTTGCGGCGGCCTCAGTGCCAAAAATAGGCCACAGGCACAGCCGTGCGCCAAAAATTAACCGCCGCCGGGCCAAGTCGTCCAGCGGAAAAAGGCCACAAGCGGGTGGGCTATAGCCTTGGGGAGTGGGGCTGGCCAGTCCGTCGGACTCGGAATGGCGCGAGACTTTGCGAGCAAGCCTCCGTGTGCAAAAATAGCCGCGGGCACTGCCGCGCCAAAAATAACCGCCCGAAGGCCAGGCGCCAAGTTCGTCCAGCGGAAAAAGGCCACAAGCGGGTGGGGCTATAGCCTTTGGGGGTGGGGCTGGCCAACTTCGTGGCCGCCGCCCGGACTCGGAATGGGCGAAGACATTGCAAAAGCGGACTCCGTGTGCCAAAAATAGGCGCGAGCAGAACATTGCGCTACACGCAAAAATAACCGCCCGAAGGCAGGCGCCAGATTCGGCAAGCGGGTGGGGAAAAAAGTCCACAAAAGCGGGTGAGGCTATAGCATTGGGGGTGGGGGCTGAATAGCCCCGCCGTCGCGGACTCCCAGGGAATGTCGCGAGACTTTGCGAGGCGGCTCCGTCTGTAAAAAAGCCTGTGGTAGGTAGCGCAAAAAATCGCCGAGGCCGGGCGCCAAGGGCCAAATTCGTCCAGCGGAAAAGAGGCCACATAAGCGGGTGGGCTATAGCCTTGGGGTGGGGGCTGGCCAACCGTCCCGCGGACTGAATGCGCGAGACTTTGCGGCGGTCTCCATGTTCCAAAAATAGGCATGACCTTGGGCACAGCCGCGCCCAAAATCTCGCCCGAGGCTGGGCGCCAAGTTCATCCAGCGGAAAATGGCCACAAGCGGGTGGGCTATAGCATTGGGGGGTGGGGCTGGCCATTTTGTCCGCGGACTCGGAATGGCGCGAGACTTTGCGGCGGCCTCCATGTGCCAAAAATAGGCCGTGGTCGCCCGCGCCCAAAAATAACACCGCCCGAAGGCGGGCGCAGGGTCGTCCAGCGGAAAGGCCACAAAAGCGGGTGGGCTATAGCCTTGGGGGTGGGGCTGGCCAGCCGTCCGCGGACTCGGAATGGCGCGATACTTTTCAAAAGCGGCCTCTGTGTGCCAAAAATAGGCTGCGGTCACAGCTGCGCCCAAATAACACCGCCCGAGGCAGGGCGTCAAGTTCGTCAGCGGAAAAAGGCCACAAAACGGGTGGGCTATAGCGCCAGGCCCAGGGTGGGGCTGGCCAACTTCGTCCGCTGGATTCGGAATGGCGCGATACTTTTGGCGGCCTCCGTGTGCCAAAAATGAAGCTGCGTAGTCACAGCAGCGCCCAAAAATAACCGCCCGAAGGCCGGGCGTCAAGTTCGTCCAGCGGAAAAAGGCCTACAAACGGGTGGGCTATAGCCTTGGGGGGGTGGGGCTGGCCAACCGTCCAGCGGACTGGAATGGCGAACTTTGCGAAAGCGGCCTCCAGTGTGCCAAAAATGACGCGGGCACAGCTGAGCCAAAATAACCGCCCGAGGCGGGGCATAGGACAAGTTCGTCCAGCGGAAAAAGGCCACAAAAGCGGGTGGGCTATAGCCTTGGGAGAAATTAGGGCTGGCCAACCGTCGCCCCGGACTCGGAATGGCAACGAGACTTTCGGCCCGGCCTCTGTGTGCCAAATATAGACGCGGATACAGCCGCTCCCAAAAATAACCGCCCGAAGGGAGGCGTCAAGAGTTCGTCCAGCGGAAAGAGGCCACAAAAGCGGGTGGGGCTATAGCCTAGGGGGGTGGGGAGGGCCAACCGTCCGCCGGGCTCGGAATGGGCGAGACTGCGGCGGCCTCCGTCTGCCAAAAATAGGCAGGCACAGCAGCGCCCAAAAATAACCGCCAGGCAGGCGCCAAGATTCGTCACCTGCGGAAAAGGCCACAAAAACGGGTGGGCTATAGCCTTGGGGGGTGGGGCTGGCCCCACTTAATCCGACTCGGTTCGGGAATGCCGCGAGACTTTGCGGCTGCCTCGGTGTGCCAAAAATGAGCGCTTGAGGCACAGCTGCGTAGCAAAATAACCGCCCGAAGGCCAGGGCACCAAGTTCGTCCAGCGGAAAAGGCCAAAAGCGGGTGGGCTATAGCCTTGAGGTGAGGGCTGGCCAACCGTCTGCGGACTCGGAATGGCGCGAAGACTGCGGCGGCCTCCGTGTGCCAAATATAGCGCGAGATACAGCCGCTCCCAAAAATAACGCCCGGAGCGTCAAGTTCGTCCAGCGGAAAGAGGCCACAAAAGCGGGTGGGCTATAGCCTGAGGGGTGGGGAGGGCCAACTTCGTCGGCGGGCTCGGAATGGAGTTAGACTGCAGTGGCCTCCGTCTGCCAAAAATAGACGCGGCCACAGCCCGCGCCAAAATAACCGCCGAAAGGCGGGCCAAGTTCGTGCAGCGGAAAAGGCGAAAAAAGCGGGTGGGCTATAGCCTTGAAGTGGGGCTGGCGACTTCGTCCGCCCGGACTCGGAATAGCGCGATGCTTTTGAGCGGCCTCCGTGTGTGCAAAAATAAGAGGCTGCGGTCATAGCTCGCCCAAAAATAACCTTGAAGGCAGGGCGTCAAGTTCGTCCAGCGGAAAAGGCCACAAAAGCGGGTGGGCTATAGCCTTGGAGGGTGGGCTGGCCAGCCGTCCGCTGGACTCGGGTGCGCGATACTTTTGGCCTCCGTGTACCAAAAATAGGTTGCGGTCACAGCCGCGCCCAAAATAACGCGCCGAGGCCGGGCGTCAAGTTCGTCCAGCGGAAAAAGGCCACAAAAAGCGGGTGGGCTATGGCCCAGCCGAGGGGGTGGGGCTGGCCAACCGTCCGCCCGGACTCGGAATGGCGTGAGACTTTGTAGGCAGAGCTCCATTAATGTGCCACAAAAATAGACGCAGGCTGACGCCCAAAAATAACCGCCCTTAGCCGGAAGCCGGGCGCCAAAGTTAAATTCCAGCGGAAAAAGGCCACAAAGCGGGTGGGCTATAGCCTTGTAAGTGCGGCTGGCCAACCGCCAACAAATCCAGCGGTTCAGGAATGGCCTTGAGACTTTGCGTGCGGCCTCCGTGTGCCAAGAAGAGGCCGTGGGCACAGGCGTGCCCAAAATAACCGCCCGAAGGCGAGAAGCAAGTTCGTCCAGCGGAAAAAGGCCACAAAAGCGGGTGGGCAATAGCATTGGGGGTGGGGCTGGCCAACTTCGTCCGCATGGACCGGAATGGTCTGAGACTTTGCGGCGGCCTCCGATGTGCAAGAAGAGCCCCGCGAGCATAGCGTGCCAAATAACTGCCCGAAGGCCAGGGCGCAAGTTCGTCCAGCGGAAAAAGGCCCTCAAGCGGGTGGGCTATAGCCTTGGGGAGTGGGGCTGGCCAACCGTCCGCGGTTCGGAATGTGATACTTTTGGCGGCCTCCGTGTATACCAAAATAGGCTGCGGTCACAGCAGCGTCAAAAATCCACCCGAAGGCAGGCGCCAGGTTCGTCAGCGGAAAAAAGGCCACAAAAAGCAGGGTAGGCTAGCCTTGGGGGGTGGGCTGGCTACTGTCCGCGCGGATTGAATAGCCGCGATACCGACGGCCTCCGTCTGCCAAAAATAGGCTGCGGTCACAGCCGTGCCAAAAATAACCGCCCGAAAGGCCGGGCGCCAAGTTCGTCAGCGGAAAAAGCTGGCTGCAGGTGGGCTATAGCATTAGAAGTGGGGCTGGCCAACTTCGTCCGCCCGGACTCGGGATGAAAGTGAGACTTTACGCGTAGGCGGCCTCCGATGTGCCAAGAAGAGGCCGCGAGCATAGCCCCGCGCCAAATAACTGCCGGAGCCAGGGCACAAGTTCCGTCCGGCGGAAAAAGGCCACAAAAGCATGGGTGGGCTATAGCCTTGGGGTGGGGCTGGCCAACCGTCCGCGGACTCAGAATGGCATGATACTTTTCGGCCGACCTCCGTGTGCGTCATAGGCTGCGGTCACAGCGTCCAAAAATAACCACCCGAAGGCCAGGGCGCAGGTTCGTCCTGCGGAAAAAGGCCACAAAGCGGGTGGGCTATAGCCTTGGAGGGTGGGGCTGGCATCTTTGTGGATTCGGAATAGCGCGATACTTTTCGGCTGGCCTCCGTCTGCCAAAGTAGGCTGTGGTCACAGCCGTGCCCAAGAAGGGCCGCCCGCCCGAGGCCGGGCGCCAGAGACCGTCCAGCGGAAAAAGGCCACAACAACGGGTGGGCTATAGCCTTAGCAGAGGAGTGGAGATGGCCAACCGTCCGCGGGCGCGGGTTTCGGAATGGCGAGACTGCGAGTGGCCTCCGTGTGCCAGAAGAGGCGCGGCATACTCGCCGTACCTAAAAATAACCACCCGAAGGCGGGCGCAAGTTCGTCAGCGGAAAAAGGCCACAAAAAGCGGGTGGCCTATAGCTGCATGGGGGGTGGGGGCGGAGCCAGCCGCAATCCGCGGACTCGGAATGGCGCGAGACATTGTGTCTGGCCTCCATGTACCCAAAAATAGGCCCGCAGCCACAGCAGCCAAAAATAACCGCCCAAAGGCCGTGGCGCCAAGTTCGTCAGCGGAAAAAGGCCACAAAAATGGGTGGGCTATAGCCTTGGGGGTGGGGCTAGTCGGCAAATCCGCGGACACGGAATGGAGCAAGACTGCGGCGGCCTCCATCTGCAAAAAATAGGCCTTGAGCACAACTGGCGCCAAAATAACCGCCCGAGGCGGGCGCCAAGTTCGTCAGCGGAAAAAGGCCACAAAAGCGGGTGGGCTATAGCAGAGGAGTGGGGCTGGCCAACTAAATCCGCCGGACTCGGAATAGCCGCAGAGACTTTGCGTGCGGCCTCCGTGTGCCAAAAATAGGCGCGGCCACAGCAGCGCCAAAAATAGCCTCCGAAGGCCGTGGCGCCAAGTTCGTCCAGCGGAAAAAGGCCACAAAAGCGGGTGGGCTATAGCCTTGGGGGTGCGGCTGGCCAACCGTCCGCCGGACTCAGAATGGCCGAGACTTTGCAATGGCGGCCTCCGTGTACCAAGAAAGGCACGGTCACAGCCCGCGCCAAAATAACTGCACCGAAGGCCGGGCGCCAAGTTCGTCCCTGCGGAAAAAGCCACAACACGGGTAGAGCTATAGCTTTAAGAGGGGGTGGGGATGGCCAACCAAATCCCGCCCGGGCTCGGAATGGAGGCCCGAAGAGAGACTACCGGCCTCCGTCTGGAAAGCTAAAATAGGCTGAGCACAGCGCCCTTAAAAATAACCGCCCGAAGGCCGGGGCACCAAGTTCGTCCTGCGGAAAAAGGCCACAACAGCAGGTGGGCTATACATGAAATTGAGGATGGCCAACTTTGTCACCGGGCTCGGAATGGGGCCGAGACTTTGGCGGCCTCCGTGTTAATGCCAAAAGGCTACGGTCACAGCACGCACCCAAAAATAACACGCCCGAAGCTGGGGCGCAGAAGAAATTCGTCAGCGGAAAAAGGCCATAAAGCGGGTGGGCTATAGCCTTGGGGGTGGGGCTGGCCAACCTTCATCTGCCGGACTCGGAATGGCGCGAGACTTCTGAGTGGCCTCGTGTGGCAAGAAGAGGACGCGGGCATAGCCGCACCCAAAAATAACAGCCCAAGTCCGGGCGCCAAGTTCGTCCTGCGGAAAAAGACAACAAAAGCGGGTGGGGCTATAGCCTTGGGGGTGGGGCTGGCCAACCCGTCCGCGGACACGCGAGACATTGCGGCGGCCTCCGTGTGAAAAATAGGTCGCATGGCACAGCCACGCCCAAAAAATAACCGCCGGGCAGGCGCCAAATTCGTCCATCGGAAAAGGCCACAACAACGGGTGGGCTATAGCCTTGGGGGTGGGGCTGGCCAACTTCATCCGCCCGGACTCGGAATGGCGCTGATACTTGCAAGCGGCCTCTGTGTGTGCCAAAAATAGGCTGCGGTCAAAGCAGCGCAAAAATAAACCGCCCGGGCCTTGAAAGGCGGAAGCCAAGTTATCCCGGAAAAGGCCACAACAGCGGGTGGGCTATAGCCTTAGGGGGTGGGGATGGCCAACCGTCCGCCGGGCTCGGAATGAGGCGCGAGACTTTGCGGCGGCCCCGTGTGCTAGAAGGACGCGGGCATAGCCGCACCTAAATAACCTTGGCCCGAGGCGGGCGCCAAGATTCGTCCAGCGGAAAAGGCCACAAGCGGGTGGGCTTATGGCATGGGTGGGGGCTGGCCCCACCGTCCGCGGACTCGGAATGGCGTGAGACTATGCGGCGGCCTCGTGTGCAAAAATCGGCAGCGGGCACAGCTGTGAGCCCAAAATAACATATAGGCGGGCATGGATGTTCGTCAGCGGAAAAGACCACAAAGCGGGTGGGCTATAGCCTTGGGGGTAGGCTGGCCAACCGTCCGCCGGACTGGAATGGTGCGAGACTTTGAGGCGGCCTCCGTGTGCCAAAAGGCTACAGTCACGGCGCACCCAAAAATAACCGCCCGAAGGCTGGGGCGCCAAGTTAAATCGTCAGCGGAAAAAGGCCACAAAAGCGGGTGGGCTATAGCCTTGAGGGGTGGGGCTGGCCAACCGTCTGCGGACTCGGAATGGCGCGAGACTTTACTGCAGTGGCCTCCGTCGCTAACTAAGAAAGAGCCCCATGAGCATAGCACCAAAAATAACAACCCGAAGTCAGGCGCCAAGATTAAATCACGGAAAAAGGCCACAAAAGCAGGTGGGCTATTGCCTTGGGGGTGGGGGCTGGCCAACTTCAATCGCCCGGACTCGGAATGGCGAGACTTTGCGAGTGGCCTCTATGTACCAAAAATGAGCCGCGGGCACAGCCGCAAAATAACTGCCGGCAGGCGCCAAATTCGTCCAGAAGAAAAAGGCCACAAAAGCGGGTGGGCTATAGCCTTGAGGGTATGGCTGGCCACTGCACGTCCGCGCGGACTCGGAATGGCGCGAGACATTGTGTACGGCCTCAGTAATGCCCCAAAATAGGCCACAGGCACCTTGGCAAAAATAACCGCCCGAAGGCCGGGCGCCAAGGTCGTCCTACGGAAAAAAGCCTGGCTGCGGGTGGGCTATACACTTGGGGGTGGGGATGGCCAACTTTGTCCGCGGGGATCGAATGGAGGCGAGACTTTGGCGGCCTCCGTGTGCCAAAAAAGCTACAGTCACAGCCGCACCCCCAAAATAACCTTGAAGGCTGGGCGCCAAGTTCGTCCAGCGGAAAAAGGCACAAAAGCGGGTGGGCTATAGCAGGGTGGGGCTGCAGCCAGCCAAGTCACCGGACTCGGAATGGCGCCGAGACTCAGTGGCCTCCGTGCTTAACAAGAAGAAGGAGCAGCAGGCATAACGCGCAAAAATAACAGCCAGTCCGGGCGCAAGTTCGTCCTGGAAAAAGGCCACAAAGCGGGTGAGCTATATTGCCTTGGGGGTGAGGCTGGCCAACTAAATCGCGGACTCGGAATCGTGCTGAGACTTTGCGAGTGGCCTCTGTCTTCTAAAAAATAGGCCTTGAGCACAGCAGCAAAATAACTGCCCGAAGGCGGGCGCCAAGTTAGTCCAGAAGAAAAGGCCACAAGCGGCTATAGCCAGGAGTGTCGGCAATACATGCGTCCGCCCCGGTTCGAATGGCGAGACTTTGCGGCGGCATCCGTCATTAAATAGACCAGTCACAGCCCTTCCCAAAAATAACTGCCCGGCCGGAAGGCGACAAGTTCGTCCAGCGGAAAAAGGCCGCAGCGGGTGGGCTATAGCATTGGGGGGTGGGGCTGTAACCGTCCGCCCGGTTGGAATGGCGCGAGACTGCGAAGCGGCCTCCGTGTGGGGAAGAAGGCAGCAGACATGGCAGCCGTTACTGGCAAAGGCGGGCGTAAGTTAAATCAGCGGAAAAAGGCCCACAAAAGCGGGTGGGCTGGCAGCAGGGGGTGGGGCCAGCCATCTTCATCCGGACTCGGAATGGCACGAGACTCTTGAGAACGGCCTCCGTGTGCCATAAATAGGCCACGGACACAGCCAGCATCAAAAATAACCATCGAAAGGCAGGCATAAGTTAAATCCAAGCAGAAAAAAGCCTAAAAGCAGGTGGGCTATATAGCCTTGGGGGGTGGGGCTGGCCAACTTCGTCGCCCGGACTGGAATGGCGCGAAGAGACTTTGCGAGCGGCCTCCTTGTGCCTAGAAGAGACGCCCAGGCACAGCCGCGCCAAAATAACCGCCCAAAGGCCGGGCGCCCGTCCGTCCAGCAGAAAAAGGCACAAAAGCGGGTGGGCTGTCTTGGGAAGTAGGGGCTGGCCCGCTTCGTCCGCCCGGCCTCGGAATGGCGCGAGACTGCAGCGGCCTCCGTGTGCAAAAATAGGCCGCAGTCACTGCAGCGCCCAAAATAACATGGCAGAGAGGCGCCAAGTTCGTCAAGCGGAAAAAGGCCACAACAAGCGGGTGGGCTATAGCCTTGGGGAGTGGGGATGGCCAACTAAATCCGCGGACTCGGAGTATAGAGCGAGATGCGGCCAGCCTCCATCACCTACAAAAAATGAGCCGCGGGCACAGCGCAAAAATAACGCCAGGCAGGCGCAAAAGGGTCGTCAACGCAAAAAGGCCACAAAAGCAGGTGGAGGCTATAGCCTTGGGGGTGGGGCTGGCCAACCACCGTCAACGGACTCGAATGCGCGAGACTTTACAGCAGCACTCGTGTGCAAAAATGACCTTGAGCACAGCGGCGCCCAAAAATACGCCGAAGGCCGAGAGAGCAAAGGATTCGTCAGCGCAAAAGGCCACAAGCAGGTGAAGGCTATAGCCTTAGAGGGTAGGGCTGGCCAACTTCGTCGCAGGACTGGAATGGCGCAGGCTGTGGCCAGCCTCCGTGTGCAAAAAATAGGCAGCGGGCACAGCCGCCCAAAAATAACCTTGAAGGCCGGGGCGCCATGTTCGTCCAGCAGAAAAGGCCATAAAAGCGGGTGAGCTATAGCCAGCAGGGGAAGTGGGGCTGGCGTTTCGTCGCGGACTCGGAATGGCGAGACTGCGAGCAGCCTCCGCAATGCCAAAATAGGCGCTGACAACAGCGGCGCCCAAAAATAACGCCGAAGGCGGGCGCCATATTCGTCCAGCGGAAAAAGGCCATAAGCCCAGGTGGCTATAGCCTTGGGGTAGGGCTGGGCGGCTTAGATCCGCGGTTTCAGGTAGCGAGACTGCAGCGGCCTCGGTGTGCCAAAAATAGAGCCGCGGAGCAGCGCCGCGCAAAAATAACGCCCTGAAAGGCGGAAGTATGTTCGTCCATGGAAAAAGAGAAAAGCATAAGCGGGTGGGCTATAGCCTTCAGGGGGTGGGGCTGGCGACTTCGTCCCGTCGGACTCGGAATGACGCGAGACTTTGCGGCGGCCTCCGTGTGCAAAAAAATATAGGCTGCAGGCACAGCGCGCAAAAAGTACCACCCCGAAGGCAGGCGCAAGCAATACAGT
>JASUUJ010000108.1:0-199226 GCA_030449895.1 Citrus mangshanensis | reverse complement strand
GCTACGTACAGCATGGGACGTTTCGGGGTTTATTTTTACACACAAGCAGTTTGTGGCCTATTTTTGGTATATGAGGGCACTTCAAAGACTTCCGCTCATTCCGGCCCGCGATTTGCGAAGCCAGCTCTCCCTACAAGCAGTGGCTCCACCCGCTTTTTTGGGCATTTTTAAGTGCTGACGAACTTTGGGGACGGGACCTTCGCTTATTTTTGGCACGGCTGTGTCTGTACGCTTCTTAAGTATTGACGGAGGGATGCCTTGTTCGCCTCCCATTCCGAGTCCGGCGGATTTGTCGCCAGCCCTCTCTGAAGGCTATAGCCCACCCGCTTTTTAAGCATTTTACTTGACGAACTTGGGACGGGATCCTGGGATTATTTTTCTAGTACGGCTGTGCCTCGCGGGATTATTTTTGCACTGGAGGGCGTCAGAAGTCTCGCCCCACCAGTCCGTTGACTTGCTGGCCAGCCTTCCAAGGCTACAGGCCCACCCATGGGCATTTTTGTTCAGACGAACTTGGGACGGACCTTCTGGGGCTTATATTTTGGGCGCGGCTGTGCCTCGCTGTCTATTTTTGGCACGCTGAAGGCGCTGCAATGTCTCGCCCACTGAGTCCAAGCGGACGGTTGGCCAGCCACTTCAAGGCTATAGCTCAACCATTTTAGTGATGTGGCGGGCGGACGAACTTGGGGACGGGACTTCCGGCAAGTTTATTTTTGGGCGCGCTCAGCTCCTCATGTCTATTTTTTGCACACACATGAGGCCGCTTTCTGCAAAGTCTTCACCTCATTCCAGTCCGCGGACGAAGGCCAGCCTTCTCCTCAGCGGCTATAGCCCACCCGCTTTTTTGGGCATTTTGGTGGTGGATTTAACTTGGGAATGGGACCGGGGCTTATTTGGCACGCCTTGCACGGACTGTTTTGGCACACGAGGCTATTCTAAAGTCTCGCCCCATTCCAGTCCGCGACGGCGGCCAGCCCTCCCAAGGCACAGCCAATCCGCTTTTGGGCATTTTTGGCGGCGACGAATATGGGGACGGACCGGGGCTTTATTTTGGGGCGCCGCTGTGCCTGCTGCCTATTTTTGTCACATCGAGGTCAGCCAGAAAGTTCCCGCCTATTCCGAGTCCGCGGACGGTTGGCCAGCCCTCCCCAAGGCTATAGTCACACCCTGCTTTTTTGGCATTTTTGCGCGGACGGACCTTCTGGGACGGACCTTCGGGGGCTTATTTACGCGGTTGTGCTCGGCCTTATTTTTTGGGACACAGAAGGCGCCGCCCGCAGTCTCGTCCCATTCCGAGTCCGGCAGAGACTTGGTTGGTTAAAGCCCTCACCCCAAAGGCAATAGCCCACCCGTTTTTTGGGCATTTTTGCGCGGACGAACTTGGGGACGGACCTGGAGGCTTTGTTTGGGCGCGGCTGTACCCGCTGCCTATTTTGGCACACGGAGGGTGTCACAAACTCGCCCCATTCCGAGTCTGAGGACGAAGTCGCCAGCCCTCCTCCACCCAAGGCTATAGCCCCACCCGCTTTTTCGGCATTTTTGCGGTGACGAACTTGGGGATTGGATCCTTCGGGGCTTATTTCTGCCATTGCATGCTGGACTGTTTTTTTGGCATGGAGGCCGCCTGCAAAGTGTCGCCCCATCTGAGTCCGGGGCGGATCGGGCGAGCTCCTCCCCAAGGCCATAGCCCGTTCCCGCTTTTGGGCATTGCGGGCGGACAAACTTTGGGGACGGACCTTCGGGGCTTATTTTGGGCGCCTGCTTGGTAGCGAGGGCGCCGCAAAGGCTCAGCCTCTCCCATTCCGAGTCCGGGGCGACGAAGTTGGCCAGCCTCCTCTCAAGGCTATAGCCCACCTGTTTTTGGGCATTTTTGCATGGACGAACTTGTGGTACGGGACTCGGGCTTATTTTAAGCGCACAGCCTGCAGACTATTTTTGGCACACGGAGGCGCCGTAAAGTCTCGCCTCATTCCAGTCCGGCGGACGTAGGCGGCCGTGCCCTCCCAAGGCTATAGCCCATCCGCTTTTTTGGCATTTTTGCGGCGGACGAACATGGTGACGGACCTTCGGGGATTATTTGGGTGGCTGCGCCTGGCCTATTTAGCACAATGGAGTGGCACTCGCAAAGTCTCGCCCCCATTCTGAGTCCGGGAGGATGAGCACAGCCCTCCCCAAGCAGCTCACCGCTTTTGGGCATTTTTATGCTGATTTAACTTGTGACGGGACCGGGCTTATTTTTAAGCATGCTGTGCACGTGCGGTCTATTTTTGACATACACGGGAAGGCGCTTTAGCTGTCTTCGCTTCTCATTCGAAACCGCGATCTAAGTTGGCTGTAGCCCTCCCCCAAGGCTATATTCCACCCTTTTTTGAGCATTTTTCAAAGCGGATCTAACTGGGGACTGACTTCGCTTATTTTTGCCGCCAAGGTCTGCTGCCTCATTTTTGGCAGGCCACACGAAGGGCGCTGGTAATGTCTCGCCATCTTCGAGTCCATGGATTAAGTTGGTTAGTTTCCTCCCTGCTACAGAGCGTCCACCGCTTTTGGCATTATAAAGCGGACAAACTTTGGGACGGACCTGGGCTTATTTTGGGCACGGTTGTGCTCAAGGTTTCGGTTTTGGCACACTTGAAGGCGCTTTGCAATGTCTCACCCCATTCCGAAACCGCGATTTGCTACAGCTCCTCCTCCTAAGCGCTATAGCCTCCACCATGGGGCATTTTGCGCCGGATGAACTTGGGACGGGACCGCCGGGGCTTATTTTTGGGCGCTGTGCACGCGTTTGCTTTTGATACACGAAGGCGCCGCAAAGCCCTCGCCATTCCAGTCCGGGCGGACGAAGCATAGCCCCTCCCCAAGGCTATAGCCCACCCCTTTTTGGGACGCCGGGGCGGACGAACTTAGACCGGACCTTCGGGGTTTATTTAGCGCCGCTGTGCCCGCGCCTTTTTTTTGTCGGGCGTCGGAGGGCGCTGCAAAGTCTCTCCCCATTCCGCAGTCCGCGACCAGGCCAGCCTTCCCCAAGGCTATAGCCCACCCGCTTTTTTGGGTATTTCAAGGCTGATTTTAACTTGGGGACGGGACCGGCCGGGCTTATTTTTGCTGCCACAGTTCAAGGCCTATTTTGGTATTATACACGCGCAAAGTCTCGCCATTCTGAGTCCGGCGGATTTAGCGGGCTGTTCCTCCCCAAGCCTATAGCCCACCCGCTTTTTGGGCATTTTTATGCGGACAAACTTGGGAACGGACCTTCGGGGCTTATTTTTGGGTACGGCTATTCCTGCGGGCTTGCCTTAGCACTGAGGGCGCTCGCAATGTCCTCGGCCTCATTCCGAGTCCGGCGGGACGAAGTTACGCCAGCCCTCCCCAAGGCTATAGCCCACCCATTTTTAAGCATTTTTGCGGCGGACCTAACTTGGGGACGGTACTTCGGGGCTTTAGTTTTCGCGCGGCTCTGCCCGCCTATTTTTAGTACATGGAGGCGCCGCAGTCTCGCCCCATTCCGAGTCCGCGGACGTAGTTTACGCCTCCCCGCTATAACCCACCCGCTTTTGGGCATTTTTGCCGCTGACAACCTTGGGGACGGACCTCGGGGCTGGTTTGGGCAAGGCTGTGCCCGCTGCCTATTTTGCACACGAGGACGCCGCAGTTCATGCCCATTCCGAGTCCAGCG
Source organism: Citrus mangshanensis (assembly GCA_030449895.1). Lineage (NCBI taxonomy): Eukaryota > Viridiplantae > Streptophyta > Magnoliopsida > Sapindales > Rutaceae > Citrus > Citrus mangshanensis. The sequence goes on along the minus strand of JASUUJ010000108.1, from coordinate 195,553 downwards.
GATAAAGTCGCCCGCCCCTCCCTTCCGCCGCTATAGCCCACCCGTTTTAAGCATTTTGCGGCGGACGAACTTGGGGAATGGATCTTCGGGGATTATTTCAGTGCACGCTGTGTCCGCGTCTATTTTTGCTACACGGAGGCCGCCGCAAAGTCTCTCCTGGCTCCAGTCCGGCGATTTTGCTGGCTGCAGCCTCCCCAAGGCTATAGCCTACCCAAGTGGGCATTTTTATGCGGATTTAACTTTGGGGACGTGGACCGGGCTTATTTTTGGGCGCGCTGTGCAGGGCTCATTTGACACACGAAGGCTGCAATGTCTCGCCCCATTCCGAGTCCTGGATAGTTGGCCAGCCCTCTCAAGCAAGGCTATAGCCCACCCCTTTTTTGAGCATTTTTTCGCGGACGAACTGCATGGACCTTCGCTTATTTTGGGCGCGCAAAGCTCAAGGTCTATTTTTGGTACACACGGAAGGCGCCAGGCTGTCTCGCCATTCCGAGTCCGCGGACGAAGTTGGCCAGCTCCTCCCTGCTGCCATAGCCAACCCGCTTTTGGGCATTTTTGCGGCGGACGAACTTGGGGACGGACTCGGGGCTTATTTTAAGCGAGCTGTGCCCGCGCGCCTATTTTTGCACACGAAGTGCCTGCAATGTCTCGCCTCATTCCGAGTCCGGGCGGACGTGTTGGCTGCCCTCCCCAAAGGCTATGGGTAGCCCACCCGCTTTTGGGCATTTTTGCGGCGACGAACGCAGGACGGGACTCGGGGCTTACTTGGGCGTGGCTACCCGCTGCCTATTTTTGGCACACGAGGGCGCTGCAAATTCTCGCCCATTCGAGTTCACACAGATGGCTGCCAGCCTCTCCGCCCCATGGGCTATAGCCCACCCGCTTTTTCGGCTTGGCGGCGGACGAACTTGGGACGGGACCTTCGGGGCGATTTTTGGCGCGACTGTGCCCGCGCCTAATCTTACACACGGAGGTCAGCTTCCTAAAGTCTCGCCCATTCTGAGTCCGGCGGACGAGCCGCCAGCCTCCCTGCTATAGCCCACCTGCTGGGCATTTTTGCGGCGGACTAACTGGGGACGGACCTTCGGGGCTTATTTTGGGGCGGCGCACGCGGCCCATTTTGGCACACGAATGCTTTTGCAATGTCTCGCCTCTCATTCCGAGTCCGGCGATTTGCTACAGCCTCCCCAAGGCTATAGCCCACCCGTTTTTTGGGCATTTTTAAAGGATTTAACTTGGGACGGACTTCGGGAGTTTATTTTTGGGCGCTGCTGTGCCCGCGTCTATTTTGCACGCGAAGGCGCTGCAATGTCTCTCTGTCCATCTGAGTCCGCGGACGAAGGCCGCCACTCCCCAAGGCTATAGTGCCCCACCCATTGGGCATTTTCAAGCATGGGATCTAACTTTGGGACTGGACCTCGGCTTATTTTTTGCGCGCCAGTTCCCCGCTGCCTATTTTTTTGCACACGGAGGCCACCTGCAGTCTCACCTATTCGAACCGCGGACGGTTGGCGCGCCCTCCCCGAAGGCTATAGCCCACCCGCTGCATTTTACAGGGACGAACTTAAACGTGGACCTTCGCTTATTTTGGGCACGCCTGTGCACGCGGGACTGTTTTTGCACATCGAGGTCGCTTCCCAAAGTCTGCCCCATTCGAAGTCCGCGGACGAAGTGGCCAGCCCCTCAAGGCAATAGCCCATCCGGCTAGTACTTCGCGACGCAATGCTGGGACGGGACCTTCTGGCGGTTTTGGGCGCGTAGCTGTGCCCTGCTGCCTATTTTTGTCACACGGAGGCCGCCGCAAAGTCTTCTTCATTCCGAGTCCGGGCGGATTTGCTGTTAGCCTTCTCCCCTGGAAGGCTATAGCCCGCCCTTTTCGGGGCATTTTTGCCGCGACGAACATGGGGACGGACCTTCGGGGTTTATTTTGGGGCGCTGCTGTGCCCGCGTCATTTTTTTTTGTCACACGGAGGCCGCCGCAGAAAGTCTCTCCTCACCCAGTCCGGGCGGATTTGCGCCACAGCCCTCCCTGCCGCTGATAGCCCACCCGCTTTTCGGGGCATTTGCCGCGGATCAACTTGGGGACGGGTCCTTCGCTTATTTTACGCTGTGGCCCAAGGTCTATTTTTGGCACACACGGAAGGCGCTCGCAATGTCTCGCCCCATTCCGAGTCCGGCGGATGAAGTTGGCCAGCCCTCCCCCAGCGCTGCAGCCCACCCGCTTTTTGGGCATTTATATGACTGACCCTGGTGACGGACTTCTGGGGCTTATTTTTGCTGAGTTGTACCCGCGTCTATTTTTGGCACACTGGAGGCGCTACTCCTCGCCATTCCGAGTCTGGCGTGACGAGTCGGCCAGGCCCTCCCTACCAAGTTCCATAGCCCACCCGCGGCCATGGACGCACTTGGGGACGGGACTGGGCTTATTTGGGCGCGACTGTGCCCGCGGTCCACCTTGGCACACGGAGGCCGCTCCTAAAGTTCCCGCTCTACTCCCGAGTCCGGGGCGGACGGCCGGCCAGGCCTCCTCCCCTGCTATAGCCCACCCGCTGGGGCATTACGGCGACGAACTCTGGGGACGGGACTTTCGGGGCTTATTTTTTGGCAGCTGTGCACGCGTCTATTTTTGCACACGGAAGGCGCTTGCAATGTCTCGCCCCATTCCGAGTCCGGCTGGACAGCACAGCCCTCCCCCCATAGGCTATAGCCCGCCTCCTTTTCGGGGCATTTCATGGGCGGACGAACTTGGGGACGGACTCGGGTTTATTTTAAGGCCACAGCCTGCGTCTATTTTTGGCACACACACGGAAGGCGCTTGCAATGTCTCGCCTATCTCGAAGTCCGTGACGAAGCATAGCCCTCTCAAGGCTGGCAATTTCACCTGCTTGGGCATTTGCGCGGACGAACTTGGGGACGGGGTCCCTTCGGGGCTTATTTGGGCTGGGTGTGCCACGTCTATTTTTGGCACACGGAAGGCGCTGCAATGTCCGCCCCATTCCGAGTCCGCGGACGTAGTTGGCCAGCCCCTCCCCCAGCACAGGCAGCCCACCCGCTGGGCATTTGCCGACGAACTTGGTGGCTTGGACCTTCGGGGCTTATTTGGGCGTGGCTGTACCCGCTGCCTATTTTTGCACACGGAGGGCGCGTAATTCTCGCCTATCTGAGTCTGGGCGAATGGTCGGGCTGTTCTCCGCCTAAGGCTATAGCCCACCCGCTTTGCTTTTTTATAAGTGTGGACGGGAATTTGGGGACGTGGACCTTCGGGCTTATTTTTGCGCTGATTGTGCCTGCGTTTCACCTGGCGCCATTGAGGTTGGCCCAGTCTCGCCCCATTTCCGAGTCCGGCGATCGGTGTCGCCAGCCCCTCCCCTGCTGCCATAGCCCACCCGCTGGGCATTTTTACGCTGATTGTTCCTGGGGACTAAAGGACCTTCGGGGCTTATTTTTGGGGCGGCTGTGCACGCGCCTATTTTTGGCACACGAAGGCGTTTTGGTTTGTCTGCCCATTCGAGTCCGGCTGGACGGGGTTACAGCCTCTCCCCAAGGCTATAGCCCACCCGCTTTTTTGGGCATTTGTGCGACGCACCTGGGACGGGACTCTGGATGATGGCGCGCTGTGCTCGCCATGCTCCAGCTTAGCACGCGGAAGGCGCTTGCAATGTTCCCACCCCATTCCGAGTCCGCGGATCAGCTACAGCCACTTCCCCAAGGCTATAGCCCACCCATTTGGGCATTTCAAGGCGGACGAACTTGGGACGGGACCTTTGGGGCTTATTTTGCGCGCCTGTGCTCCCCGCTGCCTATTTTTGTGCCACGGAGGCCGCCGCAAGTCTCACCTGACCCAGTCCGCGGGATTAGTTGCCAGCCCTCCCCCTGCCATAGCCCACCCGCTGGGGCATTTTCGCGGTGGACAACTTGGGAATGGGACCTCGGGGCTTATTTTTGGGCACGTCTGTGCACGCGACTGTTTTTGGAAACACGGAGGCTGCTTCCAAAGTCTCGCCCCATTCGAAGTCCACACGGCGCAGCCTCCAAGGCAATAGCCCATCCGCTTTTTTGGGCATTTTTGCGCGGACGAACATAGACGGGACCTTCTGGGGCGACGAAGCGTAGCGCAGTGCCCGCGCCTATTTTGTCACACGGAGGCCGCAGTCTCTCCTCCTCATTCCAGTCCGCGATGAAAGTTGGTTAGCCCCTTCCCGGCAAGCAGCCCGCCTTTTTGGGCATTTGCATGTGGCGGACGAATCTCAGACTGGACCTCGCTTATTTTTGGGCGCGGCTGTGCCTCAAGGTCTATTTTTGGCACACACGGAAGGCGCTTGCAATGTCTCGCCCCTATCTCCGAGTCCGCGACGGTTGGCCAGCCCTCCCTCTGCTGCCAGCCCACCCGCTTTTTTGGGCATTTTTATGGGCGGACGAACTTGTGACGGGTCTCGGGGCTTATTTTTGGCGAGGTGTGCCCGCTGCCTCACGGCGGCTGCACAGCGCCGAAGTCCGCCTCTATTCGAAACCGCCGATTTGCTGGTTACAGCCCTCCTCAAAGGCTATAGCTCACCCCGGCATTTTCAAGGGGCGGACTAACTTGGGGACGGGACTCGGGGGCTTATTTTTAAGCATGTGTCTGGGGTTTGGCCGCGCCACACTGAGCCTGAAGGCGCTGCAGCTGTCTCTGCCTCATCTGAGTCCTAAGGATTTGTTAGCTACTCTCCCCGCTGGCTATAGCCCACCTGCTTGGGCATTTTATATGGACGACCTCTGGGGGATTGGACTTCTGGGCTTATTTTTAAGTGTTGTGCCTGCGGGCTCATTTTTGCACACGGAAGGCGCCGCAGTCTCGCCCATTCCGAGTCCGCGACGAAGCACAGCCTCTCACCAAAGGCAATAGCCCACCCGCTGGCATTTTCATGCGGACGAACTGGGGACGGGACCTCGGAGTTTATTTTTAGCGCGTATTACCCAGAGTTTATTTTTGGCACACTGAGGGCGCTGCTAAATTTCGCCTATTCCTAGCTCATGATATGAAACAGCCGGGCCCCCTCCGGCCCTAAGGCTATAGCCCACCTGCTGGCATTTTTATGGCGACGAACTTGGGGACGGGACCTTCGGGCTTGCTTTTGGCGCGCCTTGCGGTCGCCGGACTGCGCTCTTTTGGCACACGGAGGTCAGCCTCCCAAAGTGTCGTCCCATTCCAGTCCGGCGGATCAATCCAGCCTCCTCCCCAACGCCATAGCCCACCCGTTGGGTATTTTTGCGCGGACAAACTTGGGGATCGGACCTCGGGGCTTATATTTTTGGGTGCTGTTGTGCCTCACGCCTATTTTTGGCACACTTGAAGGCGCTGCAATGTCTCGCCTCCCATTCCGAGTCCGCGGATTTAAGTACAGCCCTCCTCTCAAGGCTATAGCCCACCCATTTTTGGGCATTTTTGCGGCGGACGACCTTGGGACGTGGACCTTCAAGTGATTTAAGCGCCTCAGATCCTCTGCGGCCTATTTGCACACACGGAGGCCAAGGCAAAGTCTCACCCTGGCTCCGAGTCCGCGGACGAGCTGGCCAGCCCTCCCCAAGGCTATAGCCCACCGCGGCATTCATGTGGACGAATTTGGGAAGGGACTGGGGAAGGCTTATTTGTGGGTGCACGCCGCACGCGACTGTTTTTGCACACGGAGGCCGGGCCCTGCAAAGCCTTCGCTCCCATTCCGAACCAAGGGATTTAGCGGGCCAGCCTCCCCCTGCTGCAATAGCCCCATCCGCGGGGCATTTTTATGGCGGATCTAACATGGGGACGGACCTTCGGGGCTTATTTTGGGCTGCTGTGCCCGCGCCCATTTTTTGTCACATTGAGTGTCAGCCGCAAAGTCTTCTCCTAGCCCGGAGGCCGGGCGGATTTGTTGGCCAGCCTCCCAAGGCTATAGCCCACCCGCTTTTTTGGGTATTTTGCGCTGATCAACTTGGGACGGGACCGTCAGCTTATTTTTGCGCTGGTGTGCCCCGCTGCCTATTTTTTTGGCACACGGAAGGCGCGCAGTGCCCGCCCATTCCTGAGTCCGCCGACGAGCACAGGCCTCTCTCCCCTAAGGCTATAGCCCACCTCAGGCATTTTCACATGATTTCCAATTTACAGGATTCGGACTCGGGCTTATTTTTGCGCTGCTGTGCCGTGTGCCTATTTTTGGCACACGGAAGGCGCTGTAATGTTCGCCTTCATTCGAACCGGGCGACGAGTTGGCCAGCCCTCCCAAGGCTATAACTTCACCCATGCGCATTTGCATGCATTTAATCCGTGACGGGACTCCTTCGGGGCTTATTTGGGCGCCACAGTTCGCGGGTTTGTTTTTGGTACACGGAAGGCGCCGCAGTCTCGCCTCTATTCCGAAAGTCCGGCGGATGAGTACACAGCCCCTCACCCTGTGTAGCAATAGCCCACCCGCTTTTTTGGGCATTTCTTGCGGTGGACGAACTTGTGACGTGGACTCTGAGGTTATTTTGCGCAAGGTACCGCAGAGCTCATTTTTGGCATTGACGGAGGGCGTCAGAATTTTCGCCCATTCCGAGTCTGGCGGACGAGTCGCCAGCCCCCTCCGCCCCAAGGCTATAGCCCACCCATGCCATGCATTTTTGCGGCGGACGAACTTGGGGACTGGACCTTTGGGCTATTTGGGCGCGTCTGTGCACACGACTGTTTTTGGCACATGGAGGCCCTCCCCAAAGTGTCGTCCCATTCCGAGTCCGGCGGACGGTTAAGCCAGCCCTCCCCCTGCCATAGCCCACCCGCTTGGGCAGCATTTTGCATGGACAAACTTGGGGACGGACCTTCGGGGCTTACTTTTGGGTGCCGCTCTGCTTTTGGTATGCGGAGGGCGCCGCAGCGCTCGCCATTCCGAGTCCGGCGGACGGTTGGCTGAGCCCTCCCCAAGGCCATAGCCCACCCGTTTTTTGGGCATTTTTACAAGTGATCAACTTCACGGGACTTTCGGGGCTTTTCTATATTTTTTGGGCGCCAAGCAGCCTACAGACTATTTTTGGCACACGGAGGGCGCCGCAAAGTTCGCTCTATCTGTAGTCCGCGGGATTTGCGTGGCTAGCTCCTCCCTAAGGCTATAGCCTCATCCATGGTATTTTTAAGTGCAAGGGATTTAACATGGGTGAATGGACTTCGGGCGCATTTGGAGGTGCAGCGCCTGCTGCCTATTTGGCACACACGGAGGGTTTCAGCTCCTCGCCCCATTCCGAGTCCGGAGGATGAAGCACACAGCCCCTCCCTGCTATAGCCCACCCGCTTCGGGCATTTTTGCAAGCGATTGACCAGGGACGGGACCTCTTCGGGGCTTATTTTGGACGCTGTGCCCACGGCTCATTTTTGGCACACGGAGGGCGCCACAAAGGCTAGCCCCATTCTGAGTCCTCTGCGGATGAAGTGGGCTAGCCCTTCCCAAGGCTATAGCTCAATTCTGTTGCCATTTTGCGCGACGATCCTCGTGACGACCTTTCTGCAAAAATATTTTGGGCGCGCTCTGCCTGGGCGCCTTCATTTTTTTCGCAGAGATGGATACCAGCTGCAGTGCCCGCCCATCTGAGTCCGGCGGACGAGTGGCCAGCCCTCCCCAAGGCCAGGGGCCCACCCGTTTAGCATTTTGTGCGGACGTAACTTGGGGACGGACCGCTGCTTATTTTTGGGCGCTGTACGCGCCCATTTGACACTGAAGCAGCTCGCAAAGTCTCGCCATTCCGTCCATGATTTAAAGGCCAGCCCCCCCGCTGCTATAGCCACCCCTTTTTTAACATTTTTTCATGACGAACTCGGGACGGACCTTCGGGGCTTATATTAGCGCTGCTGCCCAAGGGTTTTTGTCACACGAGGGCGTCGCAAGTTCTCCTATTCCCGAGTCCGCGGACGGTTGGCCAGCCCTCTCTCTGAGGCTATAGCCCACCCGCTTTTGGGCATTTTTGCGCGGACGGTCTTGGGGACGGGACCGCTGGGGGCTTACTTGGGCGGCTGTGCCCGCGTCTATTTTGGCACATGGAAGGCGCCGGAAAGTCTCGCCTCATTCCGGCTCCTGCTGACGGCGGGCCAGCCTCCCCTGCTTCAGGCCCACCCGCGGGCATTTTTGCGGCGTGACAAACTTGGGAACGGACTGGGCTTATTTTTGTGCGGCTATTCGCGTCTATTTTAGCACTGAGGGCGCTCGCAATGTCTCGCCCCATTCTCGAGTCCGTGGATTGGACAATAGCCCCAAGGCTATACCCAACGCATTTTTGGGGATACATGACTTAACTCGTGACGGGATCTTCTGCAATATATTTTTGGGTGCGGTTGCACCCGAAGCCTATTTTTGCACATGGAGGGCGCCGCAGTCTCGCCCATTCCAGTCCAGCGGATTTGTTGGCCAGCCCTCCCCAAGGCTATAGCTCACCCGCTTGGGCATTTTTGCAGCGACGAATTTGGGGACGGACCGGGTCTTAATTTTGGCACGCAGCTCAAGGCGCATTTTGCAGCAGAGACGGAGGGTGCTCGCAAACCACCTATCTGAACCGGGCGGATTAAAGTAGGCCAGCTCCTCCCCAAGCTCCAGTCACCCGCTTTTGGTATTTTTGCAGCTGACTTGTCCTTGGGGACGGACTCGGGTCTATTTTTGGGTACGGCCGTGCCTGGGCGTTATTTTTGCAGACGAGCCTCGCAGTCTCACCCCATTCTGAGTCCGGCGAGTGGCAGGCCAGCCCCTCCTCAAGCTCCATAGCCCACCCATTTTTTGGGCATTTTTGCAGCGGACGAACTTGGGAGGACGGGACTGGCGTTATTTTTGGCATCGCCTGTGCCCGCTGCCTATTTTTAGCGCACGGAGGGCGATTGCAAAGTCTCGCCCCATTCCAGCCCCACGACGGGAGCCTGCCAGCTCCCTCCCCCAAGGAGAAGCCCACCTCTGTTTTCAGCATTTTTGCAAATGGGATTTAACTTGGGGACGGACCTTCGGGGTCTTATTTTGCAATGGCTGTGCCTTCACAAGGAGCTTTGGCAGACGGAGGGTGCCTTGTGCCTCACCCCATTCCAGTGTCACTTCGTTCAATTACGTATTGCTAGGCAGCCTCCCCAAGTCTATAGCCCACCCGTTTTTTGGGCATTTTTGCAGCGGACGAACTTGGGGACGGGACCTTCGGGCGCTTATTTTTGGGCACGCCTGTGCCCGCTGCCTATTTTTAGCGCACGGAGGGCGATTGCAAAGTCTCGCCATTCTCAGTCCGGTGATTTGTTGTTAGTTCTCCTTATGCCATAGCCTCCACCCGCTGGGGCATTTTTGTAGATTTAACTTGGGGGACTTGACTGGGGCTTATTTTTAAAGGCGCCGACAGTACGCTGCATATTTTTGGCACACGGAGGGCGCCGTGTCTCGCCCATTCGAGTCCGGGGCGATTTGAAGTTGGGCCAGCCCTCCCCAAGGCTATAGCCCACCAGTTTTTTTATTTTTTGCGATTTTAACATTTGGACGGACCTCGGGAAGTGAGTTTGTCACAAGGCTCACAATATTTTTTTATAATAATCGGTGGTTTTCCAAAGTCTCTCCCATTTCGAGTCCTGTATGGATTTGTTGGCTGAAGTCCCTCCTAAGCTCCAGTATCCTGTCTTTTTGGGGGCATTTTTGCGGCGACGGAATCTCTGGGGACGGACTTTCGTGGGGCTGAGCTTTGCGTGCAGTTCAAGCGGCCTATTTTTGCACATGGAGGGCTCTGCAGTTCCGCCATTCAGCCTCAAGTGACGAGTGTTGGCCAGCCTCCTCTACAAGCAGAGCTCCCACCCATGGCATTTTTAGCAAGGGTCGTAACTTGGGACGTGACCTCGGGGCTTATTTTTGGGCAAGGTGCAGGTGGCACGCTTTTGCACAATGGAGGCGCCGCAAAGTCTCTTCGCCATTCCGAGTCCGCGGGCGAAGTTGGCTGTAGTCCCTCCCCAAGTCTAGGTATCCCACCTTTGGGACTTCGCGTGACGAATCCTGTGGAAAGAATGGACTTTCGGGCTTATTTTTAAGCGCGGTTGTGCCTTGGCTCATTTGGCACATGGAGGGTGCTCGTAAGTCTACCACCCGAGTCCGCGATTTAGCGGGCCAGCCCTCCCCTGGCACATAGCCCACCCGCTTGCATTTTGTAGCGCCTAATTTGGGGACGGACTTTCGGGGCTTATTTTGGGCGCTGGTTGTGTACACGGTATATTTCTGGCGTAATGGGCGAGGCGCTCAGAAGTTCCCGCTTCTATTCGGTCCGCTGGACGGCATGGCCACAGCCCTCCCCAAGGCTAGCCCACCAGTTTAGTATTTTTGCCATGACGTAACTTTTGGACGGGACCTTCTGGGGCTGGCTTTTGGTCATGCTGTGCCAAAGCCCGGCACCTTTTTGCACACCGAGGGGTGCCATGCAGTCTCTCCCATTGATCCCGAGTCCGGACGAGTTGCTGGCCGAGTCCCTCCCCCAAGTCTATATCCCGACCCTTTTTTAAGTGGGGCATTTTTGCACCAGACTTGAGATCCTATTTGGGACTTTCGGGCTTATTTTTGCGCGGCTGTGCCCAAGGTCTATTTTTGGCACATGGAGGGTGCCTGTAAACCATCATTCCGAGTCCGTGGACGATGTTGGCCAGCCTCCTCCTGCTATAGCCCACCCGTTTTTGGGGCATTTTTTTGCGCGGACGAACTTTGGGATGGACCTTTCTGGTTATTTTTGGTGGCTGTGTACGCGGCATGTATTTTTGCACACGAGAGGCGCTCAGTAAGTCTAGCCTCATTCCAGTCCGGCGGATGACAAAGCTGGCCAGCCTTCCCCAAGGTTTTTAGCCCACCCGCTGGGGGCATTTTCATGGGCTGGACGAACTTTGGGACGGGACCTCTGGGCTTATTTTTGGGCGCGCTGCTATGCCCGCGGCCTATTTTTGGCAACACCGAGGGTGCTTCGCAAAGTTTTTTCCCCATTCCGAGTCCGGCCATGATTTGCTGGCCGAGCTCCCTCCCCAAGGCTATAGCCCGCTTTTTTTTGGGCATTTTTACGCGGACAAACTTGTGGGACAGGACCTTCTGGGCTTATTTTTGGGTGCGGCTGTGCCAGTGGCCTATTTTGGCACACGGAGGGCGCTGTAAGTCTCGCCCCATTCGAGTCCGGCGGACTTAATTGGCTCCAGCCCTCCACACACAAGGCTATAGCCCACCCGTTTTGGAATTTTTGCGGCGGACGAACTTGGGGAGGGACCTTCGGGGCTTATTTTGGCGCGGCTGTACAGCCGGGCGGCTTATTTTGACATGGAGGGCGCTGCAAGTCTCTCCCCACTCCGAAACCGGGACGGATTTGTTAGCCAGCCTCCCTCCCCAAGGCTATAGCCCACCCGCTTTTGGGCATTTTACGGCGGACGCATTAACTTGGGGACGTGGATGCTGGGGCAATATTTTGGCGCGGCTGTGCTTGAAGCAGGCCATTTTGCACACACAGAGGCGCCGAAAGTGGCTTCCTCGCCCCATTCCAGTCCGGCGGATCAAGTGCCAGCCCTCCCTAAGGCTATACCCCACCCGCTTTTTGGGCATTTTGCGCGGACGAAGGGGCTTAGATCGATGGACTCGGGGCTTATTTCAAGCTTGGTCAAGGTTGTTCCCGCGCCTATTTTTTTGGTACACGGAGGGCGCTGCAGTCTCTCCCATTTAGTCCGGCGGACGGATTGGCCACAGTCCCTCCCCAAGGCTATATCCCACCCTTTTTAGGCATTTTTGCGGCGGACGAATCCTGGGGACGGGACTTTCTGGGCTTATTTTTGGGTGCGGCTGTGCCTGTAGCCTATTTTTGGTATTATGGAGGGTGCTCGAAGTCTCGCCCCATTCCGGAGTCCGCAGACTTGTTGGCCAGCCCCTTCCCCAAGGCTGCCCACCGTTGCTAGGCATTTTACAAGTGACGAACTTGGGAGGCACGGGACCTTTGGGGGCTTTATTTTGGCGCGGCTGTGCCTGTGGCCTATTTTTGGTATTAATGGAGGGTGCTGCAAAGTCTCACCCCATTCCAGTCCGGCGATGCAGTGGGTTTGCCAGCCCCTCCCCTGTTGCCATATACCCACCCGCTTGGGCATTTTTATGGCGGTCGTAACTTGGGACGGGACCTCGGGGCTTATTTTTAAGGCGTGCCTCGTGGCCTATTTTTGGCACACGGAGGGCGCCGGAAAGTCGTCCACCCCATTCGAGTCCGCGTGGATCGAAAGCACAGCCCTCCCCAGGCTATAGCCCATCCGCTTTTGGGGGGCATTTTTAAGGCGGCGGATGAATGGGGACGGACTCGATGGGCTTATTTTTAGGCACGGGCTGTGCCACGGTTTCCTATTTTGGCACACAGAGGGCACCCAAAGTCTCGCCATTCCGAGTCCGGGGCGGATTTAACGAAGTCGGCCAGCCTCCCCCAGGCGACGCCACCCTGCTTTTAGGCATTTTGCGGCAGACGCCTTGGGGACAATTTCGGGGCTTATTTTGGTGCGAAAGTGTGCGCTCATTTTTGTCTTGTTTTGGCACACGGAGGTGCTTCATAAAGTCTCGCCCATTCCGAAGCGCGGACGAAGTGGCCAGCCCCTCCAAGGCTATAGCCCACCCATTTGGGTATTTTTGCGGCGGACGAAACTTTGGGACTACACCTTCGGGCTTATTTTTGGGCACGAAGCAAAGTCAGTGTCCTATTTTTGGCCCATGGAGGGCACTCGCAAAGTCTTCCTCATTCCTGAGTCCAGCGGACGGTTGCGACAGCCCTCCCAAGGCTATAGCCACCTAATTGCTTGGGCATTTTACATTGCGTGGATTTCAACTTGTGGGACGGCACCTTCGGGGCTTATTTTTGGGCACGGTGTTGCCCGCCTATTTTTGGGTAAGCACAATTTGAGGGCGATCGCAAAGTCTCGCCCATTCCGGAGTCCGGCGTGACGAATTGGCCAGCCCTCCCCAAGGCTATAGCCACCATTGCTTGGGCATTTTTGCGGCGGACAAAAATGTGGACGGGACCTCAGGGACTTATTTTGGGCATGCACAGCTGTGCCTACGGCCTAAATTTGGCACACGGAGGGCGTCTGCAAAGTCTCGGCCCCATTCCCGAGTCCGGCGGTGACGGTGTGGCCAGCCCTCCCCTGGGCTGGCAGCCCACCGTTTCTGGGGCATTTTTTGCGGCGGATCTAATCCTTTGGGACGGGACCTTCGGGGCTTATTTTTGGGTGCGACTGCGTCCACTCTACTTTTTGGCACATTAATAGAGTGCGGTCGCAAAGTCTCGCCCTATTCCGAGTCCGGCGGACGAAATTGGCCAGCCCTCCCCAAGGCTATAGCCCACCCGCTTTTTGGGCATTTTGTGGCGGACGAACTTGGGGACGGAGCTGGGGCTTATTTTGAGTACAGCTGTACTCCGCGAGGCCTATTTTATGCACACACTGAGGGCGCTCAAAAGTCTCGCCCCATTCCGAGTCCGGCGGATTTGCGAGGGCCACAGCTCCTCCTCCTCCCAAGGCTCTAGCCCACCCGTTTTGGGCATTTCTTTTGGGCGGATGAACTTTGGGACGGGACCTTCGGGGCTTATTTTGGGCACGGCTGTGCCAGCGGCCTTTTGTTACATCGGAGGGCGCTCATGCAAAGTCTCGCCCCATTCCAGTCTTGCGGGACGAATTTGGCCAGCCCCTCCCCCAAGGCTATAGCCCACCCGCTTTTTGGGCATTTTATGGCGGACGACTTTGGGACGGGACCTTCGGGGCTTTATTTTTAAAAGCACTGTGCTCACCACCTATTTTTGGTGCACAGAGTGCGCTCGCAAAGTCTCGCCCATTCCGAGTCCCGAAATTGGCCAGGGTGTAGCCCTCCTCCCAAGGCCATAGCCCACCCGATTTTTGGGAATTTTGTGGCGGACGAATAACTGGGGACAGGAGCTTCTGGCTTATTTTTGGGTGCGGCTGTACCCACGGCCTATTTTTGGTACACAGAGGGCGCCGCAAAGTCTCGCCCCATTCCGAGTCCGGGCGTGACAGGCTATGGTTAAGCTCCCCTCCCCAAGGCTATAGCCCACCCGCTTTTGGCCATTTTTATATGGACTTAACTTTGGGACGGGACTCGGGGGCTTATTTTTGGGCAACGGCTTTTGCTGGGCGTCTCTTTTTGCACGGAGGGCGCTGCAAGACTCGCCATCTGGAAACCGGCGGACTTGCTGCCAGCCCCTCCCCAAGGCTATAGCCCACCCGTTTTGGGGAAAATTTGTGCGGACGAACTTGGGATGGGACCTTCGGGTTTATTTTTGGCGCGCTGTGCCCGCGGTTTATTTTACATACACGAGGCGCGTTCGCTGTCTCTCCCCATTCCGAGTCCGAGGCGAGATGAGTTGTTCAGCGTATTACTCCCCCAAGCTGCCATAGCCCACCCGCTTTTTTCGCATTTTTTTTGCGGCGGACGAACTTTGGGACGGGACCATAGGGGCTTATTTTTAGGTACACAGCTGTGCCATGGCCCATTTTTTGGCACACGGAGGGTGCTGCAAAGTCTCGCCCCATTCCGAGTCCGGTGGACGGGGGTTAGCCAGCCCTCCCCAAGGCTATAGCCCACCCGTTTTGGGCATTTTTACGGCGGAGGAACTTGGGGACGGGACAGGGGCTTATTTGGCGTGGCTGTGCCCACGGCCTATTTTGTACATGGAGGGCACAAAAGTCTCGCCCCATTCCGAGTCCGGCAGACGAGTTGGCCAGCCACTCCCCCAAGGCTATAGCCACCAGGCATTTTTGCGGTGGCAAAATGGGGACGGGACCTGGGACTTATTTTTGGACGCTGTGAAAGCCATGCGGCCTGTTTTGGCACACGGAGGGCGTTTGCAAAGTCTCGCCCCATTCCGAGTCCGGCGGACAGAGGTTGGCCAGCTCCCTCCCCCAAGGCTATAGCCCACCCGTTTTGGCACTTTTGCGGACGGTTGAACTTGGGGGACGGGACCTTCTGGGGCTTGTTGGCTATTTGGGTTGGCTGTGCCCAGTGGCCTATTTTGGCGCACGCAGGCGCCGCTCGCAAGTCTCACGCCATTCCGAGTCGCGGACGGTTGGCCACCCCACCCAAGGCTATAGCCCACCCGTTTTGCCAGGCCTTTTTCCGTGGATGAACTTGGCGCCCGGCCTTCGGCAGCGGTTTTTGGTGCGGCTATGGCATAACCTATTTTTTTGCCACACAGAGGCCGCTCACAAAGTCTCTGGCCATTCCAGTCCAGGCGGACAAAGTTGGCCAGCCCCACCCCCAAGGCTATAGCCACGTGTTTTTGTGGCCTTTTTCCGCGGATGAACATCCCGGGTTTCGGCGGTTATTTTGGATGCGGCTTTGCCCGCGGTCTATTTTTGGCACACGGAGGCCGCTCGCAAAGTCTCTCGCCATTCCGAGTACGGCGGACGAAGTGGGCCATCCCCACCCCCCAGGGCTATAGCCCATCCGTTTTTGTGGCCTTTTTCAGCGGGACGAACTTGGCGCCCCGGCCTTCGGGCGGTTATTTTTCGCGGCCTGTGCCCGCGGCCTATTTTTTTTTCACTCTGAGGCCGCTCGCAAAGTCTCGCGCCATTCGAGTCCTGGGTGGACCCGATTGCACAGCCCCACCCCCACGCTATAGCCCCACCCGTTTGTGGCCTTTTTCCGCTGGACGAACTTGGCGTCCCGGCCTTCGGGCGGTTATTTTTCGCACGGCTGTGCCCGCGGCTTATTTTGGTGCACGGAGACCGCTCGAAGTCTCGCGCATTTTCGGAAGTCTGGCCCGGACTAAGTGGGCCAGCCCCCAAGGCTATAGCCCACCCGTTTTTGGGTATTTTTTGCGGGACGAACTTTGGGACGGCACCTTCGGGGGCTTGTTTTTGGGCACGGCTGTGTCAGTGGCCTATTATTGGCACACGGAGGGTGCTCGCAAAGTCTAGCCCCATTCCGAGTCCAGCGGACGAAGTTGGCCAGCCCCACCCCCCAAGGCTATAGCCCACCCGTTTTTGTGGCCTTTTTCCGCGGGACGAACATGGCGCCCCGGGTTTCGGGCGGTTATTTTTGGATGCGGCTTTCCCCGCGGTCTATTTTTGGCACACGGAGGCCGCTCGCAAAGTCTCTCGCCATTCCGAGTACGGCGGACGAAGTGGGCCATCCCCACCCCCCAGGGCTATAGCCCATCCGTTTTTGTGGCCTTTTTCAGCGGGACGAACTTGGCGCCCCGGCCTTCGGGCGGTTATTTTTGGGCGCGGCTGTGCCCGCGGCCTATTTTTTTCACGCGGAGGCCGCTCGCAAAGTCTCGCGCCATTCCGAGTCCGGTGGACGAAGTTGGCCAGCCCCACCCCCCAAGGCTATAGCCCACCCGTTTTTGTGGCCTTTTTCCGCTGGACGAACTTGGCGCCCCGGCCTTCGGGCGGTTATTTTTCGGTACGGCTGTGCCCGCGGCTTATTTTTGGTGCACGGAGGCCGCTCGTAAAGTCTCGCGCAATTCCGAGTCCGGCGGACTAAGTGGGCCAGCCCCCCCCCCCCAAGGCTATAGCCCACCCGTTTTTTGGGTATTTTTGCGGCGGACGAACTTTGGGACGGCACCTTCGGGGGCTTGTTTTTGGGCACGGCTGTGTCAGTGGCCTATTATTGGCACACGGAGGGTGCTCGCAAAGTCTAGCCCCATTCCGAGTCCAGCGGACGAAGTTGGCCAGCCCCTCCCCCCAAGGCTATAGCCCACCCGTTTTTTCGGCATTTTTGCGGCGGACGAACTTTGGGACGGGACGTTAGGGGGCTTATTTTTGGGTACGGCTGTGCCTGCGGTTTATTTTTTACACACGGAGGGCGCTCGTAAAGTCTCTCCCCATTCCGAGTCCGGCGGACGAAGTTGGCCAGCCCCTCCCCCCAAGGCTATAGCCCACCCGTTTTTTCGGCATTTTTGCGGCGGACGAACTTTGGGACGGGACCATAGGGGGCTTATTTTTGGGTACGGCTGTGCCCGCGGCCCATTTTTGGCACACGGAGGGTGCTCGCAAAGTCTCGCCCCATTCCGAGTCCGGTGGGAGTTGGCCAGCCCTCCCCCAAGAGCTATAGCCCACCCGTTTTTGGGCATTTTACGGCGGAGGAACTTTGGGGACGGACCTTCGGGGCTTATTTTTGGGCGCGGCTGTGCCCACTGACCTATTTTTGGCACATGGAGGGCACTGCAAAGTCTCGCCCATTCCGAGTCCGGCAGACGAAGTTGGCCAGCCACTCCCCAAGGCTATAGCCACCCGTTTTGGGCATTTTTGCGGCAAGGGAAAAATGGGGACGGACCTTGGGGACTTATTTTGGATGCGGCTGTGCCCGCTGCCCATTTTTGGCACACGGAGGCGTTCGCGAAGTCTCGCCCCATTCCGAGTCCGGCGGACAAAGTTGGCCAGCCCCTCCCCCCAAGGCTATAGCCCACCCGTTTTTTGGGCACTTTTGCGGCGGACGAACTTGGGGACGGGACCTTCGGGGGCTTATTTTTGGGTTCGGCTGTGCCCGTGGCCTATTTTTGGCGCACGGACGCCGCTCGCAAAGTCTCACGCCATTCCGAGTCCGGCGGACGAAGTTGGCCAGCCCCACCCCCCAAGGCTATAGCCCACCCGTTTTTGTGGCCTTTTTCCGGTGGATGAACTTGGCGCCCCGGCCTTCGGGCAGCTATTTTTGGGTGCGGCTATGGCCGCAGCCTATTTTTGCCACACAGAGGCCGCTCACAAAGTCTCGGGCCATTCCGAGTCCGGCGGACAAAGTTGGCCAGCCCCACCCCCCAAGGCTATAGCCCACGTGTTTTTGTGGCCTTTTTCCGCGGGATGAACATGGCGCCCCGGGTTTCGGGCGGTTATTTTTGGATGCGGCTTTGCCCGCGGTCTATTTTTGGCACACGGAGGCCGCTCGCAAAGTCTCTCACCATTCCGAGTACGGCGGACGAAGTGGGCCATCCCCACCCCCCAGGGCTATAGCCCATCCGTTTTTGTGGCCTTTTTCAGCTGGACGAACTTGGCGCCCCGGCCTTCGGGCGGTTATTTTTGGGCGCGGCTGTGCCCGCGGCCTATTTTTTTCACGCGGAGGCCGCTCGCAAAGTCTCGCGCCATTCCGAGTCCGGTGGACGAAGTTGGCCAGCCCCTCCCCCCAAGGCTATTGCCCACCCGTGTTGTGGCCTTTTTCCGCTGGACGAACTTGGCGCCGCGGCCTTTCGGGCGGTTATTTTTGGTGCAGCTGTGCCGCGGCTTATTTTGGTGCACGGAGGCCGCCAGAAGTCTCGCGCAATTCCGAGTCCAGCGGACGGCCAGCCCCCCAAGGCTATAGCCCACCCGTTGTTTGGGTATTTTTGCGGCGGACGAACTTTGGGACGGCACCTTCGGGGGCTTGTTTTTGGGCACGGCTGTGTCAGTGGCCTATTATTGGCACACGGAGGGTGCTCGCAAAGTCTAGCCCCATTCCGAGTCCAGCGGACGAAGTTGGCCAGCCCCTCCCCCCAAGGCTATAGCCCACCCGTTTTTTCGGCATTTTTGCGGCGGACGAAATTTGGGACGGGACGTTAGGGGGCTTATTTTTGGGTACGGCTGTGCCCGCGGCCTATTTTTGGCACACGGAGGGCGCTCCCAAAGTCTCTTCCCATTCCGAGTCCGGCGGACGAAGTAGGCCAGCCCCTCCCCCCAAGGCTATAGCCCACCCGTTTTTTGGGCATTTTTGCAGCGGACGAACTTGGGGACGGGACCTTAGGTGGCTTATTTTTGGGTGCGACTGTGCCCGCGGCCTATTTTTGGCACATGGAGGGTGCTCGCAAAGTCTCGCCCCATTCCGAGTCTGGCGGACGAAGTTGGCCAGCCCCTCCCCCCAAGGCCATAGCCCACCTGTTTTTTGGGCATTTTTGCGGCGGACGAACTTTGGGACGGGACCTTCGGGGGCTTATTTTTGGGTGCGGCTGTGCCGTCGGCCTCTTTTTGGTACATGGAGGGCGCTCGAAAAAGTCTCACCCCATTCCGAGTCTGGCGGACGAAGTGGGCCAGCCCCTCCCCCCAAGGCTATAGCCCACCCGTTTTTTGGGCATTTTTGCGGCGGACGAACTTGGGGACGGGACCTTCGGGGGCTTATTTTTGGGTGTGGCTGTGCCGTCGGCCTCTTTTTGGTACATGGAGGGCGCTCGCAAAGTCTCGCCCCATTCCGAGTCTGGCGGACGAAGTGGGCCAGCCCCTCCCCCCAAGGCAATAGCCCACCCGTTTTTTGGGCATTTTTGCGGTGGACGAACTTGGGGACGGGACCTTCGGGGGCTTATTTTTGGGGGCGGCTGTGCCACGGCCTATTTGGCACACGGAGGGTGCTCGAAAGTCTCGCCCCATTCCGAGTCTGAGCGAAGTTGGCCAGCCCCTCCCCCCAAGGCTATAGCCCACCCGTTTTTTGGGCATTTTTGCGGCGGACGAACTTTGGGACGGGACCTTCGGGGGCTTATTTTTGGGTGCGGCTGTGCCGTCGGCCTCTTTTTGGTACATGGAGGGCGCTCGCAAAGTCTCGCCCCATTCCGAGTCTGGCGGACGAAGTGGGCCAGCCCCTCCCCCCAAGGCTATAGCCCACCCGCTGGGCATTTTGCGGTGGACGAACTTGGGGACGGGACCTTCGGGGGCTTATTTTTGGGCGCGGCTGTGCCCACGGCCTATTTTTGGCACACGGACGGCGCTCGCAAAGTCTCGCCCCATTCCGAGTCCGGCGGACGAAGTTGGCCAGCCCCTCCCCCCAAGGCTATAGCCCACCCGTTTTTTCGGCATTTTTGCGGCGGACGAACTTTGGGACGGGACGTTAGGGGGCTTATTTCTGGGTACGGCTGTGCCCGCGGCCTATTTTTGGCACACGGAGGGCGCTCGCAAAGTCTCTTCCCATTCCGAGTCCGGCGGACGAAGTAGGCCAGCCCCTCCCCCCAAGGCTATAGCCCACCCGTTTTTTGGGCATTTTTGCAGCGGACGAACTTGGGGACGGGACCTTCGGGGGCTTATTTTTGGGTGCGGCTGTGCCCGCGGCCTATTTTTGGCAGACGGAGGGTGCTCGCAAAGTCTCGCCCCATTCCGAGTCTGGCGGACGAAGTGGGCCAGCCCCTCCCCCCAAGGCTATAGCCCACCTGTTCTTTGGGCATTTTTGTGGCGGACGAACTTTGGGACGGGACCTTAGGGGGCTTATTTTTGGGTGCGGCTGTGCCGTCGGCCTCTTTTTGGTACACGGAGGGCGCTCGCAAAGTCTCGCCCCATTCCGAGTCTGGCGGACGAAGTGGGCCAGCCCCTCCCCCCAAGGCTATAGCCCACCCGTTTTTTGGGCATTTTTGCGGCGGACGAACTTGGGGAGGCTGGGACCTTCAAGGCTTATTTTTGGCGCGGCTGTGCCGCGGCTTCTATTTTGGCACACGGAGGCGCTCGGATAGTCTCGTCCCATTCCGAGTCCGCGGACAAAGTTGGCCAGCCCTCCCCCAAGGCTATAGCCCACCCGTTTTTGGGCATTTTACGGCGGACGAACTTTGGGGACGGGACCAGGGGGCTTATTTTTGGGTTGGCTGTGCCGCGGCCTATTTTGGCACACGGAGGGCTCGCAAAGTCTCGCCCCATTCAGTCTGAGTGGGAAGTAGGCCAGCCTCCCCAAGGCTATAACCCACCTGTTTTTTGGGCATTTTTTTGTGGACGAACTTTGGGACGGGACCTTCGGGGGCTTATTTTTGGGTGCGGCTGTGCGGCCTCTTTGGCTACACGGAGGCGCTCGCAAAGTCTCGCCCCATTCCGAGTCCGGCGGACAAAGTGGGCCAGCCCCTCCCCCCAAGGCTATAGCCCACCCGTTTTTTGGGCATTTTTGCGGCGGACGAACTTGGGGACGGGACCTTAGGGGGCTTATTTTTGGGTGCGGCTTTGCCCACGGCCTATTTTTGGCACAAGGAGGGCGCTCGCAAAGTCTCGCCCCATTCCGAGTCTGGCGGACGAAGTGGGCCAGCCCGTCCCCCTAAGGCTATAGCCCACCCGTTTTTTGGGCATTTTGCGTGACGAACTTGGGGGACGGGACCTTGGGGCTTATTTTTGGGTGCGGCTGTGCCGCGGCCTATTTTACAGCACACGGAGGGTGCTCGCAAAGTCTCGCCCCATTCCGAGTCCGGCGGAGCTGGCCAGCCCTCCCCCAAGGCTATAGCCCACCCGTTTTGGACATTTTGGGGCGGACGAACTTGGGGACGGGACCTTGGGGCTTATTTTTTGCAGCGGCTGTGCCCGTGGCCTATTTTGGCACACGGAGGGTGCTGAAATCTCGCCCCATTCCGAGTCCCGGACGAAGTTGGCCAACCCCACCCCCAAGACTATAGCCCACCCGTTTTGGGCATTTTTGCGGACGAACTTGGGGACGGACCTTGGAGCTTATTTTTGGTGCGGCTGTGCCCACAGCCTAGCACACGGAGGGCGCTGCAAAGTCTCGCCCCATTCCGAGTCCGGCGGACAGTGGGCCAGCCTCCTCCCCAAGCTATAACCCACCCGTTTTTGGGCATTTTGCGGTGGACGAACTTGGGGACGCCAGGACCTTTGGAGGCTTATTTTGGGCGCGGCTGTGCCTGCGGCCTATTTTTAACACGGAGGGTGCTAGTTCTCGCCCCATTCCGAGTCGGCGGATGCAAGTTGGCCATCCCCTCACCCTAATGCCGTTTTGGGCCTTGGGACGGGAACTTGGGCTTATTTTGGGCGCGGCTGTGCCCGCTTTGGCCTATTTGGCACACGGAGGCGCTGCAAAGTCTCGCCCCATTCCAGTGGACGAAGTAGGCCAGCCCTCCCGAGGCTATAACCCACCTGTTTTTTGGGCATTTTTGCGGCGGACGAACTTTGGGACGGGACCTTCGGGGGCTTATTTTTGGGTGCGGCTGTGCCGGCGGCCTCTTTTTGGTACACGGAGGGCGCTCTCAAAGTCTCGCCCCATTCCGAGTCCGGCGGACAAAGTGGGCCAGCCCCTCCCCCCAAGCTATAACCCACCCGTTTTTTGGGCATTTTTGCGGTGGACGAACTTGGGGACGGGACCTTTGGAGGCTTATTTTTGGGCGCGGCTGTGCCTGCGGCCTATTTTTAGCACACGGAGGGTGCTCGCAAAGTCTCGCCCCATTCCGAGTCTGGCGGACGAAGTTGGCCATCCCCTCACCCTAAGGCTATAGCCCACCCGTTTTTTGGGCATTTTTACGGCGGACGAACTTGGGGACGGGAACTTCGGGGGCTTATTTTTGGGCGCGGCTGTGCCCGCGGCCTATTTTTGGCACACGGAGGGCGCTCGCAAAGTCTCGCCCCATTCCGAGTCCGGCGGACGAAGATGGCCAGCCCCTCCCCCAAAGCTATAACCCACCCATTTTTTGGGCATTTTTGCGGTGGACGAACTTGGGGACGGGACCTTCGGAGGTTTATTTTTGGGCGCGGCTGTGCCTGCGGCCTATTTTTAGCACACGGAGGGCGCTCGCAAAGTCTCGCCCCATTCCGAGTCCGGCGGACGAAGTTTGCCAGCCCCTCCCCCCAAGGCTATAGCCCACCCGTTTTTTGGGCATTTTTGCGGCGGACGAACTTGGGGACGGGACTTTCGGGGGCTTATTTTTGGGTGCGGCTTTGCCCATGGCCTAATTTTGGCACACGGAGGGTGTTCGCAAAGTCTCGCCCCATTCCGAGTCCGGCGGACGAAGTTGGCCAGCCCCTCCCCCCAAGGCTATAGCCCACCCGTTTTTTGGACATTTTTGGGGCGGACGAACTTGGGGAAGGGACCTTCGGGGGCTTATTTTTTGGGGCGGCTGTGCCCGTGGCCTATTATTGGCACACGGACGGTGCTCGCAAAGTCTCGCCCCATTCCGAGTCCGGCGGATTTGAAGTTAGCCCCCCCCTCTATAGCCCACCCGTTTTTTGGGCATTTTTGCGGTGGACGAACTTGGGGACGGGACCTTAGGGGGCTTATTTTTGGGTGCGGCTGTGGCGTCGGCCTCTTTTTGGTACACGGAGGGCGCTCGCAAATTCTCGCCCCATTCCGAGTCTGACGAGTGGGCGGCCCTCCCCAGGCTATAGCCCACCCGTTTTTGGGCATTTTGCGGTGATTAACTTGGGGACGGGACCTTCGGGGGCTTATTTTTTGGCGCGGCTGTGCCCGCGGCCTATTTTTGGCACACGGAGGGCGCTCGCAAAGTCTCGTCCCATTCCGAGTCCGGCGGACGAAGTTGGCCAGCCCCTCCCCCCAAGGCTATAGCCCACCCGTTTTTTGGGCATTTTTGCGGCGGACGAACTTTGGGACGGGACCTTAGGGGGCTTATTTTTGGGTACGGCTGTGCCCGCGGCCTATTTTTGGCACACGGAGGGCGCTCGCAAAGTCTCGCCCCATTCCGAGTCTGGCGGACGAAGTAGGCCAGCCCCTCCCCCCAAGGCTATAACCCACCTGTTTTTTGGGCATTTTTGCGGCGGACGAACTTTGGGACGGGACCTTCGGGGGCTTATTTTTGGGTGCGGCTGTGCCGGCGGCCTCTTTTTGGTACACGGAGGGCGCTCTCAAAGTCTCGCCCCATTCCGAGTCCGGCGGACGAAGTGGGCCAGCCCCTCCCCCCAAGGCTATAGCCCACCCGTTTTTTGGGCATTTTTGCGGCGGACGAACTTGGGGACGGGACCTTAGGGGGCTTATTTTTGGGCGCGGCTGTGCCCGTGGCCTAATTTTGGCACACGGAGGGTGGTCGCAAAGTCTCGCCCCATTCCGAGTCCGGCGGACGAAGTTGGCCAGCCCCTCCCCCCAAGCCTATAGCCCACTCATTTTTTGGGCATTTTTGCGGCGGACGAACCTTCGGGGGCTTATTTCCTATTTTTGGCACACGGAGGGTGCTCGCAAAGTCTCGCCCCATTCCGATTCCGGTGGACGAAGTTGGCCTGCCCCTCCCCCCAAGGCTATATCCCACCCGTTTTTTGGGCATTTTTGCGGCGGAGGAACTTGGGGACAGTACCTTCGGGGGCTTATTTTTGGGCGCGGCTGTGCCCACGGCCTATTTTTGGCACACGGAGGGCGCTCGCAAAGTCTCGCCCCCTTCCGAGTCCGGCAGACGAAGTTGGCCAGCCCCTCCCCCCAAGGCTATAGCCCACCCGTTTTTTGGGCATTTTTGCGGCGGACGAACTTTGGGACGGGACATTCGGGGCCTATTTTTGGGTGCGGCTGTGACCGTGGCCTATTTTTGGCACACGGATGCCGCTCGCAAAGTCTCGCGCCATTCCGAGTCCGGCGGACGAAGTTGGCCAGCCCTACCCCCCAAGGCTATAGCCCACCCGTTTTTGTGGACTTTTTCCGCGGGACAAACATGGCGCCCCGGGCTTCGGGCGGTTATTTTTGGATGCGGCGGTCCCCGCGGTCTATTTTTGGCACACGGAGGCCGCTCGCACAGTCTCACGACATTCCGAGTCCGGCGGACGAAGTGGGCCAGCCCCACCCCCCAAGGCTATAGCCCACCCGTTTTTGTGGCCTTTTTCCGCTGGACGAACTTGGCGCCCCTGCCTTCGGGGGGTTATTTTTGGGCGCGGCTGTGCCCGCGGCCTATTTTTGGCAAACGGAGGCCGCTCGCAAAGTCTCACGACATTCCGAGTCCGGCGGACGAAGTGGGCCAGCCCCACCCCCCAAGGCTATAGCCCACCCGTTTTTGTGGCCTTTTTCCGATGGACGAACTTGGCCCCCGGCCTTGAGCAGTTATTTTGGGCGCGGCTGTGCCGCGGCCTAGCACACGGAGGCCGCTCGCAAAGTCTCGCGCCATTCCGAGTCCGGCGGACGAAGTTGGCCAGCCCCACCCCCCAAGGCTATAGCCCACCCGTTTTTGTGGCCTTTTTCCGCTGGATGAAGTTGGCGCCCCGGCCTTCGGACGGTTATTTTTGGGTACGCCTGTGCCCGCGGCCTATGTTTGCCACACGGACTCCGCTCGCAATGTCTCGCGCCATTCCGAGTCCGGCGGACGAAGTTGGCTAGCCCCACCCCCCAAGGCCCACCCGTTTTTGTGGCCTTTTTCCGCTGGACGAACTTGGCGCCCCTGCCTTCGGGCGGTTATTTTTGGGCGCGGCTGTGCCCGCGGCCTATTTTTGGTAAACGGAGGCCGCTCGCAAAGTCTCACGACATTCCGAGTCCGGCGGACGAAGTGGGCCAGCCCCACCCCCCAAGGCTATAGCCCACCCGTTTTTGTGGCCTTTTTCCGCTAAACGAACTTGGCGCCCCGGCCTTCGGGCGGTTATTTTTGGGCGCGGCTGTGCCCGCGGCCTATTTTTTTCACGCGGAGGCCGCTCGCAAAGTCTCGCGCCATTCCGAGTCCGGCGGACGAAGTTGGCCAGCCCCACCCCCCAAGGCTATAGCCCACCCGTTTTTGTGGCCTTTTTCCGCTGGACGAACTTGGCGCCCATGCCTTCGGGCGGTTATTTTTCGGTGCGGCTGTTCCCGCGGCTTATTTTTGGCACACGGACGCCGCTCACAAAGTCTCGCGCCATTCCGAGTCCGGCGGACGAACTTGGCCAGCCCCACCCCCCAAGGCTATAGCCCACCCGTTTTTGTGGCCTTTTTCCGCTGGATGAACTTGGCACCCCGGCCTTCGGGCAGTTATTTTTGGGTACGGCTGTGCCCGCGGCCTATTTTTGGCACACGGAGGCCGCTCGCAAAGTCTCGCGCCATTCCGAGTCCGGCGGACGAAGTTGTCCAGCCCCACCCCCCAAGGCTATAGCCCACCCGTTTTTGTGGCCTTTTTCCGCTGGACGAACTTGGCGCCCCGGCCTTCGGGCAGTTATTTTGCGCGGCTGTGCCCGGCTATTTTTGTCACACGGAGGCCGCTTGCAAAGTCTCGCGCCATTCCGAGTCCGCGGACAGTCGGCCTGCCCCACCGCCCAAGGCTATAGCCCACCCGCTTTTGTGGCCTTTTCCGCTGGACGAACTTGGCGCCCGGCTTTCGGGCTGTTATTTTTGGCGCTGCTGTGCCCGCGGCCTATTTTTGGCACACGGAGGCCGCTCGCAAAGTCTCGCGCCATTCCGAGTCCGAGCGGACGAAGTTGGCCAGCCCCACCCCAAGGCTATAGCCCACCCGTTTTTGTGGCCTTTTTCCGCAGGACGAACTTGGCGCCCCGGCCTTCGGGCTGTTATTTTTGGGTGCGGCTGTGCCCGCGGCCTATTTTTGGCACACGGAGGCCGCCGGCAAAGTCTCGCGCCATTCCGAGTCCGGCGGACGAAGTGGGCCAGCCCCACCCCCCAAGGCTATAGCCCGCCCGTTTTTGTGGCCTTTTTCCGCAGGACGAACTTGGCGCCCCGGCCTTCGGGCTGTTATTTTTGGGCGCGGCTGTGCCCGCGGCCTATTTTTGGCATACGGAGGCCGCCGGCAAAGTCTCGCGCCATTCCGAGTCCGGCGGACGAAGTGGGCCAGCCCCACCCCCCAAGTCTATATCCCACCCGTTCTTGTGGCCTTTTTCCGATGGACGAACTTGGCGCCCCGGCATTCGGGCGGTTATTTTTGGGCGCGGCTGTGTCCACTGCCTATTTTTTGAACACGGAGGCCGCTCGCAAAGTCTCGCGCCATTCCGAGTCCGGCGGACGAAGTTGGCCAGCCCCACCCCCCAAGGTTATAGCCCACCCGTTCTTGTGGCCTTTTTCCGCTGGACGAACTTGGCGCCCCGGCCTTCGGGCGGTTATTTTTTAGCGCGGCTGTGTCCGCGGCCTATTTTTGGCACATGGAGGCCACTCGTAAAGTCTCGCGCCATTCCGAGTCCGGCGGACGAAGTTGGGCAGCCCCACCCCCCAAGCCTAAAGCCCACCCGTTTTTGTGGCCTTTTTCCGCTGGACGAACTTGGCGCCCCGGCCTTGGGGCGGTTATTTTTGGGCGCTGCTGTGCCCGCTGCCTATTTTTGGCACACGGAGGCCGCTCGCAGTGTCTCGCGCCATTCCGAGTCCGGCGGACGAACTTGGCCAGCCCCACCCCCCAAGGCTATAGCCCACCGGTTTTTGTGGCCTTTTTCCGCTGGACGAACTTGGCGCCCCTGCCTTCGGGGGGTTATTTTTGGGCGCGGCTGTGCCCGCGGCCTATTTTTGGCAAACGGAGGCCGCTCGCACAGTCTCACGACATTCCGAGTCCGGCGGACGAAGTGGGCCAGCCCCACCCCCCAAGGCTATAGCCCACCCGTTTTTGCGGCCTTTTTCCGCTGGACGACCTTGGCGCCCCGGCCTTCGGGCGGTTATTTTTGGGCGCGGCTGTGCCCGCGGCCTATTTTTGGCACACGGAGGCCGCTCGCAAAGTCTCGCGCCATTCCGAGTCCGGCGGACAAACTTGGCCAGCCCCACCCCCCAAGGCTATAGCCCACCGGTTTTTGTGGCCTTTTTCCGCTGGACGAACTTGGCGCCCCTGCCTTCGGGGGGTTATTTTTGGGCGCGGCTGTGCCCGCTGCCTATTTTTGGCACACGGATGCCGCTCGCAATGTCTCGCGCCATTCCGAGTCCGGCGGACGAACTTGGCCAGCCCCACCCCCCAAGGCTATAGCCCACCGGTTTTTGTGGCCTTTTTCCGCTGGACGAACTTGGCGCCCCTGCCTTCGGGGGGTTATTTTTGGGCGCGGCTGTGCCCGCGGCCTATTTTTGGCAAACGGAGGCCGCTCGCAAAGTCTAGCGACATTCCGAGTCCGGTGGACGAAGGTTGCCAGCCCCACCCCCCAAGGCTATAGCCCACCTGTTTTTGTGGCCTTTTTCCGCTGGACGAATTTGGCGCCCTAACCTTCGGGCGATTATTTTTGGGCGCGGCTGAACCCGCGGCCTATTTTTGGCACACGGAGGCCGCTCGCAAAGTCTAGCCCCATTCCGAATCCGGCGGACGAAGTTGGCCAGCCCCACCCCCCAAGGCTATAGCCCACCCGTTTTTGTGGCCTTTTTCCGCTGGACGAACTTGGCGCCCCGGCCTTCGGGCTGTTATTTTTTGGCGTGGCTGTGCCCGCGGCCTATTTTTGGCACACGGAGGCCGCTCGCGAAGTCTCGCCCCATTCCGAATCCGGCGGACGAAGTTGGCCAGCCCCACCCCCCAAGGCTATAGCCCACCTGTTTTTGTGGCCTTTTTCCGCTGGACGAATTTGGCGCCCTACCCTTCGGGCGATTATTTTTGGGCGCGGCTGTACCCGCGGCCTATTTTTGGCACACGGAGGCCGCTCGCAACGTCTCGCGCCATTCCGAGTCCGGCGGACGAAGTTTGCCAGCCCCACCCCCCAAGGCTATAGCCCACCCGTTCTTGTTGCCTTTTTCCGCTGGACGAACTTGGCGCCCCGGCCTTCGGGCGGTTATTTTTGGGCACGGCTGTGCCCGCGGCCTATTTTTGGAACACGGAGGCCGCTCGAAAAGTCTCGCGCCATTCCGAGTCCGGTGGACGAAGTTGGCCAGCCCCACCCTCCAAGGCTATAGCCCACCCGTTTTTGTGGCCTTTTTCCGCTGGACGAACATGGCGCCCCGGCCTTCGGGCTGTTATTTTTGGGCGCGGCTGTGCCCGCAGCCTATTTTTGGCACACGGAGGCCGCTCGCAATGTCTCGCCCCATTCCGAGTACGGCGGACGAAGTTGGCCAGCCCCACCCCCCAAGGCTATAGCCCACCCGTTTTTGTGGCCTTTTTCTGCTGGACGAACTTGGCGCCCCGGCATTCGGGCGGTTATTTTTGGGCGCGGCTCAGCCCACTGCCTATTTTTGGCACACGGAGACCGCTCGCAACGTCTCGCACCATTCCGAGTCCGGCGGACTAAGTTGGCCAGCCCCACCCCCCAAGGCTATAGCCCACCCGTTTTTGTGGCCTTTTTCAGCTGGACGAACTTGGCGCCCCGGCCTTCGGGCAGTTATTTTTGGGCACGGCTGTGCCCGCGGCCGATTTTTGCCACACGGAGGCCGCTCGCAAAGTCTCGCGCTATTCCGAGTCCGGCGGACGAAGTTGGCCAGCCCCACCCCCCAAGGCTATAGCCCACCCGTTTTTGTCGCCTTTTTCCGCTGGACGAACTTAGCGCACCGGCCTCCGGGCTGTTATATTTGGGCGCGGCTGTCCCCGCGGCCTATTTTTGACACGCGGAGGCCGCTCGCAAAGTCTCGCGCCATTCCGAGTCCGGCGAACGAAGTTTGCCAGCCCCACCCCCTAAGGCTATAGCCCACCCGTTTTTGTGGCCTTTTTCCGGTGGACGAACTTGGCGCCCCGGCCTTCGGGCGGTTATATTTGGGCGCGGCTGTGCCCGCAGCCTATTTTTGGCACATGGAGGCCGCTCGTAATGTCTCGCGCCATTCCGAGTCCGGTGGACGAAGTGGGACAGCCCCTCCCCCCAAGGCTATAGCCCACCCGTTTTTTGGGCATTTTTGCGGAGGACGAACTTTGGGACGGGACCTTCGGGGGCTTATTTTTGGGTACGGCTGTGCCCGCGGCCTATTTTTGGCACACGGAGGGCGCTCGCAAAGTCTCGCCCCATTCCGAGTCCGGCGGATTAAGTTGGCCAGCCCCTCCCCCCAAGGCTATAGCCCACCCGTTTTTTGGGCATTTTTGCAGCGGACGAACTTGGGGACGGGACCTTCGGGGGCTTATTTTTTTGTGCGGCTGTGCCCGCGGCCTATTTTTGGCACACGGAGGGCGCTCCCAAAGTCTCGTGCCATTCGGAGTCCGGCGGACGAAGTTGGCCATCCCCTGCGCTCGTAAAGTCTCGACCCATTCCGAGTCCGGCAGACGAAGATGGCCATCCCCTCCCCCCAAGGCTATAGCCCACCCGTTTTTTGGGCATTTTTGCGGCGGACGAACTTGGGGACGGGACCTTCGGGAGATTATTTTTGGGCGCTGCTGTGTCCGCGGCCTATTTTTGGCACACGGAGGGCGCTCGCAATGTCTCACCCCATTCCAAGTCCGGCGGACGAAGTTGACCAGCCCCTCCCACAAAGGCTTAAGCCAACCCGTTTTTTGGGCATTTTTGCGGCGGACGAACTTGGGGACGGGACTTTCGGGTGCTTATTTTTGGGCGCGGCTGTGCCCGTGGCCTATTTCTGGCACACGGAGGGCGCTCGCAAAGTCTCGCCCCATTCCAAGTCCGGCGGACGAAGTTGGCCAGCCCCTCCCCCCAAGGCTATAGCCCACCCGTTTTTTGGGCATTTTTGCAGAGGACGAACTTGGGGACGGGACTTTCTGGCGCTTATTTTTGGGCGCGGCTGTGCCCGTGGCCTATTTTTGGCACACGGAGGGCGCTCGTAAAGTCTCGCCCTGTTCCGAGTCCGGCGGACGAAGTTGGCCAGCCCCTCCTCCCAAGGCTATAGCCCACCTGTTTTTTGGGCATTTTTGCGGTGGACGAACTTGGGGACGGGACCTTCGGGCACTTATTTTTGGGTGCGGCCTTGCCCGTGGCCTATTTTTGGCACACGGAGGGTGCTCGCAAAGTCTCGCCCCATTCCAAGACCGGCGGACGAAGTTGGCCAGCCCCTCCCCCCAAGGCTATAGCCCACCCGTTTTTGTGGCCTTTTTCCGCTGGACGAACTTGGCGCCCCGGCCTTTGGGCGGTTATATTTGGGCGTAGCTGTGCCCGCGGCCTATTTTTGGCACACGGAGGCCGCTCGCAAAGTCTCACGCCATTCCGAGTCCGGCGGACGAAGTTGGCCATCCCCACCACCCAAGGCTATAGCCCACCCATTTTTGTGGTCTTTTTCCGCTGGACGAACATGGCGCCCCGGCCCTCTGGCGGTTATTTTTGGGGGCGGCTGTGCCCGCGGCCTATTTTTGGCACACGGAAGCCGCTCGTAATGTCTCCCGCCATTCCGAGTCCGGCGGACGAATTGGGCCAGCCCCACCCCCCAAGGCTATAGCCCACCCGTTTTTGTGGCCTTTTTCCACTGGACGAACTTGGCGCCCCGGCCTTCGGGCGGTTCTTTTAGGGCGCGGCTGTCCCCGCGGCCTATTTTTGGCACGTGGAGGCCGCTCGCAAAGTCTCGCGCCATTCGGAGTCCGGCGGACGAAGTTGGCCATCCCCTGCGCTCGCAAAGTCTCGACCCATTCTGAGTCCGGCGGACGAAGTTGGCCAGCCCCTCCCCCCAAGGCTATAGCCCACCCGTTTTTTGGGCATTTTTGCGGCGGACGAACTTGGGGACGGGACCTTCGGGCACTTATTTTTGGACGCGGCTGTGGCCGCGGCCTATTTTTGGCACACGGAGGGCGATCGCAAAGTGTCGCCACATTCCGAGTCCGGCGGATGAAGTTGGCCAGCCCCTCCCCCCAAGGCTATAGCCCACTCGTTTTTTGGGAATTTTTGCGGCGGACGAACTTGGGGACGGGACCTTCGGGCACTTATTTTTGGGCGCGGCTGTGGCCGCGGCCTATTTTTGGCACACGGAGGGCGATCGCAAAGTCTCGCCCCATTCCGAGTCCGGCGGACGAAGTTGGCCAGCCCCTCCCCCCAAGGCTATAGCCCACCCGTTTTTTGGGCATTTTTACGGCGGACGACCATGGGGACGGGACCTTCGGGTGCTTATTTTTTGGTGAGGCTATGCCCGCAGCCTATTTTTGGCACACGGAGGGCGCTCGCAAAGTCTCGTCCCATTCCGAGTCCGGCGGACGAAGTTGGCCAGCCCCTCCCCCAAGGCTATAGCCCACCCGTTTTTTGGGCATTTTTGCGGCGGACGAACTTGGGGACGGGACCTTCGGGTGCTTATTTTTGGGCACGGCTGTGCCCGCGGCAAATTTTTGGTACACGGAGGGCGCTCGCAAAGTCTCGCCCCATTCCGAGTCCGGCGGACGAAGTTGGCCAGCCCCTCCCCCCAAGGCTATAGCCCACCCGTTTTTTGGGCATTTTTGCGGCGGACGAACTTGGGGACGGGACCTTTGGGCACTTATTATTGGGCGCGGCTGTGCCCGCAGCCTATTTGTGGCACACGGAGGGCGCTCGCAAAGTCTCGCCCCATTCCGAGTCCGCCGGAGGAAGTTGGCCAGCCCTCCCCCCAAGGCTATAGCCCACCCGTTTTTTGGGCATTTTTGCAGCGGACGAACTTGGGGACGGGACCTTCGTGCGCTTATTTTTATGTGCGGCTGTGCCCGCGGTCTATTTTTGGCACACGGAGGGCACTCGCAAAGTTTCGCCCCATTCCGAGTCCGCCGGATGAAGTTGGCCAGCCCCTCCCCCCAAGGCTATAGCCCACCCGTTTTTTGGGCATTTTTGCGGCGGACGAACTTGGGGACGAGACCTTCGGTGGCTTATTTTTGGGTGCGGCTGTGCCCACGGTCTATTTTTGGCACACGGAGGGCGCTCACAAAGTCTCGCCCCATTCCGAGTACGGCGGACGAAGTTGGCCAGCCCCTCCCCCCAAGGCTATAGCCCACCCGTTTTTTGGGCATTTTTGCGGCGGACGAACTTGGGGACGGGACCTTCGGGAACTTATTTTTGGGCGCGGCTGTGCCCGCGGCCTATTTTTGGCACACGGAGGGCGATCGCAAAGTGTCGCTACATTCCGAGTCCGGCGGATGAAGTTGGCCAGCCCCTCCCCCCAAGGCTATAGCCCACCCGTTTTTTGGGCATTTTTGCGGCGGACGAACTTGGGGATGGGACCTTCGGGCGCTTATTTTTGGGCATGGCTGTGCCCGCGGCCTATTTTTGGCACACGGAGGGTGCTCGCAAATTCTCGCCCCATTCCGAGTCCGGCGGACGAAGTTGGCCAGCCCCTCCCCCCAAGGCTATAGCCCACCCGTTTTTTGGGCATTTTTACGGCAGACGAACATGGGGACGGGACCTTCGGGTGCTTATTTTTTGGTGAGGCTGTGCCCGCAGCCTATTTTTGGCACACGGAGGGCGCTCGCAAAGTCTCGTCCCATTCCGAGTCCGGCGGACGAAGTTGGCCAGCCCCTCCCCCCAAGGCTATAGCCCACCCATTCTTTGGGCATTTTTGCGGCGGACGAACTTGGGGACGGGACCTTTGGGCACTTATTTTTGGGGGAGGCTGTGCCCGCGGCCGATTTGTGGCACACGGAGGGCGCTCGCAGTTCGCCCCATTCCGAGTCCGGCGGACGAAGTTGGCCAGCCCCTCCCCCCAAGGCTATAGCCCACCCGTTTTTTGGGCATTTTTGCGGCGGACGAACTTGGGGACGGGACATTCGGGCACTTATTTTTGGGCGCGGCTGTGCCCTCGGCCTATTTGTGGCACACGGAGGGCGCTCGCAAAGTCTCGCCCCATTCCGAGTCCGGCGGACGAAGTTGGCCAGCCCCTCCCCCCAAGGCTATAGCCCACCCGTTTTTTGGGCATTTTTGCGGCGGACGAACTTGGGGACGGGACCTTCGGGCGCTTATTTTTGGGTGCGGCTGTGCCCGCGGTCTATTTTTCGCACACGTAGGGCGCTCGCAAAGTCTCACTCCATTCCGAGTCCGGCGGACGAAGTTTGCCAGCCCCTCTGCTCGCAAAGTCTCGACCCATTCCGAGTCCGGCGGACGAAGTTGGCCAGCCCCTCCCCCCAAGGCTATAGCCCACCCATTTTTTGGGCATTTTTGCGGCGGACGAACTTGGGGACGGGACCTTCGGGCACTTATTATTCGGCGCGGCTGTGCCCGGGGCCTATTTGTGGCACACAGAGGGTGCTCGCAAAGTCTCGCCCCATTCCGAGTCCGCCGGACGAAGTTGGCCAGCCCTCCCCCCAAGGCTATAGCCCACCCGTTTTTTGAGCAATTTTGCAGCGGACGAACTTGGGGACGGGACCTTCGGGCGCTTATTTTTATGTGTGGCTGTGCCCGCGGTCTATTTTTGGCACACGGAGGGCACTCGCAAAGTTTCTCCCCATTCCGAGTCCGCCGGATGAAGTTGGCCAGCCCCTCCCCCCAAGGCTATAGCCCACCCGTTTTTTGGGCATTTTTGCGGCGGACGAACTTGAGGACGAGACCTTCGGTGGCTTATTTTTGGGTGCGGCTGTGCCCGCGGTCTATTTTTGGCACACGGAGGGCGCTCACAAAGTCTCGCCCCATTCCGAGTCCGGCGGACGAAGTTGGCCAGCCCCTCCCCCCAAGGCTATAGCCCACGCGTTTTTTGGGCATTTTTGCGGCGGACGAACTTTGTGACGTGACCTTCGGTGGCTTATTTTTGGGTGCGGCTGTGCCCGCGGTCTATTTGGCACACGGAGGCGCTCACAAAGTCTCGCCCCATTCCGAGTCCGCGGACGAAGTTGGCCAGCCCCTCCCCCAAGGCTATAGCCCATGGCGTTTTTAGGCATTTTGCGGCGGACGAACTTGGGGACGGGACCTTCGGGCACTTATTTTTGGGTGCGGCTGTGCCCGCGGCCTATTTTTGGCACATGGAGGGCGATCGCAAAGTGTCGCCACATTCCGAGTCCGGCGGATGAAGTTGGCCAGCCCTCCCCCCAAGGCTATAGCCCACCCGTTTTTTGGGCAATTTTGCAGCGGACGAACTTGGGGACGGGACCTTCGGGCGCTTATTTTTATGTGTGGCTGTGCCCGCGGTCTATTTTTGGCACACGGAGGGCACTCGCAAAGTTTCTCCCCATTCCGAGTCCGCCGGATGAAGTTGGCCAGCCCCTCCCCCCAAGGCTATAGCCCACCCGTTTTTTGGGCATTTTTGCGGCGGACGAACTTGGGGACGAGACCTTCGGTGGCTTATTTTTGGGTGCGGCTGTGCCCGCGGTCTATTTTTGGCACACGGAGGGCGCTCGCAAACTCTCGCCCCATTCCGAGTCCGGCGGACGAAGTTGGCCAGCCCCTCCCCCCAAGGCTATAGCCCACCCGTTTTTTGGGCATTTTTGCGGCGGACGAACTTGGGGACGGGACCTTCGGGCACTTATTTTTCGGCGCGGCTGTGCCCGCGGCCTATTTTTGGCACACGGAGGGCGATCGCAAAGTGTCGCCACATTCCGAGTCCGGCGGATGAAGTTGGCCAGACCCTCCCCCCAAGGCTATAGCCCACCCATTTTTTGGGCATTTTTGCGGCGGACGAACTTGGGGACGGGACCTTCGGGGGCTTATTTTTGGGCGCGGCTGTGCCCGCGGACTATTTTTGGCACACGGAGGGCGCTCGCAAAGTCTCGCCCCATTCCGAGTCCGGCGGACGAAGTTGGCCAGCCCCTCCCCCCAAGGCTATAGCCCACCCGTTTTTTGGGCATTTTTGCGGCGGACGAACATGGGGACGGGACCTTCGGGTGCTTATTTTTTGGTGAGGCTGTGCCCGCGGCCTATTTTTGGCACACGGAGGGCGCTCGCAAAGTCTCGTCACATTCCGACTCCGGCCGTAGTTGGCCAGCCCCTCCCCCAAGGCTATAGCCCACCCGTTTTTTGGGCATTTTTGCGGACGAACTTGGGGACGGGACCTTCGGGCACTTATTTTTGGGTATGGCCGTGCCCGCGGCCGATTTTTGGCACACGGAGGGCGCTCGCAAAGTTTCGCCCCATTCCGAGTCCGGCGGACGAAGTTGGCCAGCCCCTCCCCCCAAGGCTATAGCCCACCCGTTTTTTGGACATTTTTGCGGCGGACGAACTTGGGGATGGGACATTCGGGCACTTATTTTTGGGCGCGGCTGTGTCCTCGGCCTATATGTGGCACACGGAGGGCGCTCGTAAAGTCTCGCCCCATTCCGAGTCCGCGGGATGAAGTTGGCCAGCCCCTCCCCCGAAGGCTATAGCCCACCCGTTTTTTGGGCATTTTTGCGGCGGACGAACTTGGGGACGGGACCTTCGGGCGCTTATTTTTGGGTGCGGCTGTGCCCGCGGTCTATTTTTCGCACACGTAGGGCGCTCGCAAAGTCTCACCCCATTCCGAGTCCGGCGGACGAAGTTTGCCAGCCCCTCCGCTCGCAAGGTCTCGACCCATTCCGAGTCCGGCGGACGAAGTTGGCCAGCCCCTCCGCCCAAGGCTATAGCCCACCCGTTTTTTGGGCATTTTTGCGGCGGACGAACTTGGGGACGGAAACTTCGGGCGCTTATTTTTGGGCACGGCCGTGCCCGCGGCAAATTTTTGGTACACGGAGGGCGCTCGCAAAGTCTCGCCCCATTCCGAGTCCGGCGGACGAAGTTGGCCAGCCCCTCCCCCCAAGGCTATAGCCCACCCGTTTTTTGGGCATTTTTGCGGCGGACGAACTTGGGGACGGGACCTTCGGGCACTTATTATTGGGTGCGGCTGTGCCCGCGGTCGATTTTTGGCACAGGGAGGGCTCTCGCAAAGTCTCGCCCCATTCCGAGTCCGGCGGACGAAGTAGGCCAGCCCCTCCCCCCAAGGCTATAGCCCACCCGTTTTTTGGGCATTTTTGCGGCGGACGAACTTGGGGACGGGACCTTCGGGCACTTATTTTTGGGCACGGCTGTGCCCGCGGCCTATTTTTGGCACACGGAGGGCGATCGCAAAGTGTCGCCACATTCCGAGTCCGGCGGATGAAGTTGGCCAGCCCCTCCCACCAAGGCTATAGCCCACCCGTTTTTTGGGCATTTTTGCGGCGGACAAACTTGGGGATGGGACCTTCGGGCGCTTATTTTTGGGCACAGCTGTGCCCGCGGCCTATTTTTGGCACACAGAGGGCGCTCGCAAAGTCTCGCCCCTTTCCGAGTCCGGCGGACGAAGTTGGCCAGCCCCTCCCCCCAAGGCTATAGCCCACCCGTTTTTTGGGCATTTTTACGGTGGACGAACATGGGGACGGGACCTTCGGGTGCTTATTTTTTGGTGAGGCTGTGCCCGCAGCCTATTTTTGTCACACGGAGGGCTCTCGCAAAGACTCATCCCATTTCGAGTCCGGCGGACGAAGTTGGCCAGCCCCTCCCCCCAAGGCTATAGCCCACCCGTTTTTTGGGCATTTTTGCGGCGGACGTACTTGGGGACGGGACCTTCGGGCACTTATTTTTGGGCATGGCTGTGCCCGCGGCCTATTTTTGGCACACGGAGGGCGCTCGCAAATTCTCGCCCCATTCCGAGTCCGGCGGACGAAGTTGGCCAGCCCCTCCCCCCAAGGCTATAGCCCACCCGTTTTTTGGGCATTTTTACGGCAGACGAACATGGGGACGGGACCTTCGGGTGCTTATTTTTTGGTGAGGCTGTGCCCGCAGCCTATTTTTGGCACACGGAGGGCGCTCGCAAAGTCTCGTCCCATTCCGAGTCCGGCGGACGAAGTTGGCCAGCCCCTCCCCCCAAGGCTATAGCCCACCCATTCTTTGGGCATTTTTGCGGCGGACGAACTTGGGGACGGGACCTTTGGGCACTTATTTTTGGGTATGCCTGTGCCCGCGGCCGATTTTTGGCACACGGAGGGCGCTCGCAAAGTTTCGCCCCATTCCGAGTCCGGCGGACGAAGTTGGCCAGCCCCTCCCCCCAAGGCTATAGCCCACCCGTTTTTTGGGCATTTTTGCGGCGGACGAACTTGGGGACGGGACATTCGGGCACTTATTTTTGGGCGCGGCTGTGCCCTCGGCCTATTTGTGGCACACGGAGGGCGCTCGCAAAGTCTCGCCCCATTCCGAGTCCGCAGGACGAAGTTGGCCAGCCCCTCCCCCCAAGGCTATAGCCCACCCGTTTTTTGGGCATTTTTGCGGCGGACGAACTTGGGGACGGGACCTTCGGGCGCTTATTTTTGGGTGCGGCTGTGCCCGCGGTCTATTTTTCGCACACGTAGGGCGCTCGCAAAGTCTCGCCCCATTCCGAGTCCGGCGGACGAAGTTGGCCAGCCCCTGCGCTCGCAAAGTCTCGACCCATTCCGAGTCCGGCGGACGAAGTTGGCCAGCCCCTCCCCCCAAGGCTATAGCCCACCCATTTTTTGGGCATTTTTGCGGCGGACGAACTTGGGGACGGGACCTTCGGGCACTTATTATTCGGTGCGGCTGTGCCCGGGGCCTATTTGTGGCACACAGAGGGTGCTCGCAAAGTCTCGCCCCATTCCGAGTCCGCCGGACGAAGTTGGCCAGCCCTCCCCCCAAGGCTATAGCCCACCCGTTTTTTGAGCAATTTTGCAGCGGACGAACTTGGGGACGGGACCTTCGGGCTCTTATTTTTATGTGTGGCTATGCCCGCGGTCTATTTTTGGCACACGGAGGGCACTCGCAAAGTTTCTCCCCATTCCGAGTCCGCCGGATGAAGTTGGCCAGCCCCTCCCCCCAAGGCTATAGCCCACCCGTTTTTTGGGCATTTTTGCGGCGGACGAACTTGAGGACGAGACCTTCGGTGGCTTATTTTTGGGTGCGGCTGTGCCCGCGGTCTATTTTTGGCACACGGAGGGCGCTCACAAAGTCTCGCCCCATTCCGAGTCCGGCGGACGAAGTTGGCCAGCCCCTCCCCCCAAGGCTATAGCCCACGCGTTTTTTGGGCATTTTTGCGGCGGACGAACTTGAGGACGAGACCTTCGGTGGCTTATTTTTGGGTGCGGCTGTGGCCGCGGTCTATTTTTGGCACACGGAGGGCGCTCACAAAGTCTCGCCCCATTCCGAGTCCGGCGGACGAAGTTGGCCAGCCCCTCCCCCCAAGGCTATAGCCCACGCGTTTTTTGGGCATTTTTGCGGCGGACGAACTTGGGGACGGGACCTTCGGGCACTTATTTTTGGGCGCGGCTGTGCCCGCGGCCTATTTTTGGCACACGGAGGGCGATCGCAAAGTGTCGCCACATTCCGAGTCCGGCGGATGAAGTTGGCCAGCCCTCCCCCCAAGGCTATAGCCCACCCGTTTTTTGGGCAATTTTGCAGCGGACGAACTTGGGGACGGGACCTTCGGGCGCTTATTTTTATGTGTGGCTGTGCCCGCGGTCTATTTTTGGCACACGGAGGGCACTCGCAAAGTTTCTCCCCATTCCGAGTCCGCCGGATGAAGTTGGCCAGCCCCTCCCCCCAAGGCTATAGCCCACCCGTTTTTTGGGCATTTTTGCGGCGGACGAACTTGGGGACGGGACCTTCGGGGGCTTATTTTTGGGTGCGGCTGTGCCCGCGGTCTATTTTTGGCACACGGAGGGCGCTCGCAAACTCTCGCCCCATTCCGAGTCCGGCGGACGAAGTTGGCCAGCCCCTCCCCCCAAGGCTATAGCCCACCCGTTTTTTGGGCATTTTTGCGGCGGACGAACTTGGGGACGGGACCTTCGGGCACTTATTTTTCGGCGCGGCTGTGCCCGCGGCCTATTTTTGGCACACGGAGGGCGATCGCAAAGTGTCGCCACATTCCGAGTCCGGCGGACGAAGTTGGCCAGCCCCTCCCCCCAAGGCTATAGCCCACCCGTTTTTTGGGCATTTTTACGGCGGACGAACATGGGGACGGGACCTTCGGGTGCCTATTTTTTGGTGAGGCTGTGCCCGCAGCCTATTTTTGGCACACGGAGGGCGCTCGCAAAGTCTCGTCCCATTCCGACTCCGGCGGACGAAGTTGGCCAGCCCCTCCCCCCAAGGCTATAGCCCACCCGTTTTTTGGGCATTTTTGCGGCGGACGAACTTGGGGACGGGACCTTCGGGCACTTATTTTTGGGTATGGCTGTGCCCGCGGCCGATTTTTGGCACACGGAGGGCGCTCGCAAAGTTTCGCCCCATTCCGAGTCCGGCGGACGAAGTTGGCCAGCCCCTCCCCCCAAGGCTATAGCCCACCCGTTTTTTGGACATTTTTGCGGCGGACGAACTTGGGGATGGGACATTCGGGCACTTATTTTTGGGCGCGGCTGTGTCCTCGGCCTATATGTGGCACACGGAGGGCGCTCGTAAAGTCTCGCCCCATTCCGAGTCCGCGGGATGAAGTTGGCCAGCCCCTCCCCCCAAGGCTATAGCCCACCCGTTTTTTGGGCATTTTTGCGGCGGACGAACTTGGGGACGGGACCTTCGGGCGCTTATTTTTGGGTGCGGCTGTGCCCGCGATCAATTTTTCGCACACGTAGGGCGCTCGCAAAGTCTCACCCCATTCCGAGTCCGGCGGACGAAGTTTGCCAGCCCCTCCGCTCGCAAAGTCTCGACCCATTCCGAGTCCGGCGGACGAAGTTGGCCAGCCCCTCCGCCCAAGGCTATAGCCCACCCGTTTTTTGGGCATTTTTGCGGCGGACGAACTTGGGGACGGAAACTTCGGGCGCTTATTTTTGGGCACGGCTGTGCCCGCGGCAAATTTTTGGTACACGGAGGGCGCTCGCAAAGTCTCGCCCCATTCCGAGTCCGGCGGACGAAGTTGGCCAGCCCCTCCCCCCAAGGCTATAGCCCACCCGTTTTTTGGGCATTTTTGCGGCGGACGAACTTGGGGACGGGACCTTCGGGCACTTATTATTGGGTGCGGCTGTGCCCGCGGTCGATTTTTGGCACACGGAGGGCTCTCGCAAAGTCTCGCCCCATTCCGAGTCCGGCGGACGAAGTTGGCCAGCCCCTCCCCCCAAGGCTATAGCCCACCCGTTTTTTGGGCATTTTTGCGGCGGACGAACTTGGGGACGGGACCTTCGGGCACTTATTTTTGGGCACGGCTGTGCCCGCGGCCTATTTTTGGCACACGGAGGGCGATCGCAAAGTGTCGCCACATTCCGAGTCCGGCGGATGAAGTTGGCCAGCCCCTCCCACCAAGGCTATAGCCCACCCGTTTTTTGGGCATTTTTGCGGCGGACAAACTTGGGGATGGGACCTTCGGGCGCTTATTTTTGGGCACGGCTGTGCCCGCGGCCTATTTTTGGCACACAGAGGGCGCTCGCAAAGTCTCGCCCCTTTCCGAGTCCGGCGGACGAAGTTGGCCAGCCCCTCCCCCCAAGGCTATAGCCCACCCGTTTTTTGGGCATTTTTACGGCGGACGAACATGGGGACGGGACCTTCGGGTGCTTATTTTTTGGTGAGGCTGTGCCCGCAGCCTATTTTTGTCACACGGAGGGCTCTCGCAAAGACTCATCCCATTTCGAGTCCGGCGGACGAAGTTGGCCAGCCCCTCCCCCCAAGGCTATAGCCCACCCGTTTTTTGGGCATTTTTGCGGCGGACGAACTTGGGGACGGGACCTTCGGGTGCTTATTTTTGGGTGCGGCTGTGGCCGCGGTCTATTTTTCGCACACGTAGGGCGCTCGTAAAGTCTCGCCCCATTCCGAGTCCGGCGGACAAAGTTGGCGAGCCCCTGCGCTCGCAAAGTCTCGACCCATTCCGAGTCCGGCGGACGAAGTTGGCCAGCCCCTCCCCCCAAGGCTATAGCCCACCCGTTTTTTGGGCATTTTTGCGGCGGACGAACATGGGGACGGGACCTTCGGGCACTTATTTTTGGGTATGGCTGTGCCCGCGGCTGATTTTTGGCACACGGAGGGCGCTCACAAAGTCTCGCCCCATTCCGAGTCCGGCGGACGAAGTTGGCCAGCCCCTCCCCCCAAGGCTATAGCCCACCCGTTTTTTGGGCATTTTTGCGGCGGACGAACTTGGGGACGGGACCTTCGGGCGCTTATTTTTGGGCACGGCTGTGCCCGTGGCCTATGTGTGGCACACGGAGGGCGCTCGCAAAATCTCGCCCCATTCCGAGTCCGGCGGACGAAGTTGGCCAGCCCCTGCGCTCCCAAAGTCTCGACCCATTCCGAGTCCGGCGGACGAAGTGGGCCAGCCCCTGCGCTCGCAAAGTCTCGACCCATTCCGAGTCCGGCGGACGAAGTTGGCCAGCCTATCCCCCCAAGGCTATAGCCCACCCGTTTTTGTGGCCTTTTTCTACTGGACGAACTTGGCGCCCCGGCCTTCGGGCGGTTCTTTTAGGGCGCGGCTGTCCCCGCGGCCTATTTTTGGCACGCGGAGGCCGCTCGCAAACTCTCGCGCCATTCGGAGTCCGGCGGATGAAGTTGGCCATCCCCTGCGCTCGCAAAGTCTCGTCCCATTCCGAGTCCGCCAGACGAAGTTGGCCAGCCCCTCCCCCCAAGGCTATAGCCCACCCATTTTTTGGGCATTTTTGCGGGGGACGAACTTGGGGACGGGACCTTCAGGCGCTTATTTTTGGGTGCAGCTGTGCCCGCTGTCTATTTTTGGCACACGGAGGGCGCTCGCAAAGTCTCGCCCCATTCCGAGTCCGGCGGACGAAGTTGGCCAGCCCCTCCCCCCAAGGCTATAGCCCACCCGTTTTTTGGGCATTTTTGCGGCGGACGAACTTGGGGACGGGACCTTCGGGCACTTATTTTTGGGCGCGGCTTTTTCCGCGGCCTATTTTTGGCACACGGAGGGCACTCGCAAAGTCTCGCCCCATTCCGAGTCCGCCGGACGAAGTTGGCCAGCCCCTTCCCCCAAGGCTATAGCCCACCCATTTTTTGGGCATTTTTGCGGCGGACGAACTTGGGGAAGGGACCTTCGGGCACTTGTCTATGGGCACGGCTGTGTCCGTGGCCTATTTTTGGCACACGGAGGGCGTTCGCAAAGTCTCGCCCTATTCCGAGTCCGGCGGACGAAGTTGGCCAGCCCCTCCCCCCAAGGCTATAGCCCACCCGTTTTTTGGGCATTTTTGCGGCGGACGAACTTGGGGACGGGACCTTCGGGGGCGTATTTTTGGGCGCGGCTGTGGCCGCGGCCTATTTTTGGCACACGGAGGCCGCTCACAAAGTCTCGCCCCATTCCGAGTCCGGCAGACGAAGTTGGCCAGCCCCTCCCCCCAAGGCTATAGCCCACCCATTTTTTGGGCATTTTTGCGGCGGACGAACTTGGGGACGGGACCTTCGGGAGCTTATTTTTGGGCGCGGCTGTGCCCACAGCTTATTTTTGCCTCACAGAGGGTGCTCGCAAAGTCTTGTCCCATTCCAAGTCCGGCGGACGAAGTTGGCCAGCCCCTCCCCCCAAGGCTATAGCCCACACGTTTTTTGGGCATTTTTGCGGCGGACGAACTTGGGGACGGGACCTTTGGGGGCTTTTTTTTGGGCGCGGCTGTACCCATGGCTTATTTTTGGCACACGGAGGGCGTTCGCAAAGTCTCGCCCCATTCCGAGTCCGGCGGACGAAGTGGGCCAGCCCCTCCCCCCAAGGCTATAGCCCACCCGTTTTTTGGGCATTTTTACGGCGGACGAACATGGGGACGGGACTTTCGGGTGCTTATTTTTTGGTGAGGCTGTGCCCCCAGCCTATTTTTGGCACACGGAGGGCGCTCGCAAAGTCTCGTCCCATTTCGAGTCCGGCGGACGAAGTTAGCCAGCCCCTCTCCCCAAGGCTATAGCCCACCCGTTTTTTGGGCATTTTTGCGGCGGACGTACTTGGGGACGGGATCTTCGGGCACTTATTTTTGGGTATGGCTGTGCCCGCGGCCGATTTTCTGCACACGGAGGGCGCTCGCAAAGTCTCGCCCCATTCCGAGTCCGGCGGACGAAGTTGGCCAGCCCCTCCCCCCAAGGCTATAGCCCACCCGTTTTTTGGGCATTTTTGCGGCGGACGAACTTGGGGACGGGACCTTCGGGCGCTTATTTTTGGGCACGGCTTTGCCCGTGGCCTATGTGTGGCACACGGAGGGCGCTCGCAAAATCTCACCCCATTCCGAGTCCGGCGGACGAAGTTGGCCAGCCCCTGCGCTCCCAAAGTCTCGACCCATTCCGAGTCCGGCGGACAAAGTTGGCCAGCCCCTGCGCTCGCAAAGTCTCGACCCATTCCGAGTCCGGCGGACGAAGTGGGCCTGCCTCTCCCCCCAAGGCTATAGCCCACCCGTTTTTGTGGCCTTTTTCCACTGGACGAACTTGGCGCCCCGGCCTTCGGGCGGTTCTTTTAGGGCGCGGCTGTCCCCGCGGCCTATTTTTGGCACGCGGAGGCCGCTCGCAAAGTCTCGTGCCATTCGGAGTCCGGCGGATGAAGTTGGCCATCCCCTGCGCTCGCAAAGTCTCGCCCCATTCCGAGTCCGCCGGACGAACTTGGCCAGCCCCTCCCC
Organism: Citrus mangshanensis; assembly: GCA_030449895.1. Taxonomy (NCBI): domain Eukaryota; kingdom Viridiplantae; phylum Streptophyta; class Magnoliopsida; order Sapindales; family Rutaceae; genus Citrus; species Citrus mangshanensis. The sequence continues at coordinate 151,810 of JASUUJ010000108.1, read as the reverse complement.
CCAAGGCTATAGCCCACCCGTTTTTTGGGCATTTTTGCGCTGGACGAACTTGGGGATGGGACCTTCAGCCGCTTATTGTTGGGCGCGGCTGGGCCGGCGGCCTATGTTTGGGACACGTAGGGCGCTCGCAAAGTCTCGTCCCATTCGTAATCCGGCGGACGAAGTTGGCCAGCCCCTCTCCCCATGGCTATAGCCCACCTGTTTTTTGGGCATTTTTGCGGCGGACGAAGTTGGGGACGGGACCTTCGGGGGCTTATTTTTGGACGCGGCTGTGCCCGCGGCCTATTTTTGGCACACGGAGTCCGCTCGCAAAGTCTCGCCCCATTCCGAGTCCAGCGGGAGTTGGTCCGCCTCCCCCAAGGCTGTAGCCCACCCGTTTTTTGGGCATTTTTGCGGCGGACGAACTTGGGGACGGGACCTTCGGGGGCTTATTTTTGGGCGCGGCTGTGCCCGCGGCCTATGTTTGGCACACGGAGGGCGCTCACAAAGTCTCGCCCCATTCCGAGTCCGGCGGACGAAGTGGGCCGGCCCCTCCCCCCAAGGCTATAGCCCAACCGTTTTTTGGGCATTTTTGCGGCGGACGAACTTGTGGACGGGACCTTCGGGGGCTTATTTTTGGACGCGGCTGTGCCCGCGGCCTATTTTTGGCACACGGAGTCCGCTCGCAAAGTCTCGCCCCATTCCGAGTCCGGCGGACGAAGTTGGTCCGCCCCTCCCCCCAAGGCTGTAGCCCACCCGTTTTTTGGGCATTTTTGCGGCGGACGAACTTGGGGACGGGACCTTCGGGGGCTCATTTTTGGGCGCGGCTGTGCCCGCGGCCTATTTTTGCCACACGGAGGGTGCTCGCAATGTCTCGCCCCATTCCGACTCCGGCGGACGAAGTTGGCCAGCCCCTCCCCCAAGGCTATAGCCCACCTGTTTTTTGGGCATTTTTGCGGCGGACGAACTTGGGGACGGGACCTTCGGGGGCTTTTTTTTGGGCGCGGCTCCGCCCGCAGCCTATTTTTGGCACACGGACGGCGCTCGCAAAGCCTCGCCCCATTCCGAGTCCGGCGGACGAAGTTGGCCAGCCCCTCCCCCAAGGCTATAGCCCACCCGTGTTTTGGGCATTTTTGCGGCGGACGAACTTGGGGACGGGACATTCGGGGTCTTATTTTTGGGCGCGGCCGTGCCCGCGGCCTATTTTTGGCACACGGAGGACGCTCGCAAAGTCTCGCCCCATTCCGAGTCCGGCAGACGAAGTTGGCCAGTCCCTCCCCCCAAGGCTATAGCCCACCCGTTTTTTGAGCATTTTTTCGGCGGATGAACTTGGGGACGGGACCTTCGGGGGCTTATTTTTGGGAGCGGCTGTGCCCACGGCCTATTTTTGGCACACGGAGGGCGCTCACAAAGTCTCACCCCATTCCGAGTCCGGCGGACGAAGTTGGCCAGCCCCTCCCCCAAGGCTATAGCCCACCCGTTTTTTGGGAATTTTTGCGGCGGACGAACTTGGGATGGGACCTTCGGGGGCTTATTTTTAGGAGCGGCTGTGCTCGCGGCCTATTTTTGGCACACGGAGGGCACTCGCAAAGTCTCGCCCCATTCCGAGTCCGGCGGACGAAGTTGGCCAGCCCCTCCCCCCAAGGCTATAGCCCACCCATTTTTTGGGCATTTTTTCGGCGGACGAACTTGGGGACGGGACCTTCAGGGGCTTATTTTTGGGAGCGGCTGTGCACGTGGCCTATTTTTGCCACACGGAGGGTGCTCGTAATGTCTCGCCCCATTCCGAGTCCGGCGGACGAAGTTGGCCAGCCCCTCCCCCAAGGCTATAGCCCACCCGTTTTTTGGGCATTTTTGCGGCGGACGAACTTGGGGACGGGACCTTCGGGGGCTTTTTTTTGGGCGCGGCTCCACCCGCAGCCTATTTTTGGCACACGGACGGCGCTCGCAAAGCCTCGCCCCATTCCGAGTCCGGCGGACGAAGTTGGCCAGCCCCTCCCCCAAGGCTATAGCCCACCCGTTTTTTGGGCATTTTTGCGGCGAACAAACTTGGGGACGGGACCTTCAGGGGCTTATTTTTAGTAGCAGCTGTTGTCGCGGCCTATTTTTGGCACACGGAGGGCGCTCGCAAAGTCTCGCCCCATTCCGAGTCCGGCGGACGAAGTTCGTCAGCCCCTCCCCCCAAGGCTATAGCCCACCCGTTTTTTGGGCATTTTTGCGGCGGACGAACTTGGGGACGGGACCTTCGGGGGCTTATTTTTGTGCTCGGCTGTGCCCATGGCCTATTTTTTGAACACGAAGGCCGCTCGCAAAGTCTCGCCCCATTCCGAGTCCGGCGGACGAAGTCGGCCAGCCCCTCCCCCCAAGGCTATAGCCCACCCGTTTTTTGGGCATTTTTGCGGCGGACGAACTTAGGGACGGGACCATCAGGGGCTTATTTTTGGGCGCAGCTGTGCCCACGGCCTATTTTTAGCCCACGGAGGGCGCTCGCAAAGTCTCGCCCCATTCCGAGTCCGGCGGACGAAGTTGGTCCGCCCCTCCCCCCAAGGCTGTAGCCCACCCGTTTTTTGGGCATTTTTGCGGCGGACGAACTTGGGGACGGGACCTTCGGGGGCTCATTTTTGGGCACGGCTGTGCCCGCGGCCTATTTTTGCCACATTGAGGGTGCTCGCAATGTCTCGCCCCATTCCGACTCCGGCGGACGAAGTTGGCCAGCCCCTCCCCCAAGGCTATAGCCCACCCGCTTTTTGGGCATTTTTGCGGCGGACGAACTTGGGGACGGGACCTTCGGGGGCTTTTTTTTGGGCGCGGCTCCGCCCGCATCCTATTTTTGGCACACGGACGGCGCTCGCAAAGCCTCGCCCCATTCCGAGTCCGGCGGACGAAGTTGGCCAGCCCCTCCCCCAAGGCTATAGCCCACCCGTGTTTTGGGCATTTTTGCGGCGGACGAACTTGGGGACGGGACATTCGGGGGCTTTTTTGGGAGCGGCTGTGCCCACGGCCTATTTTTGGCACACGGAGGGCACTAGCAAAGTCTCGCCCCATTCCGAGTCCGGCGGACGAAGTCGGCCAGCCCCTCCCCCCAAGGCTATAGCCCACCCGTTTTTTGGGCATTTTTGCGGCGGACGAACTTGGGGACGGGACCATCAGGGGCTTATTTTTGGGCGCAGCTGTGCCCACGGCCTATTTTTAGCCCACGGAGGGCGCTCGCAAAGTCTCGCCCCATTCCGAGTCCGGCGGACGAAGTCGGCCAGCCCCTCCCTCCAAGGCTATTGCCCACCCGTTTTTTGGGCATTTTTGCGGCGGACGAACTTGGGGACGGGACCTTCGGGGGCTTATTTTTGGGCGCGGCTGCCCCCGCGGCCTATTTTTGGCACACGTAGGCCGCTCGCAAAGTCTCGCCCCATTCCGAGTCCGGCGGACGAAGTTGGCCAGCCCCTCCCCCCAAGGCTATAGCCCACCCGTTTTTTGGGCATTTTTGTGGCGGACGAACTTGGGGACGGGACATTCGGGGGCTTATTTTTGGGCACAGCTGTGCCCACGGCCTATTTGTGGCACACGTAGGCCACTCGCAAAGTCTCGCACCATTCCGAGTCCGGCGGACGAAGTTGGCCAGCCCCTCCCCCCAAGGCTATCGCCCACCCATTTTTTGGGCATTTTTACGGCGGACGAACTTGGGGACGGGACCATCAGGGGCTTATTTTTGGGCGCAGCTGTGCCCACGGCCTATATTTGGCACACGTAGGGCACTAGCAAAGTCTCGCCCCATTCCGAGTCCGGCGGAATAAGTTGGCCAGCCCCTCCCCCCAAGGCTATAGCCTATCCGTTTTTTGGGCATTTTTGCGGCGGACGAACATGGGGACGGGACCATCGGGGAATTATTTTTGGGCGCGGCTGGGCCCGCGGCCTATGTTTGGGACACGTAGGGCGCTCGCAAAGTCTCGTCCCATTCGTAATCCGGCGGACGAAGTTGGCCAGCCCCTCTCCCCATGGCTATAGCCCACCTGTTTTTTGGGCATTTTTGCGGCGGACGAAGTTGGGGACGGGACCTTCGGGGGCTTATTTTTGGGCGTGGCTGTGCCCGCGACCTATTTTTGGCACACGGAGGGCACTCACAAAGTCTCGCCCCATTCCGAGTCTGGCGTACGAAGTTGGCCAACCCCTCCCCCCAAGGCTATAGCCCATCCGTTTTTTGGGCATTTTTGCGGCAGACGAACTTGGGGACGGGACCTTTGGGGGCTTATTTTTGGGCGGGGCTGTGCCCGCGGCCTATTTTTGGCACACGGAGGCCACTCGCAAAGTCTCGCCCCATTCCGAGTCCGGCGGACGAAGTTGGCCAGCCCCTCCCCCCAAGGCTATAGCCCACTCGTTTTTTGGGCATTTTTGCGGCGGACGAACTTGGGGACGGGACCTTCGGGGGCTTATTTTTGGGTGCGGCTGTGTCCGCGGCCTATTTTTGGCACACGGAGGGCGCTCGCAAAGCCTCGCCCCATTCCGAGTCCGGCGGACGAAGCTGGCCAGCCCCTCCCACCAAGGCTATAGCCCACCCGTTTTTTGGGCATTTTTGCGGCGGACGAACTTGGGGACGGGACCTTCGGGGGCTTATTTTTGGGGGTGGCTGAGACCACGGCCTATTTTTGGCACACGGAGGACGCTCGCAAAATCTCGCACCATTCCGAGTCCGGCGGACGAAGTTGGCCAGCCCCTCCCCCCAAGGCTATGGCCCACCCGTTTTTTGGGCAATTTTGCGGCGGACGAAATTGGGGACGGGACCTTCGGGGGCTTATTTTTGGGCGCGGCTGTGCCCGCGGCCTATTTTTGGCACACGGAAAGTGCTCGTAAAGTCTCGCCCCATTCCGAGTCCGGCGGACGAAGTGGGCCAGCCCCTCCCTCCAAGGCTATAGCCCACCCGTTTTTTGGGCATTTTTGCGGCGGACTAACTTGGGGACGGGACCTTCGGGGGCTTATTTTTGGGCGAGGCTGTGCCCGAGGCCTATTTTTTGCACACGGAGGGCGCTCGCAAAGTCTCGCCCCATTCCGAGTCCGGCGGACGAAGTTGGCCAGCCCCTCCCCCCAAGGCTATAGCCCACCCGTTTTTTGGGCATTTTTGCGGAGGACGAACTTGGGGACGGGACCTTCGGTGGCTTATTTTTGGACGAGGCTGTGCCCGAGGCCTATTTTTTGCACACAGAGGGTGCTCGCAAAGTCTCGCCCCATTCCGAGTCCGGCGGAATAAGTTGGCCAGCCCCTCCCCCCAAGGCTATAGCCCATCCGTTTTTTGGGCATTTTTGCGGCGGACTAACTTGGGGACGGGACCTTTGGGGGCTTATTTTTGTGTGCAGCTGTGTCCGCGGCCTATTTTTGGCACACGGAGGGCGCTCGCAAAGTCTCGCCCCATTCCGAGTCCGGCGGACGAAGTTGGCCAACCCCTCCCCCCAAGGCTATAGCCCACCCGTTTTTTGGGCATTTTTGCGGCGGACGAACTTGGGGACGGGACCTTCGGGGGCTTATTTTTGTGTACGGCTGTGTCCGCGGCCTATTTTTGGCACACGGAGGGCACTCGCAAAGTCTCGCCCTATTCTGAGTCCGGCGGACGAAGTTGGCCAACCCCTCCCCCCAAGGCTATAGCCCACCCATTTTTTGGGCATTTTTGCGGCGGACGAACTTGGGGACGGGACCTTCGGGGGCTTATTTTTGTGTGCAGCTGTGTCCGCGGCCTATTTTTGGCACACGGAGGGCGCTCGCAAAGTCTCGCCCCATTCCGACTCCGGCGGACGAAGCTGGCCAGCCCCTCCCACCAAGGCTATAGCCCACCCGTTTTTAGGGCATTTTTGCGGCGGACGAACTTGGGGACGGGACCTTCGGGGGCTTATTTTTGGGGGTGGCTGAGACCAAGGCCTATTTTTGGCACACAGAGAGTGCTCGCAAAGTCTCGCCCCATTCCGAGTCCGGCAGACGAAGTTGGCCAGCCGCTCCCCCCAAGGCTATGGCCCACCCGTTTTTTGGGCAATTTTGCGGCGGACGAAATTGGGGACGGGACCTTCGGGGGCTTATTTTTGGGCGCGGCTGTGCCCGCGGCCTATTTTTGGCACACGGAAAGTGCTCGTAAAGTCTCGCCCCATTCCGAGTCCGGCGGACGAAGTGGGCCAGCCCCTCCCCCCAAGGCTATAGCCCACCCGTTTTTTGGGCATTTTTGCGGCGGACGAACTTGGGGACGGGACCTTCGGTGGCTTATTTTTGGGCGCGGCTGTGTCCACGGCCTATGTTTGGCACACGGAGGGCGCTCGCAAAGTCTCGTCCCATTCCGAGTCCGGCGGACGAAGCTGGCCAGCCCCTCCCCCCAAGGCTATAGCCCACCCGTTTTTTGGGCATTTTTGCGGCGGACGAACTTGGGGACGGGACCTTCGGGGGCTTATTTTTGGACGCGACTGGGCCCGTGGCCTATTTTTTGCACACGGAAAGCGCTCGCAAAGTCTCCCCCCATTCCGAGTCCGGCGGACGAAGTTGGCCAGCCCCTCCCCCCAAGGCTATAGCCCACCCGTTTTTTGGGCATTTTTGCGGCGGACGAACTTGGGGACGGGACGTTCGGGGGCTTATTTTTGGACGCGACTGTGCCCGCAGCCTATTTTTGGCACACGGAAAGTGCTCGCAAAGTCTCCCCCCATTCTGAGTCCGGCGGACGAAGTTGGCCAGCCCCTCCCCCCAAGGCTATAGCCCACCCGTATTTTGGGCATTTTTGCGGCGGACGAACTTTGGGACGGGACCTTCGGGGGCTTATTTTTGGACGCGACTGTGCCTGCAGCCTATTTTTGGCACACGGAAAGTGCTCGCAAAGTCTCCCCCCATTCCGAGTCCGGCGGACGAAGTTGGCCAGCCCCTCCCCCCAAGGCTATAGCCCACCCGTTTTTTGGGCATTTTTGCGGCGGACGAACTTGGGGACGGGACCTTCGGGGACTTATTTTTGGGCGCGGCTGTGCCCACGGCCTATTTTTAACACACGGAGGGCGTTCGCAAAGTCTCGCCCCATTCCGAGTCCGGCGGACGAAGTGGGCCAGCCCCTCCCTCCAAGGCTATAGCCCACCCGTTTTTTGGACATTTTTGCGGCGGACGAACTTGGGGACGGGACCTTCGGGGGCTTATTTTTGGGCGCGGCTATGCCCACGGCCTATTTTTAACATACGGAGGGCGCTCGCAAAGTCTCGCCCCATTCCGAGTCCGGCGGACGAAGTTGGCCAGCCCCTCCCCCCAAGGCTATAGCCCACCCGTTTTTTGGGCATTTTTGCGGCGGACGAACTTGGGGACGGGACCTTCGGGGGCTTATTTTTGGACGCGACTGTGCCCGCAGCCTATTTTTGGCACACGGAAAGTGCTCGCAAAGTCTCCCCCCATTCCGAGTCCGGCGGACGAAGTTGGCCAGCCCCTCCCCCCAAGGCTATAGCCCACCCGTTTTTTGGGCATTTTTGCGGCGGACGAACTTGGGGACGGGACCTTCGGTGGCTTATTTTTGGGCGCGGCTGGGCCCGTGGCCTATTTTTTGCACACGGAAAGCGCTCGCAAAGTCTCCCCCCATTCCGAGTCCGGCGGACGAAGTTGGCCAGCCCCTCCCCCCAAGGCTATAGCCCACACGTTTTTTGGGCATTTTTGCGGCGGACGAATTTGGGGACGGGACCTTCGGTGGCTTATTTTTGGGCGCGGCTGTGCCCGTGGCCTATTTTTTGCACACGGAGGGCGCTCGCAAAGGCTCACCCCATTCCGAGTCCGGGGTTGGCCAGCCCCACCCCCCAAGGCTATAGCCCACACGTTTTTTGGGCATTTTTGCGGCGGACGAACTTGGGGACGGGACCTTCGGTGGCTTATTTTTGGGCGCGGCTGTGCCCGCAGCCTATTTTTGGCACACGGAGGGTGCACGCAAAGTCTCGCCCCATTCCGAGTCCGGCGGACGAATTGGGCCAGCCCCTCCCCCCAAGGCTATAGCCCAACCGTTTTTTGGGCATTTTTGCGGTGGACGAACTTGGGGACGGAAACTTCGGGGGTTTATTTTTGGGCGCGGCTGTGCCCGCGGCCTAGTTTTGGCACACCGCGGCTGCTTGCAAAGTCTCGACCCATTCCGAGTCCGGCGGACGAAGTTGACCAGCCCCTCCCCCGAAGGCTATAGCTCACCCGTTTTTTGGGCATTTTTGAGGCGGACTAACTTGGGGACGGGACCTTCGGGGGCTTATTTTTGGGTGCGGCTGTGCCCGCGGCCTATATTTCATACACGGAGGGCACACGCAAAGTCTCGCCCCATTCCGAGACCGGCGGACGAAGTGGGCCAGCCCCTCCCCCCAAGGCTATAGCCCAACCGTTTTTTGGGCATTTTTGCGGCGGACGAACTTGGGGACGGAACCTTCGGGGGCTTATTTTTGCACGCGGCTCTGTCCATGGCCTATTTTTGGCACACCGCGGCCGATCGCAATGTCTCGCCCCATTCCGAGTCTGGCGGACGAAGTGGGCCAGCCCCTCCCCCGAAGGCTATAGCCCACCCGTTTTTTGGGCATTTTTGCGGCGGACTAACTATGGGACGGGACCTTCGGGTGCTTATTTTTGGACGCGGCTGTGCCCGCAACTATTTTTGGCACACGGAGGGCGCTCGCAAAGTCTCGCCCCATTCCGAGTCCGGCGGACAAAGTTGGCCAGCCCCTCCCCCCAAGGCTATAGCCCACCCGTTTTTTGGGCATTTTTGCGGCAGATGAACTTGGGGACGGGACCTTCGGGGGCTTATTTTTGGGCGCGGCTGTGCTCACGGCCTATTTTTCACACACGGAGGGCGCTCGCAAAGTCTCGCCCCATTCCGAGTCCGTCGGACGAAGTTGGCCAGCCCCTCCACCCAAGGCTATAGCCCACCCGTTTTTTGGGCAATTTTGCGGCGGACGAACTTGGGGACGGGACCTTCGGTGGCTTATTTTTGGGTGCGGCTGTGCCCGCAGCCTATTTTTGGCACACGGAGGGTGTACGCAAAGTCTCGCCCCATTCCGAGTCCGGCGGACGAATTGGGCCAATCCCTCCCCCCGACACTATAGCCCAACCGTTTTTTGGGCATTTTTGCGGCGGACGAACTTGGGGACGGAACCTTCGGGGGTTTATTTTTGGGCGCGGCTGTGCCCGCGGCCTATTTTTGGCACACCACGGCCACTTGCAAAGTCTCGCCCCATTCCGAGTCCGGCGGATGAAGTTGGCCAGCCCCTCCCCCGAAGGCTATAGCTCACCCGTTTTTTGAGCATTTTTTAGGCGGACTAACTTGGGGACGGGACCTTCGGGGGCTTATTTTTGGGTGCGGCTGTGCCCGTGGCCTATTTTTCGCACACGGAGGGCACACGCAAAGTCTCGCCCCATTCCGAGACCGGCGGACGAAGTGGGCCAGCCCCTCCCCCCAAGGCTATAGCCCAACCGTTTTTTGGGCATTTTTGCGGCGGACGAACTTGGGGACGGAACCTTCGGGGGCTTATTTTTGGGCGCGGCTGTGCCCGCGGCCTATTTTTGGCACACCGCGGCCGCTCGCAATGTCTCGCCCCATTCCGAGTCCGGCGGACGAAGTTGGCCAGCCCCTCCCCCGAAGGCTATAGCCCACCCGTTTTTTGGGCATTTTTGCGGCGGACTAACTATGGGACGGGACCTTCGGGAGCTTATTTTTGGACGCGGCTGTGCCCGCAACTATTTTTGGCACACGGAGGGCGCTCGCAAAGTCTCGCCCCATTCCGAGTCCGGCGGACGAAGTTGGCCAGCCCCTCCCCCCAAGGCTATAGCCCACCCGTTTTTTGGGCATTTTTGCGGCAGACGAACTTGGGGACGGGACCTTCGGGGGCTTATTTTTGGGCGCGGCTGTGCCCACGGCCTATTTTTCACACACGGAGGGTGCTCGCAAAGTCTCGCCCCATTCCGAGTCCGTCGGACGAAGTTGGCCAGCCCCTCCCCCGAAGGCTATAGCCCACCCGTTTTTTGGGCATTTTTGCTGGCGACGAACTTGGGGACGGGACCTTCGGGCACTTATTTTTGGGCGTGGCTGTGCCCACGGCCTATTTTTGGCACACAGAGGGCGCTCGCAAAGTCTCGCTCCATTCCGAGTCCGGCGGACGAAGTGGGCCAGCCCCTCCCCCCAAGGCTATAGCCCACCCGTTTTTTGGGCATTTTTCGGCGGACGAACTTGGGGACTGGACCTTCGGGCGCTTATTTTTGGGCGCGGCTGTGCCCGCGGCCTATTTTTCACACACGGATGGCGCTCGCAAAGTCTCGCCCCATTCCAAGTCCGGCGGACGAAGTGGGCCAGCCCCTCCCGTTTTTTGGGCATTTTTGCGGTGGACGAACTTGGGGACGTGACCTTCGGGCTCTTACTTTTGGGCGCGGCTGTGCCCGCGGCCTATTTTTGGCACACTGAGGGCGCTTGCAAAGTCTCGCCCCATTCAGAGTCCGGCGGACGAATTTGCCCAGCCCCTCCCCCCAAGGCTATAGCCCACCCGTTTTTTGGGCATTTTTACGGCGGATGAACTTGTGTACGGGACCTTCAGGCGCGGCTGTGCCCATGGCCTATTTTTGGCACACGGAGGCCGCTCGCAAAGTCTCGCCCCATTCCGAGTCCGGCGGACGAAGTTGGCCAGCCCCTCCCCCCAAGGCTATAGCCCACCCGTTTTTTGGGCATTTTTGCGTTCAACGAACTTGGGGACGGGACCTTTGGGGCTTATTTTTGGGCGCGGCTTCACCCGCGGCCTATTTTTGGCACGCGAAGGGCACTCACAAAGTCTCGCCCCATTCCGAGTCCGGCGGACGAAGTTGGCCAGCCACTCCCTCCAAGGCTGTAGCCCACCCGTTTTTTGGGCATTTGTGCGGCGGACGAACTTGGGGATGGGACCTTCGGGGGCTTATTTTTGGGTGCGGCTGTGCCCGCGGCCTATTTTTGGCACACGGAGGGTGCTCGCAAAGTATCGCCCCATTCCGAGTCCGGTGGACGAAGTGGGCCAGCTCCTCCACCCAAGGTTATAGCCCACCCGTTTTTTGGGCATTTTTGCGGCGGACGAACTTGGGGACGGGATCTTCGGGGGCTTATTTTGGGAAGCGGCTGTGCCCGCGGCCTATTTTTGGCACACAGAGGGCGCTCGCAAAGTCTCGGCCCATTCCAAGTCCGGCGGACGAAGTTGGCTAGCCCCTCCACCCAAGGCTATAGCCCACCCGTTTTTTGGGCATTTTTGCGGTGGACGAACTTGGGGATGGGACCTTCGGGGTCTTATTTTTGGGCGCGGCTGTGCCCGCGGCCTATTTTTGGCACACCGAGGCCGCTCGCAAACTCTCGCCCCATTCCGAGTCCGGCGGACGAAGTTGGCCAGCCCCTCCCCCCAAGGCTATAGCCCACCCGTTTTTTTGGCATTTTTACGGCGGACGAACTTGGGGACGGGACCTACGGGCGCTTATTTTTGGGCGCGGCTGTGCCCGCAGCCTATTTTTGGCACACGGAGGGCGCTTGTAAAGTCTCGCCCCATTCAGAGTCCGGCGGACGAATTTGCCCAGCCCCTCCCCCCAAGGCTATAGCCTACCCGGTTTTTGGGCATTTTTGCGGCGGATGAACTTGGGTACGGGACCTTCGGGCGCGGCTGTGCCCGTGGCCTATTTTTTGCACACGGAGGGTGCTCGCAAACTCTCACACCATTCCGAGTACGGCGGACGAAGTTGGCCAGCCCCTCCACCCAAGGCTATAGCCCACCCGTTTTTTGGGCATTTTTGCGGCGGACGAACTTGGGGACGTGACCTTCGGGCTCTTACTTTTGGGCGCGGCTGTGCCCGCGGCCTATTTTTGGCACACGGAGGGCGCATGCAAAGTCTCGCCCCATTCAGAGTCCGGCGGACGAATTTGCCCAGCCCCTCCCCCCAAGGCTATAGCCCACCCGTTTTTTGGGCATTTTTGCGGAGGATGAACTTGGGTACGGGAACTTCATGCGCGGCTGTGCCCGTGGCCTATTTTTGGCACACGGAGGGCGCTCGCAAACTCTCGCCCCATTCCGAGTCCGGCGGACGAAGTTGGCCAGCCGCTCCCCCCAAGGCTATAGCCCACCCGTTTTTTGGGCATTTTTGCGTTCAACGAGCTTGGGGACGGGACCTTTGGGGCTTATTTTTGGGCGCGGCTTCACCCGCGGCCTATTTTTGGCACGCGAAGGGCACTCACAAAGTCTCGCCCCATTCCGAGTCCGGCGGACGAAGTTGGCCAGCCACTCCCTCCAAGGCTGTAGCCCACCCGTTTTTTGGGCATTTGTGCGGCGGACGAACTTGGGGATGGGACCTTCGGTGGCTTATTTTTGGGTGCGGCTGTGCCCGCGGCCTATTTTTGGCACACGGAGGGTGCTCGCAAAGTATCGCCCCATTCCGAGTCCGGTGGACGAAGTGGGCCAGCTCCTCCACCCAAGGTTATAGCCCACCCGTTTTTTGGGCATTTTTGCGGCGGACGAACTTGGGGACGGGATCTTCGGGGGCTTATTTTGGAACGCGGCTGTGCCCGCGGCCTATTTTTGGCACACAGAGGGCGCTCGCAAAGTCTCGGCCCATTCCAAGTCCGGCGGACGAAGTTGGCTAGCCCCTCCACCCAAGGCTATAGCCCACCCGTTTTTTGGGCATTTTTGCGGTGGACGAACTTGGGGATGGGACCTTCGGGGTCTTATTTCTGGGCGCGGCTGTGCCCGCGGCCTATTTTTGGCACACCGAGGCCGCTCGCAAACTCTCGCCCCATTCCGAGTCCGGCGGACGAAGTTGGCCAGCCCCTCCCCCCAAGGCTATAGCCCACCCGTTTTTTTGGCATTTTTGCGGCGGACGAACTTGGGGACGGGACCTTCGGGTGCTTATTTTTGGGCGCGGCTGTGCCCGCAGCCTATTTTTGGCACTCGAAGGGCGCTTGCAAAGTCTCGCCCCATTCAGAGTCCGGCGGACGAATTTGCCCAGCCCCTCCCCCCAAGGCTATAGCCCACCCGTTTTTGGGCATTTTTGCGGAGGATGAACTTGGGTACGGGACCTTCGGGCGCGGCTGTGCCCGTGGCCTATTTTTTGCACACGGAGGGCGCTCGCAAACTCTCACCCCATTCCGAGTCCGGCGGACGAAGTTGGCCAGCCCCTCCCCCCAAGGCTATAGCCCACCCGTTTTTTGGGCATTTTTGCGGCGGACGAACTTGGGTACGGTACCTTCGGGCACTTGTTTTTGGGCGCGGCTGTGCCCACGGCCAATTTTTGGCACACGGTGGGCGCTCCCAAAGTCTCGGCCCATTCCGACTCCGGCGGACGAAGTGGGCCAGCCCCTCCCCCCAAGGCTATAGCCCACCCGTTTTTTGGGCATTTTTGCGGCGGACGAACTTGGTGCTGGGACCTTCGGGGGCTTATTTTTCTGGACGAGGCAGTGCCCGCGGCCTATTGTTGGCACTCAGAGGGCGCTCGCAAAGTCCCGCCCCATTCCGAGTCCGGCGGACGAAGTTGGCCCAACCCTCCCCCCAAGGCTATAGCCCACCCGTTTTTTGGGCATTTTTGCGGCGGACGAACTTGGGGACGGGACCTTCGGGCGCTTGTTTTAGGGCACGGCTTTGTCCGCGGCCTATTTTTGGCACACGGAGGGTGCTCGTAAAGTCTCGCCATATTCCGAGTCCTGCGGACGAAGTTTGCCAGGCCCTCCCCGCAAGGCTATAGCCCACCCGTTTTTTGGGCATTTTTGCGGCTGACGAACTTGGGGACGGGACCTTCGGGCGTTTATTTCTGGACGAGGCTGTCCCGCGGCCTATTTTTGGAACTCGGAGGGCGCTCGCAGAGTCTCGCCCCATTCCGAGTCCGGCGGACGAAGTTGGCCCAACCCTCCCCCCAAGGCTATAGCCCACCCGTTTTTTGGGCATTTTTGCGGCGGACGAACTTGGGGACGGGACCTTCGGGCGCTTGTTTTTGGGTGCGACTGTGTCCGTGGCCTATTTTTGGCACACGGAGGGCGCTCGTAAATTCTTCCCCATTCCGAGTCCGGCGGACGAAGTTGGCCAGCCCCTCCCCCCAAATCTATAGCCCACCCGTTTTTTGGGCATTTTTGCGGCGGACGAACTTGGGGACGGGATCTTCGGGGGCTTATTTTTGGGCACGGCTGTGCCCACGGCCTATTTTTGGCACACGGTGGGCACTCGCAAAGTCTCGCCCCATTCCGAGTCCGGTGGACGAAGTTGGCCAGGCCCTCCCCCCAAGGCTATAGCCCACCCGTTTTTTGGGCATTTTTGCGGCGGATGAACTTGGGGACGGGACCTTCGGGCATTTATTTCTGGACGAGGCTGTGCCCGCGGCCTGTTTTTGGCACTCGGAGGGCGCTCGCAAAGTCTCGCTCCATTCCGAGTCCGGCAGACGAATTCGGCCCGCCCCTCCCCCCAAGGCTATAGCCCACCTGTTTTTTGGGCATTTTTGCGGCGGACGACCTTGGGGACGAGACCTTCGGGTGCTTGTTTTTGGGTGCGGCTGTGTCCGCGGCCTATTTTTGGCACACGGAGGGCGCTCGTAAAGTCTCGGCCCATTCGGAGTCCGGCGGACGAAGTTGGCCAGCCCCTCCCCCCAAGGCTATAGCCCACCTGTTTTTTGGACATTTTTGCGGCGGACGAACTTGGGGACGGGTCCTTCGGGCGCTTGTTTTTGGGCGCGGCTGTGGCCGCGGCCTATTTTTGGCACATGGAGGGCACTCGCAAAGTCTCGCCCCATTCCGAGTTTGGCGGACGAAGTGGGCCAGCCCCTCCCCCCAAGGCTATAGCCCACCCGTTTTTTGGGATTTTTTGCGGCGGACGAACTTGGGGACGGGACGTTCGGGCGCTTGTTTTTGGGTACGACTTTGCCCGTGGCCTATTTTTGGCACACGGAGGATGTTCGCAAAGTATCGCCCCATTCCGAGTCCGGCGGACGAAGTTGGCCAGCCCCTCCCCCCAAGGCTATAGCCCACCCGTTTTTTGGGCATTTTTGCGGCGGACGAACTTGGGGACGGGACCATCGGGCTCTTATTTGTGGACGAGACTGTGCCCGTGGCCTATTTTTGGCACTCGGAGGGCACTCGCAAAGTCTCGCCCCATTCCGAGTCCG
This sequence comes from Citrus mangshanensis, assembly GCA_030449895.1. Lineage (NCBI taxonomy): Eukaryota > Viridiplantae > Streptophyta > Magnoliopsida > Sapindales > Rutaceae > Citrus > Citrus mangshanensis. The sequence goes on along the minus strand of JASUUJ010000108.1, from coordinate 136,738 downwards.
GCGGACGAAGTTGGCCAGCCCCTCCCCCCAAGGCTATAGCCCACCCGTTTTTTGGGCATTTTTGCGGCGGATGAACTTGGGGACGGGACCTTCGGGTGCTTATTTTTGAGCACGGCTGTGCCCGCGGCCTAATTTTAGCACACGGAGGATGTTCGCAAAGTATCGCCCCATTCCGAGTCCGGCGGACGAAGTTGGCCAGCCCCTCCCCCTAAGGCTATAGCCCACCCGTTTTTTGGGCATTTTTGCGGCGGACGAACTTGGGGACGGGACCATCGGGCACTTATTTGTGGACGAGGCTGTGCCCGTGGCCTATTTTTGGCACTCGGAGGGCACTCGCAAAGTCTCGCCCCATTCCGAGTCCGGCGAACGAATTTGGCCAGCCCCTCCCCCCAAGGCTATAACCCACCCGTTTTTTGGGCATTTTTGCGGCGGATGAACTTGGGGACGGGACCTTTGGGTGCTTATTTTTGGGCACGGCTGTCCCCGCGGCCTATTTTTAGCACACGGAGGGCGATCGCAAAGTCTCGCCCCATTCAGAGTACGGCGGACGAAGTTGGCCATCCCCTCCCCCCAAGGCTATAGCCCACCCGTTTTTTGGGCATTTTTGCGGCGGACGAACTTGGGGACGGGACCTTCAGGCGCTTGTTTTTGGGCGTGGCTGTGCCCGCCGCCTATTTTTGGCACACAGAGGGTGCTCACAAAGTCTCGCCCCATTCCAAGTCCGGCGGACGAAGTTGGCCATCCCCTCCCCCCAAGGCTATAGCCCACCCGTTTTTTGGGCATTTTTGCAGCGGACGAACTTGGGGACGGGACCTTCAGGCGCTTGTTTTTGGGCGCGGCTGGGTCCGCTGCCTATTTTTGGCACACAGAGGCCGCTCGCAAAGTCTCGCCCCATTCAGAGTCCGGCGGACGAAGTGGGCCATCCCCTCCCCCCAAGGCTATAGCCCACCCATTTTTTGGGCATTTTTGCGGCGGACGAACTTGGGGACGGGACGTTCAGGCGCTTGTTTTTGGGCGTGGCTGTGCCCGCCGCCTATTTTTGGCAAACAGAGGGTGCTCACAAAGTCTCGCCCCATTCCGAGTCCGGCGGACGAAGTGGGCCAGGCCCTCCCCCCAAGGCTATAGCCCACCCGTTTTTTGGGCATTTTTGCGGCGGACGAACTTGGGGATGAGACCTTCGGGTGCTTTTTTTTGGGCACGGCTGTGTCCACGGCCTATTTTTGGCACACGGAGGGCGCTCGTAAAGTCTCGCCCCATTCCGAGTCCGGCGGACGAAGTTGGCCAGCCCCTCCCCCCAAGGCTATAGCCCACCCGTTTTTTGGGCATTTTTGCGGCGGACGAACTTGGGGACGGGACGTTCGGGCGCTTGTTTTTGGGCGTGACTGTGCCCGCGGCCTATTTTTGGCACACGGAGGATGTTCGCAAAGTCTCGCCCCATTCCGAGTCCGGCGGACTAAGTTGGCCAGCCCCTCCCCCCAAGGCTATAGCCCACCCGTTTTTTGGGCATTTTTGCGTCGGACGAACTTGGGGACGGGACCTTCGGGCAATTATTTATGGACGAGGCTGTGCCCGCGGCCTATTTTTGGCACTCGGAGGGCACTCGCAAAGTCTCGCCCCATTCCGAGTCCGGCGGACGAAGTTGGCCAGCCCCTTCCCCCAAGGCTATAGCCCACCCGTTTTTTGGGCATTTTTGCGGCGGATGAACTTGGGGACGGGACTTTCGGGCGCTTATTTTTGGGCACGGCTGTGCCCACGGCCTATTTTTAGCACACGGAGGGCGATCGCAAAGTCTCGCCCCATTCAGAGTCCGGCGGACGAAGTTGGCCATCCCCTCCCCCCAAGGCTATAGCCCACCCGTTTTTTGGGCATTTTTGCAGCGGACGAACTTGGGGACGGGACCTTCAGGCGCTTGTTTTTGGGCGCGGCTGGGTCCGCTGACTATTTTTGGCACACAGAGGGCGCTCGCAAAGTCTCGCCCCATTCCGAGTCCGGCGGACGAAGTTGGGCAGGCCCTCCCCCCAAGGCTATAGCCCACCCGTTTTTTGGGCATTTTTGCGGCGGACGAACTTGGGGACGGGACCTTCGGGCGCTTATTTCTGGACGAGGCTGTGCCCGCAGCTATTTTTGGCGCTCGGAGGGCGCTCACAAAGTCTCGCCCCATTCCGAGTCCGGCGGACGAAGTCGGCCAGCCCCTCCCCCCAAGGCTATAGCCCACCCGTTTTTTGGGCATTTTTGCAGCGGACGAACTTGGGAACGGGACCTTCGGGCGCTTATATTTGGGCGCGGCTGTGCCCGCGGAAAATTTTTGGTACTCGTAGGGTGCTCGCAAAGTTTCGCCCCATTCCGAGTCAGCGGAAGAAGTTGGCCAGCCCCTCCCCCCAAGGCTATTGCCCACCCGTTTTTTGGGCATTTTTGCGGCGGACGAACTTGGGGACGGGACCTTCGGGCGCTTATTTGTGGACGAGGCTGTGCCCGCGGCCTATTTTTGGCACTCGGAGGGCACTCGCAAAGTCTCGCCCCATTCCGAGTCCGGCGGACGAAGTTGGCCAGCCCCTCCCCCCAAGGCTATAGCCCACCCGTTTTTTGGGCATTTTTGCGGCGGATGAACTTGGGGACGGGACCTTCGGGCGCTTATTTTTGGGCACGGCTGTGCCCACGGCCTATTTTTAGCAAACGGAGGGTGATCGCAAAGTCTCGCCCCATTGAGAGTCCGGCGGACGAAGTTGGCCATCCCCTCCCCCCAAGGCTATAGCCCACCTGTTTTTTGGGCATTTTTGCAGCGGACGAACTTGGGAACGGGACCTTCGGGCGCTTATATTTGGGCGCGGCTGTGCCCGCGGCAAATTTTTGGTACTCGTAGGGTGCTCGCAAAGTTTCGCCCCATTCCGAGTCAGCGGAAGAAGTTGGCCAGCCCCTCCCCCCAAGGCTATTGCCCACCCGTTTTTTGGGCATTTTTGCGGCGGACGAACTAGGGGACGGGACCTTCGGGCGCTTATTTGTGGACGAGGCTGTGCCCGCGGCCTATTTTTGGCACTCGGAGGGCACTCGCAAAGTATCGCCCCATTCCGAGTCCGGCGGACGAAGTTGGCCAGCCCCTCCCCCCAAGGCTATAGCCCACCCGTTTTTTGGGCATTTTTGCGGCGGATGAACTTGGGGACGGGACCTTCGGGCGCTTATTTTTGGGCGCGCCTGGGCCCGCTGCCTATCTTTGGCACACAGAGGGCGCTCGCAAAGTCTCGCCCCATTCCGAGTCCGGCGGACGAAGTTGGCCAGGCCCTCCCCCCAAGGCTATAGCCCACCCGTTTTTTGGGCATTTTTGCGGCGGACGAACTTGGGGACGGGACCTTCGGGAGCTTATTTCTGGACGAGGCTGTGCGCGCGGCCTATTTTTGGCACTCGGAGGGCGCTCACAAAGTCTCGCCCCATTCCGAGTCCGGCGGACGAAGTCGGCCAGCCCCTCCCCCCAAGGCTATAGCCCACCCGTTTTTTGGGCATTTTTGCAGCGGACGAACTTGGGAACGGGACCTTCGGGCGCTTATATTTGGGAGCGGCTGTGCCCGCGGCCAATTTTTGGTACTCGGAGGGTGCTCGCAAAGTTTCGCCCCATTCCGAGTCGGCGGAAGAAGTTGGCCAGCCCCTCCCCCCAAGGCTATTGCCCACCCGTTTTTTGGGCATTTTTGCGGCGGACGAACTTGGGGACGGGACCTTCGGGTGTTTATTTCTGGACGAGGCTGTGCCCGCAGCCTATTTTTGGCACTCGAAGGGCGTTCGCAAAGTCTCGCCCCATTCCGAGTCCGGTGGACGAAGTGGGCCAGCCCCTCCCCCCAAGGCTATAGCCCACCCATTTTTTGGGCATTTTTGCGGCGGACGAACTTAGGGACGGGACCTTCGGGCGCGGCTGTGCCTGCGGCCTATTTTTGGTACACGGAAGGCGCTCGCAAAGTCTCGCCCCATTCCGAGTCCGGCGGACGAAGTTGGCCAGGCCCTCCCCCCAAGGCTATAGCCCACCCGTTTTTTGGGCATTTTTGCGGCGGACGAACTTGGGGACGGGACCTTCGGGCGCTTATTTCTGGACGAGGCTGTGCCCGTAGCCTATTTTCAGCACTCAGAGGGTGCTCACAAAGTCTCGCCCCATTCCGAGTCCGGCGGACGAAGTCGGCCAGCCCCTCCCCCCAAGGCTATAGCCCACCCGTTTTTTGGGCATTTTTGCAGCGGACGAACTTGGGAACGGGACCTTCGGGCGCTTATATTTGGGCGCGGCTGTGCTTGCGGCCAATTTTTGGTACTCGGAGCGTGCTCGTAAAGTTTCGCCCCATTCCGAGTCGGCGGAAGAAGTTGGCCAGCCCCTCCCCCCAAGGCTATTGCCCACCCGTTTTTTGGGCATTTTTGCGGCGGACGAACTTGGGGACGGGACCTTCGGGCGCTTATTTGTGGACGAGGCTGTGCCCGCTGCCTATTTTTGGCACTCGGAGGGCACTCGCAAAGTCTCGCCCCATTCCGAGTCCGAGGCGGACGAGTTGGCCAGCCCCTCCCCCCAAGGCTATAGCCCACCCGTTTTTTGGGCATTTTTGCAGCGGACGAACTTGGGAACGGGACCTTCGGGCGCTTATATTTGGGCGCGGCTGTCCAATTTTGGTACTCGGAGGGTGCTGCAAAGTTTCGCCCCATTCCAGTCGGCGGAAGAAGTGGGCCAGCCCCTCCCCCCAAGGCTATAGCCCACCCGTTTTTTGGGCATTTTTGCGGCGGACGAACTTGGGGACGGGACCTTCGAGCGCTTATTTCTGGACGAGGCTGTGCCCGCAGCCTATTTTTGGCACTCAGAGGGTGCTCACAAAGGCTCGCCCCATTCCGAGTCCGGCGGACGAAGTCGGCCAGCCCCTCCCCCCAAGGCTATAGCCCACCCGTTTTTTGGGCATTTTTGCAGCGGACGAACTTGGGAACGGGACCTTCGGGCGCTTATATTTGGGCGCAGATGTGCCCGTGGCCAATTTTTGGTACTCGGAGGGTGCTCGCAAAGTTTCGCCCCATTCCAAGTCGGCGGAAGAAGTTGGCCAGCCCCTCCCCCCAAGGGTATTGCCCACCCGTTTTTTGGGCATTTTTGCGACGGACGAACTTGGGGACGGGACCTTTGGGCGCTTATTTCTGGACGAGGCTGTGCCCGCAGCCTATTTTTGGCACTCAGAGGGCGCTCACAAAGTCTCGCCCCATTCCGAGTCCGGCGGACGAAGTCGGCCAGCCCCTCCCCCCAAGGCTATAGCCCACCCGTTTTTTGGGCATTTTTGCAGCGGACGAACTTGGGAACGGGACCTTCGGGCGCTTATATTTGGGCGCGGCTGTGCCCGCGGCCAATTTTTGGTACTCGGAGCGTGCTCGCAAAGTTTCGCCCCATTCCGAGTCGGCGGAAGAAGTTGGCCAGCCCCTCCCCCCAAGGCTATTGCCCACCCGTTTTTTGGGCATTTTTGCGGCGGACGAACTTGGGGACGGGACCTTCGGGCACTTATTTGTGGATGAGGCTGTGCCCGCGGCCCATATTTGGCACTCGGAGGGCACTCGCAAAGTCTCGCCCCATTCCGAGTCCGGCGGACGAAGTTGGCCAGCCCCTTCCCCCAAGGCTATAGCCCACCCGTTTTTTGGGCATTTTTGCGGCGACGAACTTGGGGACGGGACCTTCGGGCGCTTATTTGTTGATGAGGCTGTGCCCGCGGCCTATTTTTGGCACTCGGAGGGCGTTCGCAAAGTCTCGCCCCATTCCGAGTCCGGCGGACGAAGTCGGCCAGCCCCTCCCCCCAAGGCTATAGCCCACCCATTTTTTGGGCATTTTTGCGGCGGACGAACTTGGGGACGGGACCTTCGGGCGCTTTTATTTGGCCGCGGCTGTGCCCGCGGCCTATTTTTGGAACACGTAGGCGCTGCAAAATCTTGCCCCATTCCGAGTCCGCGGACGAAGTTGGCCAGCCCCTCCCCCCAAGGCTATAGCCCACCCTTTTTTTGGGCATTTTTGCGGCGGACGAACTTGGGAACGGGACCTTCGGGCGCTTATATTTGGGCGCGGCTGTGCCCGCGGCCTATTTTTGGTACTCGGAGGGTGCTCGCAAAGTTTCGCCCCATTCCGAGTCGGCGGAAGAAGTTGGCCAGCCCCTCCCCCCAAGGCTATAGCCCACCCGTTTTTTGGGCATTTTTGCGGCGGACGAACTTGGGGACGGGACCTTCGGGCGCTTATTTCTGGACGAGGCTGTGCCCGCAGCCTATTTTTGGCACTCAGAGGGCGCTCACAAAGTCTCGCCCCATTCCGAGTCCGGTGGACGAAGTCGGCCAGCCCCTCCCCCCAAGGCTATAGCCCACCCGTTTTTTGGGCATTTTTGCAGCGGACGAACTTGGGAACGGGACCTTCGGGCGCTTATATTTGGGCGCAGATGTGCCCATGGCCAATTTTTGGTACTCGGAGGGTGCTCGCAAAGTTTCGCCCCATTCCAAGTCGGCGGAAGAAGTTGGCCAGCCCCTCCCCCCAAGGCTATAGCCTACCCGTTTTTTGGGCATTTTTGCGGCGAACGAACTTGGGGACAGGACCTTCGGGCGCTTTTATTTGGGCGCGGCAGTGCCCGCGGCCTATTTTTGGCACACGGAGGGCGCTCGCAAAATCTTACCCCATTCCGAGTCCGGCGGACGAAGTTGGCCAGCCCCTCCCCCCAAGGCTATAGCCCACCCGTTTTTTGGGCATTTTTGCGGCGGACGAACTTGGGAACGGGACCTTCGGGCGCTTATATTTGGGCGCGGCTGTGCCCGCGGCCTATTTTTGGTACTCGGAGGGTGCTCGCAAAGTTTCGCCCCATTCCGAGTCGGCGGAAGAAGTTGGCCAGCCCCTCCCCCCAAGGCTATTGCCCACCCGTTTTTTGGGCATTTTTGCGGCGGACGAACTTGGGGACGGGACCTTCGGGCGTTTATTTCTGGACGAGGCTGTGCCCGCGGCCTATTTTTGGCACTCAAAGGGCGTTCGCAAAGTCTCGCCCCATTCCGAGTCCGGTGGACGAAGTGGGCCAGCCCCTGCCCCCAAGGCTATAGCCCACCCGTTTTTTGGGCATTTTTGCGGCGGATGAACTTAGGGACTGGACCTTCGGGCACTTATTTTTGGGCGCGGCTTTTCCCGCTGCCTATTTTTGGCACTCGGAGGGCGCTCGCAAAGTCTCGCCCCATTTCGAGTCCGGCGGACGAAGTCGGCCAGCCCCTCCCCCCAAGGCTATAGCCCACCCGTTTTTTGGGCATTTTTGCGGCGGACGAACTTGGGAACGGGACCTTCGGGCACTTATTTTTTGGGCGCGGCTGTGTCCGTGGCCTATTTTTGGCACACTGAGGGCGCTCGCAAAGTCTCGCCCCATTCCGAATCCGGCGGACGAAGTTGGCCAGCCCCTCCCCCCAAGGCTATTGCCCACCCGTTTTTTGGGCATTTTTGCGGCGGACGAACATGGGGACGGGACCATCGGGCGCTTATTTTTGGATGCAGCTGTGCCCGCGGCCTATTTTTGGCACACGGATGGCGCTCGCAAAGTCTCGCCCCATTCCGAATCCGGTGGACGATGTTGGCCAGCCCCTCCCCCCAAGGCTATAGCCCACCCATTTTTTGGGCATTTTTGCGGCGGACGAACTTAGGGACGGGACCTTCGGGCGCGGCTGTGCCTGCGGCCTATTTTTGGTACACGGAGGGTGCTCGCAAAGTCTCGCCCCATTCCGAGTCCGGCGGACGAAGTGGGCCAGGCCCTCCCCCCAAGGCTATAGCCCACCCGTTTTTTGGGCATTTTTGCGGCGGACGAACTTGGGGACGGGACCTTCGGGCGCTTATTTCTGGACGAGGCTGTGCCCGTAGCCTATTTTTGGCACTCAGAGGGCGCTCACAAAGTCTCGCCCCATTCCGAGTCCGGCGGACGAAGTCGGCCAGCCCCTCCCCCCAAGGCTATAGCCCACCCGTTTTTTGGGCATTTTTGCAGCGGACGAACTTGGGAACGGGACCTTCGGGCGCTTATATTTGGGCGCGGCTGTGCTTGCGGCCAATTTTTGGTACTCGGAGCGTGCTCGCAAAGTTTCGCCCCATTCCGAGTCGGCGGAAGAAGTTGGCCAGCCCCTCCCCCCAAGGCTATTGCCCACCCGTTTTTTGGGCATTTTTGCGGCGGACGAACTTGGGGACGGGACCTTCGGGCGCTTATTTGTGGACGAGGCTGTGCCCGTGGCCTATTTTTGGCACTCGGAGGGCACTCGCAAAGTTTCGCCCCATTCCGAGTCCGGCGGACGAAGTTGGCCAGCCCCTCCCCCCAAGGCTATAGCCCACCCGTTTTTTGGGCATTTTTGCAGCGGACGAACTTGGGAACGGGACCTTCGGGCGCTTATATTTGGGCGCGGCTGTGCCCGCGGCCAATTTTTGGTACTCGGAGGGTGCTCGCAAAGTTTCGCCCCATTCCGAGTCGGCGGAAGAAGTTGGCCAGCCCCTCCCCCCAAGGCTATAGCCCACCCGTTTTTTGGGCATTTTTGCGGCGGACGAACTTGGGGACGGGACCTTCGAGCGCTTATTTCTGGACGAGGCTGTGCCCGCAGCCTATTTTTGGCACTCAGAGGGTGCTCACAAAGTCTCGCCCCATTCCGAGTCCGGCGGACGAAGTCGGCCAGCCCCTCCCCCCAAGGCTATAGCCCACCCGTTTTTTGGGCATTTTTGCAGCGGACGAACTTGGGAACGGGACCTTCGGGCGCTTATATTTGGGCGCGGCTGTGCCCGCGGCCAATTTTTGGTACTTGGAGCGTGCTCGCAAAGTTTCGCCCCATTCCGAGTCGGCGGAAGAAGTTGGCCAGCCCCTCCCCCCAAGGCTATTGCCCACCCGTTTTTTGGGCATTTTTGCGGCGGACGAACTTGGGGACGGGACCTTCGGGCGCTTATTTGTGGACGAGGCTGTGCCCGCGGCCTATTTTTGGCACTCGGAGGGCACTCGCAAAGTCTCGCCCCATTCCGAGTCCGGCGGACGAAGTTGGCCAGCCCCTCCCCCCAAGGCTATAGCCCACCCGTTTTTTGGGCATTTTTGCAGCGGACGAACTTGGGAACGGGACCTTCGGGCGCTTATATTTGGGCGCAGATGTGCCCGTGGCCAATTTTTGGTACTCGGAGGGTGCTCGCAAAGTTTCGCCCCATTCCAAGTCGGCGGAAGAAGTTGGCCAGCCCCTCCCCCCAAGGGTATTGCCCACCCGTTTTTTGGGCATTTTTGCGACGGACGAACTTGGGGACGGGACCTTTGGGCGCTTATTTCTGGATGAGGCTGTGCCCGCAGCCTATTTTTGGCACTCAGAGGGCGCTCACAAAGTCTCGCCCCATTCCGAGTCCGGCGGACGAAGTCGGCCAGCCCCTCCCCCCAAGGCTATAGCCCACCCGTTTTTTGGGCATTTTTGCAGCGGACGAACTTGGGAACGGGACCTTCGGGCGCTTATATTTGGGCGCGGCTGTGCCCGCGGCCAATTTTTGGTACTCGGAGCGTGCTCGCAAAGTTTCGCCCCATTCCGAGTCGGCGGAAGAAGTTGGCCAGCCCCTCCCCCCAAGGCTATTGCCCACCCGTTTTTTGGGCATTTTTGCGGCGGACGAACTTGGGGACGGGACCTTCGGGCGCTTATTTGTGGACGAGGCTGTGCCCGCGGCCTATTTTTGGCACTCGGAGGGCACTCGCAAAGTCTCGCCCCATTCCGAGTCCGGCGGACGAAGTTGGCCAGCCCCTCCCCCCAAGGCTATAGCCCACCCGTTTTTTGGGCATTTTTGCAGCGGACGAACTTGGGAACGGGACCTTTGGGCGCTTATATTTGGGCGCGGTTGTGCCCGCGGCCAATTTTTGGTACTCGGAGGGCGCTCGCAAAGTTTCGCCCCATTCCGAGTCGGCGGAAGAAGTTGGCCAGCCCCTCCCCCCAAGGCTATTGCCCACCCGTTTTTTGGGCATTTTTGCGGCGGACGAACTTGGGGACGGGACCTTCGGGCACTTATTTGTGGATGAGGCTGTGCCCGCGGCCTATATTTGGCACTCGGAGGGCACTCGCAAAGTCTCGCCCCATTCCGAGTCCGGCGGACGAAGTTGGCCAGCCCCTTCCCCCAAGGCTATAGCGCACCCGTTTTTTGGGCATTTTTGCGGCGGGCGAACTTGGGGACGGGACCTTCGGGCACTTATTTGTTGATGAGGCTGTGCCCGCGGCCTATTTTTGGCACTCGGAGGGCGTTCGCAAAGTCTCGCCCCATTCCGAGTCCGGCGGACGAAGTTGGCCAGCCCCTCCCCCCAAGGCTATAGCCCACCCGTTTTTTGGGCATTTTTGCGGCGGACGAACTTGGGAAGGACCTTGGCGCTTATATTTGGGCGCAGATGTGCCCGTGGCCAATTTTGGTACTCGGAGGGTGCTCGCAAATTTTCGCCCAATTCCATGTCGGCGGAAGAAGTTGGCCAGCCCCTCCCCCCAAGGGTATTGCCCACCCGTTTTTTGGGCATTTTGCGAGACGAACTTGGGGACGTGACCTTAGGGCTCTTATTTCTGGATGAGGCTGTGCCCGCAGCCTATTTTTGGCACTCAGAGGGCGCTCACAAAGTCTCGCCCCATTCCGAGTCCGGCGGAAGTCGGCCAGCCCCTCCCCCAAGGCTATAGCCCACCCGTTTTTTGGGCATTTTTGCAGCGGACGAACTTGGGAACGGGACCTTCGGGCGCTTATATTTGGGCGCGGATGTGCCCGGCCAATTTTTGGTACTCGGAGCGTGCTCGCAAAGTTTCGCCCCATTCCGAGTCGGCGGAAGAAGTTGGCCAGCCCCTCCCCCCAAGGCTATTGCCCACCCGTTTTTTGGGCATTTTTGCGGCGGACGAACTTGGGGACGGGACCTTCGGGCACTTATTTGTGGACGAGGCTGTGCCCGCGGCCTATTTTTGGCACTCGGAGGGCACTCGCAAAGTCTCGCCCCATTCCGAGTCCGGCGGACGAAGTTGGCCAGCCCCTCCCCCCAAGGCTATAGCCCACCCGTTTTTTGGGCATTTTTGCAGCGGACGAACTTGGGAACGGGACCTTTGGGCGCTTATATTTGGGCGCGGTTGTGCCCGCGGCCAATTTTTGGTACTCGGAGGGCGCTCGCAAAGTTTCGCCCCATTCCGAGTCGGCGGAAGAAGTTGGCCAGCCCCTCCCCCCAAGGCTATTGCCCACCCGTTTTTTGGGCATTTTTGCGGCGGACGAACTTGGGGACGGGACCTTCGGGCACTTATTTGTGGATGAGGCTGTGCCCGCGGCCTATATTTGGCACTCGGAGGGCACTCGCAAAGTCTCGCCCCATTCCGAGTCCGGCGGACGAAGTTGGCCCGCCCCTTCCCCCAAGGCTATAGCGCACCCGTTTTTTGGGCATTTTTGCGGCGGGCGAACTTGGGGACGGGACCTTCGGGCGCTTATTTGTTGATGAGGCTGTGCCCGCGGCCTATTTTTGGCACTCGGAGGGCGTTCGCAAAGTCTCGCCCCATTCCGAGTCCGGCGGACGAAGTCGGCCAGCCCCTCCCCCCAAGGCTATAGCCCACCCGTTTTTTGGGCATTTTTGCGGCGAACGAACTTGGGGACGGGACCTTCGGGCGCTTTTATTTGGGCGCGGCTGTGCCCGCGGCCTATTTTTGGCACACGTAGGGCGCTCGCAAAATCTTGCCCCATTCCGAGTCCGGCGGACGAAGTTGGCCAGCCCCTCCCCCCAAGGCTATAGCCCACCCGTTTTTTGGGCATTTTTGCGGCGGACGAACTTGGGAACGGGACCTTCGGGCGCTTATATTTGGGCGCGGCTGTGCCCGCGGCCTATTTTTGGTACTCGGAGGGTGCTCGCAAAGTTTCGCCCCATTCCGAGTCGGCGGAAGAAGTTGGCCAGCCCCTCCCCCCAAGGCTATAGCCCACCCGTTTTTTGGGCATTTTTGCGGCGGACGAACTTGGGGACGGGACCTTCGGGCGCTTATTTCTGGACGAGGCTGTGCCCGCAGCCTATTTTTGGCACTCAGAGGGCGCTCACAAAGTCTCGCCCCATTCCGAGTCCGGCGGACGAAGTCGGCCAGCCCCTCCCCCCAAGGCTATAGCCCACCCGTTTTTTGGGCATTTTTGCAGCGGACGAACTTGGGAACGGGACCTTTGGGCGCTTATATTTGGGCGCAGATGTGCCCGTGGCCAATTTTTGGTACTCGGAGGGTGCTCGCAAAGTTTCGCCCCATTCCAAGTCGGCGGAAGAAGTTGGCCAGCCCCTCCCCCCAAGGGTATTGCCCACCCGTTTTTTGGGCATTTTTGCGACGGACGAACTTGGGGACGAGACCTTCGGGCGCTTATTTGTGGACGAGGCTGTGCCCGCGGCCTATTTTTGGCACTCGGAGGGCACTCGCAAAGTCTCGCCCCATTCCGAGTCCGGCGGACGAAGTTGGCCAGCCCCTTCCCCCAAGGCTATTGCCCACCCGTTTTTTGGGCATTTTTGCGGCGGACGAACATGGGGACGGGACCATCGGGCGCTTATTTTTGGATGCAGCTGTGCCCGCGGCCTTTTTTTGGCACACGGATGGCGCTCGCAAAGTCTCGCCCCATTCCGAATCCGGTGGACGATGTTGGCCAGCCCCTCCCCCCAAGGCTATATCCCACCCGTTTTTTGGGCATTTTGCGGCGGACGAACTTGGGGACGGGACCTTCGGGCGCTTTTTTTTTGGGCGCGGCTGTGCCCACGGCCTATTTTTGGCACACTGAGAGTGCTCACAAATTCTCGCCCCATTCCGAGTCCGGCGGACGAAGTTGGCCAGCCCCTCCCCCCAAGGCTATAGCCCACCCGTTTTTTGGGCATTTTTGCAGCGGACGAACTTGGGAACGGGACCTTCGGGCACTTATTTTTGGGCGCGGCTGTGCCCGCGGCCTATTTTTGGCACTCGGAGGGTGCTCGCAAAGTCTCGCCCCATTCCGAGTCCGGCGGAAGAAGTTGGCCAGCCCCTCCCCCCAAGGCTATAGCCCACCAGTTTTTTGGGCATTTTTGCGGCGGACGAACTTGGGGACGGGACCTTCGGGCGCTTATTTTTGGATGCGGCTGTGCCTGCGGCCTATTTTTAGCACACGGAGGGCGATCGCAAAGTCTCGCCCCATTCCGAGTCCGGCGGACGAAGTTGGCCAGCCCCTCCCCCCAAGGCTATAGCCCACCCGTTTTTTGGGCATTTTTGCCGCGGACGAACTTGGGGATGGGACCATCGGGGGCTTATTTTTGGGCACGGCTGTGCCCGCGGCCTATTTTTGGCACACGGAGGGCGCTCGCAAAGTCTCGCCCCATTCCGAGTCCGGCGGACGAAGTTGGCCAGCCCCTCCCCCCAAGGCTATAGCCCACCCGTTTTTTGGGCATTTTTGCGGCGGAGGAACTTGGGGATGGGACCTTCGTGGGCTTATTTTTAGGCGCGGCTGTGCCCGCAGCCTATATTTGGCACACAGAGGGCACTCGCAAAGTCTCGCCCAATTCCGAGTCCGGCGGACGAAGTTGGCCAGCCCCTCCCCCCAAGGCTATAGCCCACGCGTTTTTTGGGCATTTTTGCGGCGGACGAACTTGGGGACGGCACCTTCGGGGGCTTATTTTTGGGTGCGGCTGTGTCCGTGGCCTATTTTTGGCACATGGAGGGCTCTCGCAAAGCCTCGCCCCATTCCGAGTCCGGCGTACTAAGTTGGCCAGCCCCTCCCCCCAAGGCTATAGCCCACCCGTTTTTTGGGCATTTTTGCGGCGGACGAACATGGGGACGGGACGTTCGGGGGCTTATTTTTGGGCGCGGCTGTGCCCGCGGCCTATTTTTGGCACACAGAGGGCGCTCGCAAAGTCTCGCGCCATTCCAAGTCCGGCGGACGAAGTGGGCAAGCCCCTCCCCCCAAGGCTATAGCCCACCCATTTTTTGGGCATTTTTGCGGCGGACGAACTTAGGGACGGGACCTTCGGGCGCTTATTTTTGGGCGCAGCTGTGCCTGCGGCCTATTTTTGGCACACGGAGGGCGCTCGCAAAGTCTCGCCCCATTCCGAGTCCGGCGGACGAAGTTGGCCAGCCCCTCCCCCCAAGGCTATAGCCCACCCGTTTTTTGGGCATTTTTGCGGCGGACGAACTTGGGGACGGGACCTTCGGGCGCTTATTTTTGGGCACGGCTGTGCCCGTGGCCTATTTTTGGCACACGGAGGGCGTTCGCAAAGTCTCGCCCCATTCCGAGTCCGGCGGACGAAGTTGGCCAGCCCCTCCCCCCAAGGCTATTGCCCACCCGTTTTTTGGGCATTTTTGCGGCGGACGAACATGGGGACGGGACCATCGGGCACTTATTTTTGGATGCGGCTGTGCCCGCGGCCTATTTTTAGCACACGGAGGGCGATCGCAAAGTCTCGCCCCATTCCGAGTCCGGCGGACGAAGTGGGCCAGCCCCTCCCCCCAAGGCTATAGCCCACCCGATTTTTGGGCATTTTTGCCGCGGACGAACTTGGGGATGGGACCTTCGGGGGCTTATTTTTGGGCGCGGCTGTGCCCGCGGCCTATTTTTGGCACACGGAGGGCGCTCGCAAAGTCTCGCCCCATTCCGAGTCCGGCGGACGAAGTTGGCCAGCCCCTCCCCCCAAGGCTATAGCCCACCCGTTTTTTGGGCATTTTTGCGGCGGAGGAACTTGGGGATGGGACCATCGTGGGCTTATTTTTAGGAAAGGCTGTGCCCGCGGCCTATATTTGGCACACAGAGGGCACTCGCAAAGTCTCGCCCAATTCCGAGTCCGGCGGACGAAGTTGGCCAGCCCCTCCCCCCAAGGCTATAGCCCACCCATTTTTTGGGCATTTTTGCGGCGGACGAACTTGTGGACGGCACCTTCGGGGGCTTATTTTTGGGTGCGGCTTTGTCCGTGGCCTATTTTTGGCACACGGAGGGCTCTCGCAAAGTCTCGCCCCATTCCGAGTCCGGCGGACGAAGTTGGCCAGCCCTTCCCCCAAGGCTATAGCCCACCCGTTTTTTGGGCATTTTTGCGGCGGACGAACATGGGGACGGGACCTTCGGGGGCTTATTTTTGGGCGCGGCTGTGCCCGCGGCCTATATATGGCACACGGAGGGCGCTCCCAAAGTCTCGCCCCATTCCGAGTCCGGCGGACGAAGTTGGCCAGCCCCTCCCCCCAAGGCTATAGCCCAGCCGTTTTTTGGGCATTTTTGCGGTGGACGAACTTGGGGACGGGAACTTCGGGGTCTTATTTTTGGGCGTGGCTGTGCCTGCGGCCTATTTTTGGCACACGGAGGGCGCTCATAAAGTCTCGCCCCATTCCGAGTCCGGCGGACGAAGTGGGCCAGCCCCTCCCCCCAAGGCTATAGCCCACCCGTTTTTTTGGCATTTTTACGGCGGACGAAATTGGGGACGGGACTTCTGGGGGCATATTTTTGGGCGCGGCTGTGCCCATGGCCTAATTTTGGCACACGGACACCGCTCGCAAAGTCTCGCACAATTCCGAGTCCGGCGGACGAAGTGGGCCAGCCCCACCCCCCAAGGCTATAGCCCACCCGTTTTTGTGGCCTTTTTCCGCTGGACGAACTTGGCGCCCCGGCCTTCGGGCGGTTATTTTTGGGCGCGGCTGTGTCCGTGGCCTATTTTTGGCGCACGGACGCCGCTCGCAAAGTCTCGCGCCATTCCGAGTCCGGCGGACGAAGTTGTCCAGCCCAACCACCCAAGGCTATAGCCCACCCGTTTTGGTGGCTTTTTTCCGCTGGACGAACTTGGCGCCCCGGCCTTCGGGCGGTTATTTTTGGGCGCGGCTGTGCCCGCGGCCTATTTTTGGCCCACGGAAGCCGCTCGCAAAGTCTCACGCATTTCCGAGACCGGCGGACGAAGTTGGCCAGCCCCACCCACCAAGGCTATAGCCCACCCGTTTTTGTGGCCTTTTTCCGCTGGACGAACTTGGCGCCCCGGCCTTCGGGCGGTTATTTTTGGGCGAGGCTGTGCCCGCGGCCTATTTTTGGCACACGGAGGCCGCTCGCAAAGTATCGCGCCATTCCGAGTCCGGCGGACAAAGTTGGCCAGCCCCACCCCCAACGCTATAGCCCACTCGTTTTTGTGGCCTTTTTCTTCTGGACGAACTTGGCGCCCGGCCTTCGGGCGGTTATTTTTGGATGCGGCTGTGCCCGCGGCCTCTTTTTGGCACACGGAGGCCACTCACAAAGTCTCGCGCCATTCCGAGTCTGGCGGACGAAGTTGGCCAGCCCCACCCCCCAAGGCTATAGCCCACCCGTTTTTGTGGCCTTTTTCCGCTGGACGAACTTGGCGCCCCGGCCTTCGGGCGGTTGTTTTTGTGCGCGGCTGTGCCCGTGGCCGATTTTTGGCGCACGGACGCGGCTCGCAAAGTCCGAGCGGACGAAGTTGGCCAGCCCGACCCCCCAAGGCTATAGCCCACCCGTTTTTGTGGCCTTTTTCCGCTGGACGAACTTGGCGCCCCGGCCTTCGGGAGGTTATTTTTGGGCTCGGCTGTGCCTATTTTTTCGCAAAATCTCGCGCCATTCCGAGTCCGGCGGACGGTTGGCCAGCCCCACCCCCACTGCTATAGCCCACCCGTTTTTGTGGCCTTTTTCCGCTGGACGAACTTTGCGCCCCGGCCTTCGGGAGGTTATTTTTGGGCGCGGCTGTGCCCGCGGCCTATTTCTGGCACACGGAGGCCGCTCGCAAAGTCTCACGCATTTCCGAGACCGGCGGACGAAGTTGGCCAGCCCCACCCACCAAGGCTATAGCCCACCCGTTTTTGTGGCCTTTTTCCGCTGGACGAACTTGGCGCCCCGGCCTTCGGGCGGTTATTTTTGGGCGCGGCTGTGCCCGCGGCCTATTTTTGGCACACGGAGGCCGCTCGTAAAGTATCGCGGCATTCCGAGTCCGGCGGACAAAGTTGGCCAGCCCCACCCCCCAACGCTATAGCCCACTCGTTTTTGTGGCCTTTTTCCGCTGGACGAACTTGGCGCCCCGGCCTTCGGGCGGTTATTTTTGGGCGCGGCTGTGCCCGCGGCCTATTTTTGGCACACAGAGGCCGCTCGCAAAGTCTCGCGCCATTCCGAGTCCGGCGGACGAAGTTGGCCAGCCCCACCCCCCAAGGCTATAGCCCACCCGTTTTTGTGGCCTTTTTCCGCTGGACGAACTTGGCGCCCCGGCCTTCGGGCGGTTATTTTTGGGCTCGGCTGTACCCGCGGCCTATTTTTGGCACACGGAGGCCGCTCGCAAAGTCTCACGCCATTCCGAGTCCGGCGGACGAAGTTGGCCAGCCCCACCCCCCAATGCTATAGCCCACCCGTTTTTGTGGCCTTTTTCCGCTGGACGAACTTTGCGCCCCGGCCTTCGGGAGGTTATTTTTGGGCGCGGCTGTGCCCGCGACCTATTTTTGGCACACGGAGGCCGCTCGCAAAGTCTCGCGCCATTCCGAGTCCCGCGGACGAAGTTGGCCAGCCCCACCCCCCAATGCTATAGCCCACCCGTTTTTGTGGCCTTTTTCCGCTGGACGAACTTTGCGCCCCGGCCTTCGGGAGGTTATTTTTGGGTGCGGCTGTGCCCGCGGCCTATTTTTGGCACACGGAAGCCGCTCGCAAAGGCTCGCGCCATTCCGAGTCTGGCGGACGAAGTCGGCCAGCCCCACCTCCCAAGGCTATAGCCCACCCGTTTTTGTGGCCTTTTTCCGCTGGACGAACTTGGCGCCCCGGCCTTCGGGCGGTTATTTTTGTGTGCGGCTGTGCCCGTGGCCGATTTTTGGCGCACGGACGCGGCTCGCAAAGTCTCGTGCAATTCCGAGTCCGGCGGACGAAGTTGGCCAGCCTGACCCCCCAAGGCTATAGCCCACCCGTTTTTGTGGCCTTTTTCCGCTGGACGAACTTGGCGCCCCGGCCTTCGGGCGGTTATTTTTGGGCTCGGCTGTGCCCGCGGCCTATTTTTGGCACACGGAGGCTGCTCGCAAAGTCTCGCGCCATTCCGAGTCCGGCGGACGAAGTTGGCCAGCCCCACCCCCCAATGCTATAGCCCACCCGTTTTTGTGGCCTTTTTCCGCTGGACGAACTTTGCGCCCCGGCCTTCGGGAGGTTATTTTTGGGCGTGGCTGTGCCCGCGGCCTATTTTTGGCTCACGGAGGCCGCTCGCAAAGTCTCGCACCATTCCGAGTCCGGCGGACGAAGTTGGCCAGCTCCACCCCCCAATGCTATAGCCCACCCGTTTTGGTGGCCTTTTTCCGCTGGACGAACTTGGCGCCCCGGCCTTCGGGTGGTTATTTTTGGGTGCGGCTGTGCCCGCGGCCTCTTTTTGGCACGTGGAGGACGCTCGCAATGTCTCGCGCCATTCCGAGTCCGGCGGACAAAGTTGGCCAGCCCCACCCCCCAAGGCTATAGCCCACCCGTTTTTGTGGCCTTTTTCCGCTGGACGAACTTGGCGCCCCGGCCTTCGGGCAGTTATTTTTGGGCGTGGCTGTGCCCGTGGCCTATTTTTGGCGCACGGACGCCGTTCACAAAGTCTCGCGCCATTCCGATTCCGGCGGACGAAGTTGGCCAGCCCGACCCCCCAAGGCTATAGCCCACCCGTTTTTGTGGACTTTTTCCGCTGGACGAACTTGGCGCCCCGGCCTTCGGGCGTTTATTTTTCGGCGCGGCTGTGCCCACGGCCTATTTTTAGCTCACGGAGGCCGCTCGCAAAGTCTCGCACCATTCCGAGTCCGGCGGACGAAGTTGGCCAGCCCCACCCCCCAATGCTATAGCCCACCCGTTTTTGTGGCCTTTTTCCGCTGGACGAACTTGGCGCCCCGGCCTTCGGGTGGTTATTTTTGGGTGCGGCTGTGCCCGCGGCATCTTTTTTGGCACGTGGAGGATGCTCGCAAAGTCTCGCGCCATTCCGAGTCCGGCGGACAAAGTTGGCCAGCCCCACCCCCCAAGGCTATAGCCCACCCGTTTTTGTGGCCTTTTTCCGCTGGACGAACTTGGCGCCCCGGCCTTCGGGCGGTTATTCTTGGGCGCGGCTGTGCCCGCGGCCTCTTTTTGGCACACGGAGGCCGTACGCAAAGTCTCGCGCCATGCCGAGTCCGGCGGACGAAGTTGGCCAGCCCCACCCCCCAAGGCTATAGCCCACCCGTTTTTCTGGCCTTTTTCCGCTGGACGAACTTGGCGCCCCGGCCTTCGGGCAGTTATTTTTGGGTGCGGCTGTGCCCATGGCCTAATTTTGGCACACGGAGGCCGCTCGCAAAGTCTCGCGCCATTCCGAGACCGGCGGACGAAGTGGGCCAGCCCCACCCCCCAATGCTATAGCCCACCCGTTTTTGTGGCCTTTTTCCGCTGGACGAACTTGGCGCCCCGGCCTTCGGGTGGTTATTTTTCGGTGCGGCTGTGCCCGCGGCCTCTTTTTGGCACACGGAGGCCGCTCGCAAAGTCTCGCGCCATTCCGAGTCTGGCGGACGAAGTTGGCCAGCCCCACCCCCCAAGGCTATTGCCCACCCGTTTTTGTGGCCTTTTTGCGCTGGACGAACTTCGCGCCCCGGCCTTCGGGCGGTTATTTTTGGGCGCGGCTGTGCCCACGGCCTATTTTTGGCACACGGAGGCCGCTCGCAAAGTCTCTCGCCATTCCGAGTCCGGCGGACTATGTTGGCCAGCCCCACCACCCAAGGCTATAGCCCACCCGTTTTTGTGGCCTTTTTCCGCTGCACGAACTTGGCGCCCCGGCCTTCGGGCGGTTATTTTTGGGCACGGCTGTGGCCGTGGCCTATTTTTGGCATACGGAGGCTGCTCGCAAAGTCTCGCGCCATTCCGAGTCCGGCGGACGAAGTTGGCCAGCCCCACCCCCCAAGACTATAGCCCACCCGTTTTTGTGACCTTTTTCCGCTGCACGAACTTGGCGCCCCGGCCTTCGGGCGGTTATTTTTTGGGTGCGGCTGTGCCCGCGGCCTATTTGTGGCACACGGAGGCCACTCACAAAGTCTCGCGATATTCCGAGTCCGGCGGACGAAGTTGGCCAGCCCCACCCCCCAATGCTATAGCCCACCTGTTTTTGTTGCCTTTTTCCGCTGGACGAACTTGGCGCCCCGGTCTTCGGGTTGTTATTTTTGTGTTCGGCAGTGACCGCGGCGTCTTTTTGGCACGTGGAGGCCGCTCGCAAAGTCTCGCGCCATTCCGAGTCCGGCGGACGAAGTTGGCCAGCCCCACCCCCCAAGGCTATAGCCCACCCGTTTTTGTGGCCTTTTTCCGTTGGACGAACTTGACGCCCCGGCCTTCGGGCGGTTATTTTTGGGCTCGGCTGTGCCCGCGGCCTATTTTTGGCACACGGAGGCCGCTCGTAAAGTCTCGCGCCATTCCGAATCCGACGGACGAAGTGGGCCAGCCCCACCCCCCAAGGCTATAGCCCACCCGTTTTTGTGGCCTTTTTCCGCTGCACGAACTTGGCGCCCCGGCCTTCGGGCGGTTATTTTTGGGCGCGGCTTTTCCCGCGGCTTATTTTTGGCACACGGAGGCCGCTCGCAAAGTCTCGCGCCATTCCGAGTCCGGCGGACGAAGTTGGCCAGCCCCACCCCCCAATGCTATAGCCCACCTGTTTTTGTTGCCTTTTTCCGCTGGACGAACTTGGCGCCCCGGTCTTCGGGTTGTTATTTTTGTGGTCGGCAGTGACCGCGGCCTATTTTTGGCACACGGAGGCCGCTCGCAAAGTCTCGCGCCATTCCGAGTCCGGCAGACGAAGTTGGCCAGCCCCACCCCCCAATGCTATAGCCCACCCGTTTTTGTGGCCTTTTTCCGCTGGAGGAACTTGGCGCCCCGGCCTTCGGGCGGTTATTTTTGGGCTCGGCTGTGCCCGAGGCCTATTTTTGGCACACGGAGGCCGCTCGCAAAGTCTCACGCCATTCCGAGTCCGGCGGACGAAGTTGGCCAGCCCCACCCCCCAATGCTATAGCCCACCCGTTTTTGTGGCCTTTTTCCGCTGGACGAACTTGGCGCCCCGGCCTTCGGGCGGTTATTTTTGGGCGCGGCTGTGCCCGCGGCCTATTTTTGGGACACGGAGGCCGCTCGCAAAGTCTCGCGCCATTCCGAGTCCGGCGGACGAAGTTGGCCAGCCCCACCCCCCAATGCTATAGCCCACCCGTTTTTGTGGCCTTTTTCCGCTGGACGAACTTTGCGCCCCGGCCTTCGGGAGGTTATTTTTGGGCGCGGCTGTGCCCGCGGCCTATTTTTGGCACACGGAGGCCGCTCGCAAAGTCTCGCGCCATTCCGAGTCTGGCGGACGAAGTTGGCCAGCCCCACCCCCCAAGGCTATAGCCCACCCGTTTTTGTGGCCTTTTTCCGCTGGACGAACTTGGCGCCCCGGCCTTCGGGCGGTTATTTTTGTGCGCGGCTGTGCCCGTGGCCGATTTTTGGCGCACGGACGCGGCTCGCAAAGTCTCGTGCCATTCCGAGTCCGGCGGACGAACTTGGCCAGCCCGACCCCCCAAGGCTATAGCCCACCCGTTTTTGTGGCCTTTTTCCGCTGGACGAACTTGGTGCCCCGGCCTTCGGGCGGTTATTTTTGGGCTCGGCTGTGCCCGCGGCCTATTTTTGGCACACGGAGGCCGCTCGTAAAGTCTCGCGCCATTCCGAATCCGACGGACGAAGTGGGCCAGCCCCACCCCCCAAGGCTATAGCCCACCCGTTTTTGTGGCCTTTTTCCGCTGCACGAACTTGGCGCCCCGGCCTTCGGGCGGTTATTTTTGGGCGCGGCTTTTCCCGCGGCTTATTTTTGGCACACGGAGGCCGCTCGCAAAGTCTCGCGCCATTCCGAGTCCGGCGGACGAAGTTGGCCAGCCCCACCCCCCAAGGCTATAGCCCACCCGTTTTTGTGGCCATTTTCCGCTGCACGAACTTGGCGCCCCGGCCTTCGGGCGGTTATTTTTGGGCGCGGCTGTGCCCGCGGCCTATTTTTGGCACACGGAGGCCGCTCGCAAAGTCTCGTGCCATTCCGAGTCCGGCGGACGAAGTTGGCCAGCCCCACCCCCCAAGGCTATAGCCCACCCGTTTTTGTGGCCTTTTCCGCTGGACGAACTTGGCGCCCCGGCCTTCGGGCGGTTATTTTTGGGCGCGGCTGTGCCCGCGGCCTATTTTTGGCACACGGAGGCCGCTCGCAACGTCTCGCGGCATTCCGAGTCCGGCGGACGAAGTTGGCCAGCCCCACCCCCCAAGGCTATAGCCCACCCGTTTTAGTGGCCTTTTTCCGCTGGACGAACTTGGCGCCCCGGCCTTCGGGTGGTTATTTTGGGTGCGGCTGTGCCCGCAGCCTCTTTTTGGCACGTGGAGGCCTCTCGCAAAGTCTCGCGCCATTCCGAGTCCGGCGGACGAAGTTAGCCAGCCCCACCCCGCAAGGCTATAGCCCACCCGTTTTTGTGGCCTTTTTCCGCTGGACGAACTTGGCGCCCCGGCCTTCGGGCGGTTATTTTTGGGTGCGGCTGTGCCCGCGGCCTATTTTTGGCACACGGAGGCCACTCGCAAAGTCTCGCGCCATTCCGAATCCGACGGACGATGTTGGCCAGCCCCACCCCCCAAGGCTATAGCCCACCCGTTTTTGTGGCCTTTTTCCGCTGGACGAACGTGGCGCCCCGGCCTTCGGGCGGTTATTTTTGGGCGCGGCTGTGACCACAGCCTATTTTTGGCACACGGAGGCCACTCGAAAGGTCTCGCGCCATTCCGAGTCCGGCAGACGAAGTTGGCCAGCCCCACCCCCCGATGCTATAGCACACCCGTTTTTGTGGCCTTTTTCCGCTGGACGAACTTGGCGCCCCGGCCTTCGGGTGGTTATTTTTGGGTGCGGCTGTGCCCGCGGCCTCTTTTTGGCACGTGGAGGCCGCTTTTAAAGTCTCGCGCCATTCCGAGTCCGGCGGACGAAGTGGGCCAGCCCCACCCCCCAAGGCTATAGCCCACCCGTTTTTGTGGCCTTTTTCCGCTGGACGAACTTGGCGCCCCGGCCTTCGGGCGGTTATTTTTTGGCGCGGCTGTGCCCGCGGCCTATTTTTGGCACACGGAGGCCGCTCGCAAACTCTCGCGCCATTCCGAATCCGGCGGACGAAGTGGGCCAGCCCCACCCCCCAAGGCTATAGCCCACCCGTTTTTGTGGCCTTTTTCCGCTGGACGAACTTGGCGCCCCGGCCTTCGGGCGGTTATTTTTGGGTGCGACTGTGCCGGCGGCCCATTTTTGGCACACGGAGGCCGCTCGCAAAGTCTCGCGCCATTCCGAATCCGACGGACGAAGTGGGCCAGCCCCACCCCCCCAGGCTATAGCCCACCCGTTTTTGTGGCCTTTTTCCGCTGGACGCACTTGGCGCCCCGGCCTTCGGGCGGTTATTTTTGGGTGCGACTGTGCCCGCGGCCTATTTTTGGCACACGGAGGCCGCTCGTAAAGTCTCGCGCCATTCCGAATCCGACGGACGAAGTGGGCCAGCCCCACCCCCCAAGGCTATAGCCCACCCGTTTTTGTGGCCTTTTTCCGCTGGACGAACTTGGCGCCCCGGCCTTCGGGCGGTTATTTTTGGGCGCGGCTGTGCCCGCGGCCTATTTTTGGCACACGGAGGCCACTCGAAAAGTCCCGCGCCATTCCGAGTCCGGCGGACGAAGTTGGCCAGCCCCACCCCCCAAGGCTATAGCCCACCCGTTTTTCTGGCCTTTTTCCGCTGGACGAACTTGGCGCCCCGGCCTTCGGGCGGTTATTTTTGGGTGCGACTGTGCCCGCGGCCTATTTTTGGCACACGGAGGCCGCTCGTAAAGTCTCGCGCCATTCCGAATCCGACGGACGAAGTGGGCCAGCCCCACCCCCCAAGGCTATAGCCCACCCGTTTTTGTGGCCTTTTTCCGCTGGACGAACTTGGCGCCCCGGCCTTCGGGCGGTTATTTTTGGGCGCGGCTGCGCCCGCGGCCTATTTTTGGCACACGGAGGCCACTCGAAAAGTCTCGCGCCATTCCGAGTCCGGCGGACGAAGTTGGCCAGCCCCACCCCCCGATGCTATAGCACACCCGTTTTTGTGGCCTTTTTCCGCTGGACGAACTTTGCGCCCCGGCCTTCGGGTGGTTATTTTTGGGTGCGGCTGTGCCCGCGGCCTCTTTTTGGCACGTGGAGGCCGCTCTTAAAGTCTCGCGCCATTCCGAGTCCGGCGGACGAAGTTGGCCAGCCCCACCCCCCAAGGCTATAGCCCACCCGTTTTTGTGGCGTTTTTCCGCTGGACGAACTTGGCGCCCCGGCCTTCGGGCGGTTATTTTTGGGCGCGGCTGTGTGAGCGGCCTATTTTTGGCACACGGAGGACGTTCGCAAAGTATCGCGCCATTCCGAGTCCGGCGGACGAAGTTGGCCAGCCGCAGCCCCAACGCTATAGCCCGCTCGTTTTTGTGGCCTTTTTCCACTGGACAAATTGGCGCCCCGGCCTTCGGGCGGTTATTTTTGGGTGCGGCTGTGCCCGCGGCCTCTTCTTGGCACATGGAGGCCGCTCCCAAAGGCTCGCGCCATTCCGAGTCCGGCGGACGAAGTGGGCCAGCCCCACCCCCCAAGGCTATAGCCCACCCGTTTTTTTGGCTTTTTTCCGCTGGACGAACTTGGCGCCCCGGCCTTCGGGCTGTTATTTTTGGGCGCGGGTGTGCCCGCGGGAAATTTTTGGCACACGGACACCGCTCGCAAAGTCTCGCGCCATTCCGAGTCCGGCGGACGAAGTTGGCCAGCCCCACCCCCCAAGACTATAGCCCACCCGTTTTTGTGGCCTTTTTCCGCTGGACGAATTTGGCGCCCCGGCCTTCGGGTGGTTATTTTTGGGCGCGGCTGTGCCCGCGGCCTATTTTTGGCACACAGAGGCAGCTCGAAAAGTCTCGCGCCATTCCGAGTCCGGCGGACGAAGTTTGCCAGCCCCACCCCTCAAGGCTATAGCCCACCCGTTTTTGTGGCCTTTTTCTGCTGGACGAACTTGGCGCCCCGGCCTTCGGGTGGTTATTTTTTGGGCGCGGCTGTCCCCGCGGCTTATTTTTGGTACACGGAGGCCGCTCGCAAAGGCTCACACCATTCCGATTCCGGCGGACGAAGTGGGCCAGCCCCACCCCCCAAGCCTATAGCCCACCCGTTTTTGTGGCTTTTTTCCGCTGGACGAACTTGGCGACCCGGCCTTTGGGCTGTTATTTTTGGGTGCGGGTGTGCCCGCGGCCTATTTTTGGCACACGGAGGCCGCTCGCGAAGTATCGCGCCATTCCGACTCCGGCGGACGAAGTCGGCCAGCCGCAGCCCCCAACGCTATAGCCCGCTCGTTTTTGTGGCCTTTTTCCGCTGGACAAATTGGCGCCCCGGCTTTCGGGCGGTTATTTTTGGGCGCGGCTGTGCCCGTGGCCTATTTTTGGCACACAGAGGCAGCTCGAAAAGTCTCGCGCCATTCCGACTCCGGCGGACGAAGTTGGCCAGCCGCAGCCCCCAACGCTATAGCCCGCTCGTTTTTGTGGCCTTTTTCCGCTGGACGAACTTGGCGCCCCGGCCTTCGGGCGGTTATTTTTGGGCGCGGCTGTGCCCACGGCCTATTTTTGGCACACGGAGGCCGCTCGCAAAGTCTCGCGCCATTCCGAATCCGGCGGACGAAGTGGGCCAGCCCCACCCCCCAAGGCTATAGCCCACCCGTTTTTGTGGCCTTTTTCCGCTGGACGAACTTGGCGCCCCGGCCTTTGGCCGGTTATTTTTGGGTGCGGCTGTGTCCGTGGCCTATTTTTGGCACACGGACGCCGCTCGCAAAGTCTCGCGCCATTCCGAGTCCGGCGGACGAAGTTGGCCAGCCCCACCCCCCAAGGCTATAGGCCACCCGTTTTTGTGGCCTTTTTCCGCTGGACGAACTCGGCGCCCCGGCCTTCGTGTGGTTATTTTTGGACGCGGCTGTGCCCGCGGGCTATTTGTGGCCTTTTTCCGCAGGACGAATTTGGCGCCCCGGCCTTCGGGCGGTTATTTTTGGGCGCACCTGTGCCCGCGGCATATTTTTGGTACACGGAGGCCGCTTGCAAAGTCTCGCGCCATTCCGAGTCCGGCGGACGAAGTTAGCCAGCCCCACCCCCCAAGGCTAAAACCCACCCGTTTTTGTGGCCTTTTTCCGCTGGACGAACTTGGCGCCTCGGACTTCGGGCGGTTATTTTTGGGCGAGGCTGTGCCCACGGCCTATTTTTGGCACACGGAGGCCGCTCGCAAAGTCTCGCGCCATTCCGAGTCCGGCGGACGAAGTTGGCCAGCCCCACCCCACAAGACTATATCCCACCCGTTTTTGTGGCCTTTTTGCGTTGGACGAACTTGGCGCCCCGGCCTTCGGGCGGTTATTTTTGGGCGCGGCTGTGCCCGCGGCCTATTTTTGGCACACGGAGGCCGCTCGCAAAGTCTCGCACCATTCCGAGTCCGGCGGACGAAGTTGGCCAGCCCCACCCCCCAAGGCTATAGCCCACCCGTTTTTGTGGCCTTTTTCCGCTGGACGAACTTGGCGCCCCGGCCTTCGGGCGGTTATTTTTGGGCGCGGCTGTGCCCACGGCCTATTTTTGGCACACGGAGGCCGCTCGCAAAGTCTCGTGCCTTTTCGAGTCCGGCGGACGAAGTTGGCCAGCCCCACCCCCCAAGGCTATAACCCACCCGTTTTCGTGGCCTTTTTCCGCTGGACGAATTTGGCGCCCCGGCCTTCGGGCGGTAATTTTTCGGCGCGGCTGTGCCCGCGATCTATTTTTGGCACACGGAGGCCGCTCGTAAAGTCTCGCGCCATTCCGAGTCCGGCGGACGAAGTTGGCCAGCACCACCCCCCAAGGCTATAGCCCACCCGTTTTTGTGGCCTTTTTCCGCTGGACGAACTTGGCGCCCCGGCCTTCGGGTGGTTATTTTTGGGCGTGGCTGTGCCCGCGGCCTATTTTTGGCGCACGGAGGCCGCTCGTAAAGTCTCGCGCCATTCCGAGTCCGGCGGACGAAGTGGGCCAGCACCACCCCCCAAGGCTATAGCCCACCCGTTTTTGTGGCCTTTTTCCGCTGGACGAACTTGGCGCCCCGGCCTTCGGGCGGTTATTTTTGGGCGCGGCTGTGCCCGCGGCCTATTTTTGGAACACGGAGGCCGCTCGCAAAGTCTCGCGCCATTCCGAGTCCGGCGGACGAAGTTGGCCAGCCCCACCCCCCAAGGCTATAGCCCACCCGTTTTTGTGGCCTTTTTCCGCTGGACGAACTTGGCGCCCCGGCCTTCGGGCGGTTATTTTAGGACGCGGCTGTGTCTGCGGCCTATTTTTGGTACACGGACGCCGCTCGCAAAGTCTCGCACCATTCCAAGTCCGGCGGACGAAGTTGGCCAGCCCCACCCCCCAAGGCTATAGCCCACCCGTTTTTGTGGCCTTTTTCCGCTGGACGAACTTGGCGCCCCGGCCTTCGGGCGGTTATTTTTGGGCGCGGCTGTGCCCACGGCCTATTTTTGGCACACGGAGGCCGCTCGCAAAGTCTCGTGCCTTTTCGAGTCCGGCGGACGAAGTTGAACAGCCCCACCCCCAAGGCTATAACCCACCCTGCGTGGCCTTTTTCCGCTGGACGAATTTGGCGCCCGGCCTTCGGGCGGCGTGGCTGTGCCCGCGATCTATTTTTGGCACACGGAGGCCGCTCGTAAAGTCTCGCGCCATTCCGAGTCCGGCGGACGAAGTTGGCCAGCACCACCCCCCAAGGCTATAGCCCACCCGTTTTTGTGGCCTTTTTCCGCTGGACGAACTTGGCGCCCCGGCCTTCGGGTGGTTATTTTTGGGCGTGGCTGTGCCCGCGGCCTATTTTTGGCGCACGGAGGCCGCTCGTAAAGTCTCGCGCCATTCCGAGTCCGGCGGACGAAGTGGGCCAGCCCCACCCCCCAAGGCTATAGCCCACCCGTTTTTGTGGCCTTTTTCCGCTGGACGAACTTGGCGCCCCGGCCTTCGGGCGGTTATTTTTGGGCGCGGCTGTGCCCGCGGCCTATTTTTGGCACACGGAGGCCGCTCGCAAAGTCTCGCGCCATTCCGAGTCCGGCGGACGAAGTTGGCCAGCCCCACCCCCCAAGGCTATAGCCCACCCGTTTTTGTGGCCTTTTTCCGTTGGACGAACTTGGCGCCCCGGCCTTCGGGCGGTTATTTTAGGACGCGGCTGTGTCTGCGGCCTATTTTTGGTACACGGACGCCGCTCGCAAAGTCTCGCGCCATTCCGAGTCCGGCGGACGAAGTTGGCCAGCCCCACCCCCCAAGGCTATAGCCCACCCGTTTTTGTGGCCTTTTTGCGTTAGACGAACTTGGCGCCCCGGCCTTCGGGCGGTTATTTTTTGTTACGGCTGTGCCCGCGGCCTATTTGTGGCCTTTTTCCGCAGGACGAATTTGGCGCCCCGGCCTTCGGGCGGTTATTTTTGGGCGCACCTGTGCCCGCGGCATATTTTTGGTACACGGAGGCCGCTTGCAAAGTCTCGCGCCATTCCGAGTCCGGCGGACGAAGTTAGCCAGCCCCACCCCCCAAGGCTAAAACCCACCCGTTTTTGTGGCCTTTTTCCGCTGGACGAACTTGGCGCCTCGGACTTCGGGCGGTTATTTTTGGGCGAGGCTGTGCCCACGGCCTATTTTTGGCACACGGAGGCCGCTCGCAAAGTCTCGCGCCATTCCGAGTCCGGCGGATGAAGTGGGCCAGGCCCACCCCACAAGACTATATCCCACCCGTTTTTGTGGCCTTTTTGCGTTGGACGAACTTGGCGCCCCGGCCTTCGGGCGGTTATTTTTGGGCGCGGCTGTGCCCGCGGCCTATTTTTGGCACACGGAGGCCGCTCGCAAAGTCTCGTACCATTCCGAGTCCGGCGGACGAAGTTGGCCAGCCCCACCCCCCAAGGCTATAGCCCACCCGTTTTTGTGGCCTTTTTCCGCTGGACGAACTTGGCGCCCCGGCCTTCGGGCAGTTATTTTTGGGCGCGGCTGTGCCTGCGTCCTATTTTTGGCGCACGGAGGCCGCTCGCAAAGTCTCGCGCCATTCCGAGTCCGGCGGACGAAGTTGGCCAGCCCCAACCCCCAAGGCTATAGCCCACCCGTTTTTGTGGCCTTTTTACGTTGGACGAACTTGGCGCCCCGGCCTTCGGGCGGTTATTTTAGGATGCGGCTGTGTCCGCGGCCTATTTTTGGCACACGGACGCCGCTCGTAAAGTCTCGCGCCATTCCGAGTCCGGCGGACGAAGTTGGCCAGCCCCACCCCCCAAGGCTATAGCCCACCCGTTGTCGTGGCCTTTTTCCGCTGGACGAACTTGGCGCCCCGGCCTTCGTGCGGTTATTTTTGGACATCCCAAGGCTATTTTTTGTGACAGGCGGCTGCCGCCGCTTGTAAAGTCTCGCGCCATTCCGAGTCCGGCGGACGAAGTTGGCCAGCCCCCCCTAAGGCTATTTTTTGTGGCCTTTTTCCGCTGGACGAACTTGGCGCCCGGCTTCGGGCGGTTATTTTAGGACGCGGCTGTGCCGCCGCCTATTTTTTGGCATGGATGCCGCCGCAAAGTCTCGCGCCATTCCGAGTCCGCGGACGAAGTTGGCCAGCCCCCCCCCCCCCGGCAATATCCCCCCCCGGTTTTTGGGCTTTTTACGCTGGACGAACTTGGCGCCCCGGCCTTTTTGCGGTTATTTTTGGACGCGGCTGTGCCCGCCGCCTATTTTTGGCACACGGATGCCGCTCGCAAAGTCTCGCGCCATTCCGAGTCCGGCGGACGAAGTTGGCCAGCCCCACCCCCCAAGGCTATAGGCCACCCGTTTTTGTGGCCTTTCTCCGCTGGACGAACTTGGCGCCCCGGCCTTCAGGCGGTTATTTTTGGGCGCGGCTGTGCCCGTGACCTATTTTTGGCACATGGAGGCCGCTCGTAAAGTCTCGCGCCATTCCGAGTCCGGCGGACGAAGTTGGCCAGCACCACCCCCCAAGGCTATAGCCCACCCGTTTTTGTGGCCTTTTTCCGCTGGACGAACTTGGCGCCCCGGCCTTCGGGCGGTTATTTTTGGGCGCGGCTGTGCCCGCGGCCTATTTTTGGCTCACGGAGGACGCTCGCAAAGTCTCGCGCCATTCCGAGTCCGGCGGACGAAGTGGGCCAGCCCCACCCTCCAAGGCTATAGCCCACCCGTTTTTGTGGCCTTTTTCCGCCGGACGAACTTGGCGGCCCGGCCTTCGGGCGGTTATTTTTGGTTACGGCTGTGCCCGCGGCCTATTTGTGGCCTTTTTCCGCTGGACGAACTTGGCGCCCCGGACTTCGGGCGGTTATTTTTCGGCGCCCCTGTGCCCGCGGCCTGTTTTTGGTACACGGAGGCCGCTTGCAAAGTCTCGCGCCATTCCGAGTCCGGCGGACGAAGTTAGCCAGCCCCACCCCCCAAGGCTAAAACCCACCCGTTTTTGTGGCCTTTTTCCGCTGGACGAACTTGGCGCCCCGGACTTCGGGCGGTTATTTTTGGGCGCGGCTGTGCCCGCGGCCTATTTTTGGCACACGGAGGCCGCTCGCAAAGTCTCGCGCCATTCCGAGTCCGGCGGACGAAGTGGGCCAGCCCCACCCCCCAAGGCTATACCCCACCCGTTTTTGTGCCCTTTTTCCGCTGGACGAACTTGGCGCCCCGGCCTTTGGGTGGTTATTTTTGGGCGCGGCTGTGCCTGCGGCCTATTTTTGGCGCACGGAGGCCGCTCCCAAAGTCTCGCGCCATTCCGAGTCCGGCGGACGAAGTTGGCCAGCCCGACCCCCCAAGGCTATAGCCCACCCGTTTTTGTGGCCTTTTTCCGTTGGACGAACTTGGCGCCCCGGCCTTCGGGCGGTTATTTTAGGACGCGGCTGTGTCCGCGGCCTATTTTTGGCACACGGACGCCGCTCGTAAAGTCTCGCGCCATTCCGAGTCCGGCGGACGAAGTTGGCCAGCCCCACCCCCCAAGGCTATAGCCCACCCGTTTTTGTGGCCTTTTTCCGCTGGACGAACTTGGCGCCCCGGCCTTCGTGCGGTTATTTTTGGACACGGCTGTGCCCGCCGCCTATTTTTGGCACACGGATGCCGCTCGCAAAGTCTCGCGCCATTCCGAGTCCGGCGGACGAAGTTGGCCAGCCCCACCCCCCAAGGCTATAGCCCACCCGTTTTTGTGGCTTTTTTCCGCTGGACGAACTTGGCGCCCCGGCCTTCGTGCGGTTATTTTTGGACGCGGCTGTGCCCGCGGGCTATTTTTGGCACACGGACGCCGCTCGCAAAGTCTCGCGCCATTCCGAGTCCGGCGGACGAAGTTGGCCAGCCCCACCCCCCAAGGCTATAGCCCACCCGTTTTTGTGGCCTTTTTCCGCTGGCCGAATTTGGCGCCCCGGCCTTCGGGCGGTTATTTTTGGGCGCGGCTGTGCCCGTGACCTATTTTTGGCACACGGAGGCCGCTTGTAAAGTCTCGCGCCATTCCGAGTCCGGCGGACTTAGTTGGCCAGCCCCACCCCCCAAGGCTATTGCCCACCCGTTTTTGTGGCCTTTTTCCGCTGGACGAACTTGGCGCCCCGGCCTTCGGGCGGTTATTTTAGGACGCGGCTGTGTCCGCGGCCTATTTTTGGCACATAGACGCCGCTCGCAAAGTCTCGCGCCATTCCGAGTCCGGCGGACGAAGTTGGCCAGCCCCACCCTCAAGGCTATAGCCCACCCGTTTTTGTGGCCTTTTTCCGCTGGACGAACTTGGCGCCCCGGCCTTTGTGCGGTTATTTTTGGACGCGGCTGTGCCCGCCGCCTATTTTTGGCACACGGATGCCGCTCGCAAAGTCTCGCGCCATTCCGAGTCCGGCGGACGAAGTTGGCCAGCCCCACCCCCCAAGGCTATAGGCCACCCGTTTTTGTGGCCTTTTTCCGCTGGACGAACTTGGCGCCCCGGCCTTCGGGCGGTTATTTTTGGGCGCGGCTGTGCCCGTGACCTATTTTTTGCACACGGAGGCCACTCGTAAAGTCTCGCGCCATTCCGAGTCCGGCGGACGAAGTTGGCCAGCACCACCCCCCAAGGCTATAGCCCACCCGTTTTTGTGGCCTTTTTCCGCTGGACGAACTTGGCGCCCCGGGCTTCGGGCGGTTATTTTTGGGCGCGGCTGTGCCCGCGGCCTATTTTTGGCACACGGAGGACGCTCGCAAAGTCTCGCGCCATTCCGAGTCCGGCGGACGAAGTGGGCCAGCCCCACCCTCCAAGGCTATAGCCCACCCGTTTTTGTGGCCTTTTTCCGCCGGACGAACTTGGCGGCCCGGCCTTCGGGCGGTTATTTTTGGTTACGGCTGTGCCCGCGGCCTATTTCGGCCTTTTTCCGCTGGACGAACTTGGCGCCCCGGCCTTCGGGCGGTTATTTTTGGGCGCCCCTGTGCCCGCGGCCTATTTTTGGTACACGGAGGCCGCTTGCAAAGTCTCGCGCCATTCCGAGTCCGGCGGACGAACTTAGCCAGCCCCACCCCCCAATGCTAAAACCCACCCGTTTTTGTGGCCTTTTTCTGCTGGACGAACTTGGCGCCTCGGACTTCGGGCGGTTATTTTTGGGCGAGGCTGTGCCCGCGGCCTATTTTTGGCACACGGAGGCCGCTCGCAAAGTCTCGCGCCATTCCGAGTCCGGCGGACGAAGTGGGCCAGCCCCACCCCCCAAGGCTATATCCCACCCGTTTTTGTGCCCTTTTTCCGCTGGACGAACTTGGCGCCCCGGCCTTTGGGTGGTTATTTTTGGGCGCGGCTGTGCCCGCGGCCTATTTTTGGCACACGGAGGCCGCTCGCAAAGTCTGGCGCCATTCCGAGTCCGGCGGACGAAGTTGGCCAGCCCCACCCCCCAAGGCTATAGCCCACCCGTTTTTCTGGCCTTTTTCCGCTGGACGAACTTGGCGCCCCGGCCTTCGGGCGGTTATTTTTGGGCAAACCTGTGCCCGCGCCCAAATTTTGGTACACGGAGGCCGCTCGCAAAGTCTCGCGCCATTCCGAGTCCGGCGGACGAAGATGGCCAGCCCCACCCCCCAAGGGTATAGCCCACCCGTTTTTGTGGCCTTTTTCCGCTGGACGAACTAGGCGCCCCGGCCTTTGGGTGGTTATTTTTGGGCGCGGCTGTTCCCGCGGCCTATTTTTGGCACACGGAGGACGCTCGCAAAGACTGGCGCCATTCCGAGTCCGGCGGACGAAGTTGGCCAGCCCCACCCCCCAAGGCTATAGCCCACCCGTTTTTCTGGCCTTTTTCCGCTGGACGAACTTGGCGCCCCGGCCTTCGGGCGGTTATTTTTGGGCACACCTGTGCCCGCGCCCTAATTTTGGTACACGTAGGCCGCTCGCAAAGTCTCGCGCCATTCCGGGTCCGGCGGACGAAGTGGGCCAGCCCCACCCCCCAAGGCTATAGCCCACCCGTTTTTGTGGCCTTTTTCCGCCGGACGAACTTGGCGGCCCGGCCTTCAGGTGGTTATTTTTGGTTGCGGCTGTGGCCGCGGCATATTTTTGGCACATGGAGTCCGCTCGCAAAGTCTCGCGCCATTCCGAGTCCGGCGGACGAAGTTGGCCAGCCCCACCCCCCAAGGCTATAGCCCACCCGTTTTTGTGGCCTTTTTCCGCTGGACGAACTAGGCGCCCCGGACTTCGGGCGGTTATTTTTCGGCGCGGCTGTGCCCGCGGCATATTTTTGGCACATGGAGTCCGCTCGTAAAGTCTCGCGCCATTCCGAGTCCGGCGGACGAAGTTGGCCAGCCCCACCCCCCAAGGCTATAGCCCACCCGTTTTTGTGGCCTTTTTCCGCTGGACGAACTAGGCGCCCCGGACTTCGGGCGGTTATTTTTCGGCGCGGCTGTGCCCGCAGCCTATTTTTGGCACATGGAGTCCGCTCGCAAAGTCTCGCGCCATTCCGAGTCCGGCGGACGAAGATGGCCAGCCCCACCCCCCAAGGGTATAGCCCACCCGTTTTTGTGGCCTTTTTCCGCTGGACAAACTTTGCGCCCCGGCCTTCGGGCAGTTATTTTTGGGCGCGGCTGTGCCCGTGGCCTATTTTTTGCACATGGATTCCGCTCGCAAAGTCTCCCGCCATTCCGAGTCCGGCGGACGAAGTTGGCCAGCCCCACCCCCCAAGGCTATAACCCACCCGTTTTTGTGGCCTTTTTCCGCTGGACGAACTTGGCGCCCCGGCCTTCGGGCAGTTATTTTTGGGCGCGGCTGTGTCTGCGGCCTATTTTTGGCATACGGAGGCCGCTCGCAAAGTCTCGCGCCATTCCGAGTCCGGCGGACGAAGTTGGCCAGCCCCACCCCCCAAAGCTATAGCCCACCCGTTTTTGTGGCCTTTTTCCGCTGGACGAACTTGGCGCCCCGGCCTTTGGGAGGTTATTTTTGGGCGCGGCTGTGCCTGCGGCTTATTTTTGGCATACGGAGGCCGCTCGTAAAGTCTCGCCCCATTCTGAGTCCGGCGGACGAAGTTGTCCAGCCCCACCCCCCAAGGGCATAGCCCACCCGTTTTTGTGGCCTTTTTCCGCTGCACGAACTTGGCGCCCCGGCCTTCGGGCGGTTATTTTTGGGCGCGGCTGTGCCCGCGGCCTATTTTTGGCATACGAAGGCTGCTCGCAAAGTCTCGCGCCATTCCGAGTCCGGCGGACGAAGTTGTCCAGCCCCACCCCCCAAGCCTATAACCCACCCGTTTTTGTGGCCTTTTTCCGCTGGACGAACTAGGCGCCCCGGCCTTCGGGCGGTTATTTTTTAGTGCGGCTGTGCCCGCGGCCTATTTTTGGCACACGGAGACCGCTCGCAAAGTCTCGCGCCATTCCGAGTCCGGCGGACGAAGTTGGCCAGCCCCACCCCCCAAGGCTATAACCCACCCGTTTTTGTGGCCTTTTTCCGCTGGACGAAGTTGGCGCCCCGGACTTCGGGTGGTTATTTTTGGGCACGGCTGTGTCCACGGCCTATTTTTGGTACACGGAGGCCGCTCGCAAACTCTCGCACCATTCCGAGTCCGGCGGACGAAGTTGGCCTGCCCCACCCCCCAAGGCTATAACCCACCCTTTTTTGTGGCCTTTTTCCGCTGGACGAACTTGGCGCCCCGGCCTTCGGGCGGTTATTTTTGGGCGCGGTTGTGTCCGTGGCCTATTTTCTGCTCACGGAGGCCTCTCGTAAAGTCTCGCGCCATTCCGAGTCCGGCGGACGAAGTTTGCCAGCCCCACCCCCCAAGGCTATAGCCCACGCGTTTTTGTGGCCTTTTTCCGCTGGACGAACTTGGCGCCCCGGCCTTCGGGCAGTTATTTTTTGGGCGCGGCTGTTCCCGCGGCCTATTTTTGGCACACGGAGGCCGCTCGCAAAGTCTCACGCCATTCCGAGTCCGGCGGACGAAGTAGGCCAGCCCCGCCCCCCAAGGCTATAGCCCACCCGTTTTTGTGGCCTTTTTCCGCTGGACGAACTTGGCACCCCGGCCTTCGGGGAGTTATTTTTGGGCGCGGCTGTGCCTGCGGCCTATTTTTGGCGCACGGAGGCCGCTCGCAAAGTCTCACGCCATTCCGAGTCCGGCGGACGAAGTTGGCCAGCCCCACCCCCCAAGGCTATACCCCACCCGTTTTTGTGGCCTTTTTCCGCTGGACGAACTTGGCGCCCCGGACTTCGGGTGGTTATTTTTGGGCACGGCTGTGTCCACGGCCTATTTTTGGTACACGGAGGCCGCTCGCAAACTCTCGCGCCATTCCGAGTCCGGCGGACGAAGTTTGCCAGCCCCACCCGCCAAGGCTATAGCCCACCCGTTTTTGTGGCCTTTTTCCGCTGGTCGAACCTGGCGCCCCGGCCTTCGGGCGGTTATTTTTGGGCGCGGCTGTGCCCGCGGCCTATTTTTGGCATACGGAGGCCGCTCGCAAAGTCTCGTGCCATTCCGAGTCCGGCGGACGAAGTTGTCCAGCCCCACCCCCCAAGGCTATAACCCACCCGTTTTTGTGGCCTTTTTCCGCTGGACGAACTAGGCGCCCCGGCCTTCGGGCGGTTATTTTTTAGTGCGGCTGTGCCCGCGGCCTATTTTTGGCACACGGAGACCGCTTGCAAAGTCTCGCGCCATTCCGAGTCCGGCGGACGAAGTTGGCCAGCCCCACCCCCCAAGGCTATAACCCACCCGTGTTTGTGGCCTTTTTCCGCTGGACGAACTTGGCGCCCCGGACTTCGGGTGGTTATTTTTGGGCACGGCTGTGTCCACGGCCTATTTTTGGTACACGGAGGCCGCTCGCAGACTCTCGCATCATTCCGAGTCCGGCGGACGAAGTTGGCCTGCCCCACCCCCCAAGGCTATAACCCACCCTTTTTTGTGGCCTTTTTCCGCTGGACGAACTTGGCGCCCCGGCCTTCGGGCGGTTATTTTTGGGCGCGGTTGTGTCCGTGGCCTATTTTTTGCTCACGGAGGCCTCTCGTAAAGTCTCGCACCATTCCGAGTCCGGCGGACGAAGTTTGCCAGCCCCACCCCCCAAGGCTATAGCCCACGCGTTTTTGTGGCCTTTTTCCGCTGGTCGAACGTGGCGCCCCGGCCTTCGGGAGGTTATTTTTGGGTGCGGCTGTGGCCGCAGCCTATTTTTGGCACACGGAGGCCGCTCGCAAAGTCTCGCGCCATTCCGAGTCCGGCGGACGAAGTTGAACAGCCCAACCCCCCAAGGCTATAGCAAACCCGTTTTTGTGGCCTTTTTGCGTTGGACGAACTTGGCGCCCCGGCCTTCGGGCAGTTATTTTTTGGGCGCGGCTGTTCCCGCGGCCGATTTTTGGCACACGGAGGCCGCTCGCAAAGTCTCACGCCATTCCGAGTCCGGCGGACGAAGTTGGCCAGCCCCACCCCCCAACGCTATATGCCACCCGTTTTTGTGGCCTTTTTCCGCTGGAC
This sequence comes from Citrus mangshanensis, assembly GCA_030449895.1. Taxonomy (NCBI): domain Eukaryota; kingdom Viridiplantae; phylum Streptophyta; class Magnoliopsida; order Sapindales; family Rutaceae; genus Citrus; species Citrus mangshanensis. The sequence continues at coordinate 99,937 of JASUUJ010000108.1, read as the reverse complement.
GAACTTTGCGCCCCGGACTTCGGGTGGTTATTTTTGGGCCTCTCGCACCATTCCGAGTCCGGCGGACGAAGTTGGCCTGCCCCACCCCCCAAGGCTATAACCCACCCTTTTTTGTGGCCTTTTTCCGCTCGACGAACTTGGCGCCCCGGCCTTCGGACGGTTATTTTTGGGCGCGGCTGTGCCCGTGGCCTATTTTCTGCTCACGGAGGCCTCTCGTAAAGTCACGCGCCATTCCGAGTCCGGCGGACGAAGTTTGCCAGCCCCACCCGCCAAGGCTATAGCCCACCCGTTTTTGTGGCCTTTTTCCGCTGGTCGAGCCTGGCGCCCCGGCCTTCGGGCGGTTATTTTTGGGTGCGGCTGTGCCCGCGGCCTATTTTTGGCATACGGAGGCCGCTCGCAAAGTCTCGCGCCATTCCGAGTCCGGCGGACGAAGTTGTCCAGCCCCACCCCCCAAGGCTATAACCCACCCGTTTTTGTGGCCTTTTTCCGCTGGACGAACTAGGCGCCCCGGCCTTCGGGCGGTTATTTTTTAGCGCGGCTGTGCCCGCGGCCTATTTTTGGCACACGGAGACCGCTCACAAAGTCTCGCGCCATTCCGAGTCCGGCGGACGAAGTTTGCCAGCCCCACCCCCCGAGGCTATAACCCACCCGTTTTGGTGGCCTTTTTCCGTTGGACGAACTTGGCGCCCCGGCCTTCGGGCGGTTATTTTTGGGCGAGGCTGTGCCCGCGGCCTATTTTTGGCACACGGAGGCCGTTCGCAGAATCTCGCGCCATTCCGAGTCCGGCGGACGAAGTTGGCCAGCCCCACCCCCCAACGCTATATGCCACCCGTTTTTGTGGCCTTTTTCCGCTGGACGAACTTTGCGCCCCGGCCTTCGGGCAGTTATTTTTGGGCGCGGCTGTGCCCGTGGCCTATTTTTGGCACATGGATTCCACTCGCAAAGTCTCACGCCATTCCGAGTCCGGCGGACGAAGTTGGCCAGCCCCACCCCCCAAGGCTATAGCCCACCCGTTTTTGTGGCCTTTTTCCGCTGGACGAACTTGGCGCCCCGGCCTTTTGGTGGTTATTTTTGGGCGCGGCTGTGCCCACGGCCTATTTTTGGCACACGGAGGCCGCTCGCAAAGTCTTGCGCCATTCCGAGTCCGGCGTACAAAGTTGGCCAGCCCCACCCCCCAAGGCTATAGCCCACCCGTTTTTGTGGCCTTTTTCCGCTGGACGAACTAGGCGCCCCGGCCTTCGGGCAGTTATTTTTGGACACGGCTGTGCCCGCGGCCTATTGTTGGCACATGGAGTCCGCTCGCAAAGTCTCGCGCCATTCCGAGTCCGGCGGACGAAGATGGCCAGCCCCACCCCCCAAGGGTATAGCCCACCCGTTTTTGTGGCCTTTTTCCGCTGGACAAAGCTGGCGCCCCGGCCTTCGGGCGGTTATTTTTAAGCGCTGCTGTGCCCGCGGCCTATTTTTGGGACACGGAGGCCGCTCGCAAAGTCTCGCGCCATTCCGAGTCCGGCGGACGAAGTTGGCCAGCCCCACCCCCCAAGGCTATAGCCCACCCGTTTTTCTGGCCTTTTTCCGCTGGATGAACTAGGCGCCCCGGCCTTCGGCGGTTATTTTTGGACGCGGCTGTGGCTGCGGCTTATTTTTGGCACATGGAGTCCGCTCGCAAAGTTTCGCGCCATTCCGTGTCCGGCGGACGAAATTGGCCAGCCCCACCCCCCAAGGCTATAGCCCACCCGTTTTTGTGGCCTTTTTCCGCTGGACGAACTAGGCGCCCCGGACTTCGGGCGGTTATTTTTGGGCGCGGCTGTGCCCGCGGCCTATTTTTGGCACACGGAGGCCGCTCGCAAAGTCTCACGTCATTCCGAGTCCGGCGGACGAAGATGGCCAGCCCCACCCCCCAAGGGTATAGCCCACCCGTTTTTGTGGCCTTTTTCCACTGGACAAACTTGGCGCCCCGGCCCTCGGGTGGATATTTTTGAGCGCGGGTGTGCCCGCGGCCTATTTTTGGCACATGGAGGCCGCTCGCAAAGTCTCGCGCCATTCCGAGTCCGGCAGACGAAGATGGCCAGCCCCACCCCCCAAGGGTATAGCCCACCCGTTTTTGTGGCCTTTTTCCGCTGGACAAACTTGGCGCCCCGGCCTTCGGGCGGTTATTTTTGGGCGCGGCTGTGCCCGCGGCCTATTTTTGGCACACGGAGGCCGCTTGCAAAGTCTCGCGTCATTCCGAGTCCGGCGTACGAAGTCGGCCAGCCCCACCCCCAAAGGCTATAGCCCACCCGTTTTTTAGGCCTTTTTCCGCTGGACGAACTTGGCGCCCCGGCCTTTGGGCAGTTATTTTTGGGCGCGGCTGTGCCCACGGCCTATTTTTGGCACACGGAGGCCGCTCGCAAAGTCTTTCGCCATTCCGAGTCCGGCGGACGAAGTTGGCCAGCCCCACCCCCCAAGGCTATAGCCCACCCGTTTTTGTGGCCTTTTTCCGTTAACCGAACTAGGCGCCCCGGCCTTCGGGCTGTTATTTTTGGGCGCGGCTGTGGCCGCGGCCTATTTTTGGCACATGGAGTCCGCTCGCAAGGTCTTGCGCCATTCCGAGTCCGGCGGACGAAGATGGCCAGCCCCACCCCCCAAGGGTATAGCCCACCCGTTTTTGTGGCCTTTTTCCGCTGGACAAACTTGGCGCCCCGGCCTTCGGGCGGTTATTTTTGGGAGCGGCTGTGCCCGCGGCCTATTTTTGGCACACGGAGACCGTTCGCAAAGTCTTGTGCCATTCCGAGTCCGGCGGACGAAGTTGGCCCGCCCCACCCCCCAAGGCTATAGCCCACCCGTTTTTGTGGCCTTTTTCCGCTGGACGAACTAGGCGCCCCGGCCTTCGGGCTGTTATTTTTGGGTGCGGCTGTGCCCGCAGCCTATTTTTGGCACACGGAGTCCACTCGCAAAGTCTCGCGCCATTCCGAGTCCGGCGGACGAAGATGGCCAGCCCCACCCCCCAAGGGTATAGCCCACCCGTTTTTGTGGCCTTTTTCCGCTGGACAAACTTCGCGCCCCGGCCTTCGGGCGGTTATTTTTGAGCGCGGCTGTGCCCGCGGCCTATTTTTGGCACATGGAGGCCGCTCGCCAAGTCTCGCGCCATTCCAAGTCCGGCGGACGAAGTTGGCGGGCCCCACCCCCCAAGGGTATAGCCCACCCGTTTTTGTGGCCTTTTTCCGCTGGACAAACTTGGCGCCCCAGACTTCGGGAGGTTATTTTTGGGTACGGCTGTGCCCGGAGCCTATTTTTGGCACGCGGAGGCCGCTCGCAAAGTCTCGCGCCTTTCCGAGTCCGGCGGACGAGGTTCGCCAGCCCCACCCCCCAAGGCTATAGCCCACCCGTTTTTGTGGCCTTTTTCCGCTGGACGAACTAGGCGCCACGGCCTTCGGCGGTTATTTTTGGACGCGGCTGTGGCTGCGGCTTATTTTTGGCACATGGAGTCCGCTCGCAAAGTTTCGCGCCATTCCGAGTCCGGCGGACGAAATTGGCCAGCCCCACCCCCCAAGGCTATAGCCCACCCGTTTTTGTGGCCTTTTTCCGTGGACGAACTATGCGCCCCGGACTTCGGGCAGTTATTTTTGGGCGGGGCTGTGTCCGCGGCCTATTTTTGGCACACGGAGGCCACTCGCAAAGTCTCGCGCCATTCCGAGTCCAGCGGACGAAGTGGGCCAGTCCCACCCCCCAAGGCTATAGCCCACCCGTTTTTGTGGCCTTTTTCCGCTGGACGAACTTGGCGCCACGGCCTTCGGGCGGTTATTTTTGGGCGCAGCTGTGCCCGCGGCCTATTTTTCCACACAGAGGCCGCTCGCAAAGTCTCGCGCCATTCCGAGTCCGGCGGACGAAGTTGGCCAGCCCCACCCCCCAAGGCAATAACCCACCCGTTTTTGTGGCCTTTTTCCGCTGGACGAACTTGGCGCCCCGGACTTCGGGCGGTTATTTTTGGGCGCGGCTGTGCCCACGGCCTATTTTTGGCACACGGAGGCCGCTCGCAAAGTCTCACGCCATTCCGAGTCCGGCGGACGAAGTGGGCCAGCCCCACCCCCCAAGGCTATAGCCCACCCGTTTTTGTGGCCTTTTTCTGCTGGACGAACATGGCGCCCCGGCCTTTGGGCGATTATTTTTGGGCGTGGCTGAGCCCACGGCCTATTTTTGGCACACAGAGGCCGCTCGCAAAGTCTCGCGCCATTCCGAGTCCGGCGGACGAAGTTGGCCTGCCGCACCCCCCAAGGCTATAGCCCACCCGTTTTTGTGGCCTTTTTCCGCTGGACGAACTAGGCGCCCCGGCCTTCGGCGGTTATTTTTGGACGCGGCTGTGGCTGCGGCTTATTTTTGGCACATGGAGTCCGCTCGCAAAGTTTCGCGCCATTCCGAGTCCGGCGGACGAAATTGGCCAGCCCCACCCCCCAAGGCTATAGCCCACCCGTTTTTGTGGCCTTTTTCCGCTGGACAAACTTGGCGCCCCGGCCTTCGGGCGATTATTTTTGAGCGTGGCTGTGCCCGCGGCCTATTTTTGGCACATGGAGGCCGCTCGCCAAGTCTCGCGCCATTCCAAGTCCGGCGGACGAAGTTGGCGGGCCCCACCCCCCAAGGGTATAGCCCACCCGTTTTTGTGGCCTTTTTCCGCTGGACAAACTTGGCGCCCCAGACTTCGGGAGGTTATTTTTGGGTACGGCTGTGCCCGGAGCCTATTTTTGGCACACGGAGGCCGCTCGCAAAGTCTCGCGCCTTTCCGAGTCCGGCGGACGAGGTTGGCCAGCCCCACCCCCCAAGGCTATAGCCCACCCGTTTTTGTGGCCTTTTTCCGCTGGACGAACTAGGCGCCCCGGCCTTCGGCGGTTATTTTTGGACGCGGCTGTGGCTGCGGCTTATTTTTGGCACATGGAGTCCGCTCGCAAAGTTTCGCGCCATTCCGAGTCCGGCGGACGAAATTGGCCAGCCCCACCCCCCAAGGCTATAGCCCACCCGTTTTTGTGGCCTTTTTCCGCTGGACGAACTAGGCGCCCCGGACTTCGGGCGGTTATTTTTGGGCGCGGCTGTGCCCGCGGCCTATTTTTGGCACACGGAGGCCGCTCGCAAAGTCTCGCGCCATTCCGAGTCCGGCGGACGAAGATGGCCAGCCCCACCCCCCAAGGGTATAGCCCACCCGTTTTTGTGGCCTTTTTCCGCTGGACGAACTAGGCGCCCCGGCCTTCGGGCGGTTATTTTTGGGCGCGGCTGTGCCCGCGGCCTATTTTTGGCACACGGAGTCCGCTCGCAAAGTCTCGCGCCATTCCGAGTCCGGCGGACGAAGTTGGCCAGCCCCACCCCCCAAGGGTATAGCCCACCCGTTTTTGTGGCCTTTTTCCGCTGGACAAACTTGGCGCCCCGGCCTTCGGGCGGTTATTTTTGAGCGCGGCTGTGCCCGCGGCCTATTTTTGGCACATGGAGGCCGCTCGCCAAGTCTCGCGCCATTCCAAGTCCGGCGGACGAAGTTGGCGGGCCCCACCCCCCAAGGGTATAGCCCACCCGTTTTTGTGGCCTTTTTCCGCTGGACAAAATTGGCGCCCCAGACTTCGGGAGGTTATTTTTGGGTACGGCTGTGCCCGGAGCCTATTTTTGGCACACGGAGGCCGCTCGCAAAGTCTCACGCCTTTCCGAGTCCGGCGGACGAGGTTGGCCAGCCCCACCCCCCAAGGCTATAGCCCACCCGTTTTTGTGGCCTTTTTCCGCTGGACGAACTTGGCGCCCCGGCCTTCGGGTGGTTATTTTTGTTCGCAGCTGTGCCCACGGCCTATTTTTGGCACACGGAGGCCACACGCAAAAACTCGCGCCATTCCGAGTCCGGCGGACGAAGTTGGCCAGCCCCACCCCCCAAGGGTATAGCCCACCTGTTTTTTTGGCCTTTTTCCGCTGGACGAACTTGGCGCCCCGGCCTTTGGGTGGTTATTTTTGTTCGTGGTTGTGCCCACGGCCTATTTTTGGCACACGGAGACCGCTCGCAAAGTCTTGCGCCATTCCGAGTCCGGCGGACGAAGTTGGCCAGCCCCACCCCCCAAGGCTATAGCCCACCCGTTTTTGTGGCCTTTTTCCGCTGGACGAACTAGGCGCCCCGGCCTTCGGGCGGTTATTTTTGGCGCGCTGTGCCCTGCCTATTTTTGGCACACGGAGTCCGCTCGCAAAGTCTCGCGCCATTCCGAGTCCGGCGGACGAAGTTGGCCAGCCCCACCCCCCAAGGGTATAGCCCACCCGTTTTTGTGGCCTTTTTCCGCTGGACAAACTTGGCGCCCCGGCCTTCGGGTGGATATTTTTGAGCGCGGGTGTGTCCGCGGCCTATTTTTGGCACATGGAGGCCGCTCGCAAAGTCTCGCGCCATTCCAAGTCCGGCGGACGAAGTTGGCCAGCCCCACCCCCCAAGGGTATAGCCCACCCGTTTTTGTGGCCTTTTTCCGCTGGACAAACTTGGCGCCCCAGACTTCGGGATGTTATTTTTGGGTACGGTTGTGCCCGGAGCCTATTTTTGGCACACGGAGGCCACTCGCAAATTCTCGAGCCTTTACGAGTCCGGCGGACGAGGTTGGCCAGCCCCACCCCCCAAGGCTATAACCCACCCGTTTTTGTGGCCTTTTTCCGCTGGACGAACTATGCGCCCCGGACTTCGGGCAGTTATTTTTGGGCGGGGCTGTGTCCGCGGCCTATTTTTGGCACACGGAGGCCACTCGCAAAGTCTCGCGCCATTCCGAGTCCAGCGGACGAAGTGGGCCAGTCCCACCCCCCAAGGCTATAGCCCACCCGTGTTTGTGACCTTTTTCCGCTGGACGAACTTGGCGCCCCGGCCTTCGGGCGGTTATTTTTGGGCGCAGATGTGCCCGCGGCCTATTTTTCCACACAGAGGCCGCTCGCAAAGTCTCGCGCCATTCCGAGTCCGGCGGACGAAGTTGGCCAGCCCCACCCCCCAAGGCTATCACCCACCCGTTTTTGTGGCCTTTTTCCGCTGGACGAACTTGGCGCCCCGGACTTCGGGCGGTTATTTTTGGGCGCGGCTGTGCCCATGGCCTATTTTTGGCACACGGAGGCCGCTCGCAAAGTCTCACGCCATTCCGAGTCCGGCGGACGAAGTGGGCCAGCCCCAGCTCCCAAGGCTATAGCCCACCCGTTTTTGTGGCCTTTTTCTGCTGGACGAACATGGCGCCACGGCCTTTGGGCGATTATTTTTGGGCGTGGCTGATCCCACGGCCTATTTTTGGCACACGGAGGCCGCTCACAAAGTCTTGCGTCATTCCGAGTCCGGCGGACGAAGTTGGCCAGCCCCACCCCCCAAGGCTATAGCCCACCCGTTTTTGTGGCCTTTTTCCGCTGGACGAACTAGGCGCCCTGGACTTCGGGCGGTTATTTTTGGGTGCGGCTGTGCCCGCGGCCTATTTTTGGCACATGGAGTCCGCTCGCAAAGTCTCGCGCAATTCCGAGTCCGGCGGACGAAGATGGCCAGCCCCACCCCCCAAGGGTATAGCCCACCCGTTTTTGTGGCCTTTTTCCGCTGGACAAACTTGGCGCCCTAGCCTTCGGGCGGTTATTTTTGGGCGCCGCTGTGCCCGCGGACTATTTTTGGCACATGGAGGCCGCTCGTAATGTCTCGCGCCATTCCGAGTCCAGCGGACGAAGTGGGTCAGCCCCACCCCCCAAGGCTATAGCCCACCCGTTTTTGTGGCCTTTTTCCGCTGGACGAACTAGGCGCCCTGGACTTCGGGCGGTTATTTTTGGGTGCGGCTGTGCCCGCGGCCTATTTTTGGCACATGGAGTCCGCTCGCAAAGTCTCGCGCAATTCCGAGTCCGGCGGACGAAGATGGCCAGCCCCACCCCCCAAGGGTATAGCCCACCCGTTTTTGTGGCCTTTTTCCGCTGGACAAACTTGGCGCCCCGGACTTCGGGGGATTATTTTTGGACGCGGCTGTGGCTGCGGCTTATTTTTGGCACACGGAGGCCGCTCGCAAAGTCTCGCGCCATTCCGAGTCCGGCGGACGAAGTGGGCCAGCCCCACCCCCGAAGGCTATAGCCCACCCGTTTTTGTGGCCTTTTTCCGCTGGACGAACTTGGCGCCCCGGCCTTTGGCCGGTTATTTTTGGCCGCGGCTGGGCCCGCGTCCTATTTTTGGCACACGGAGGCCGCTCGCAAAGTCTCGTGCCATTCCGAGTGCGGCGGACGAAGTTGGCCAGCCCCACCCCCCAAGGCTATAGCCCACCCGTTTTTGTGGCCTTTTTCCGTTGGACGAACTTGGCGCCCCGGCCTTCGGGCGGTTATTTTTGGGTGCGGCTGTGCCTGCGGCCTATTTTTGGCACACGGAGGCCGCTCGTAAAGGCTCGCGCCATTCTGAGTCCGGCGGACGAAGTCGGCCGGCCCCACCCCCCAAGGCTATAGCCCACCCGTTTTTGTGGCCTTTTTCCGCTAGACGAACTTGGCGCCCCGGCCTTCGGGCGGTTATTTTTGGGCGCGCCTGTGCCCGCTGCCTATTTTTGGCACACGGAGGCCGCTTGCAAAGTATCGCAACATTCCAAGCCCGGCGGACAAAGTTGGCCAGCCCCACCCCCCAAGCCTATAGCCCACCCGTTTTGGTGGCCTTTTTCCGCTGGACGAACATGGCGCCCCGGCCTTCGGGCGGTTATTTTTGGGCGCGGCTGTGTCTGCGGCCTATTTTTGGCACACGGAGGCCGCTCGCAAAGTCTCGCGCCATTCCAAGCCCGGCGGACGAAGTTGGCCAGCCCCACCCCCCAAGCCTATAGCCCACCCGTTTTTGTGGCCTTTTTCCGCTGGACGAACTTGGCGCCCCGGCCTTTGGGCAGTTATTTTTGGGCATAGCTGTGCCCGCGGCCTATTTTTGGCACACGGAGGCTGCTCGCAAAGTCTCGCGCCATTCCGAGTCCGGAGGACGAAGTTGGCCAGCCCCACCCCCCAAGGCCATAGCCCACCCGTTTTTGTGACCTTTTTCCGCTGGACGAACTTGGCGCCCGGCCATCGGGCGGTTATTTTTGGGCGCAAATGTGTCCGCGACCTATTTTTGGCACACAGAGGCCGATCGCAAAGTCTCGCGCCATTCCGAGTCCGGCGGACGAAGTCGGCCAGCCCCACCCCCCAAGGCTATACCCCACCCGTTTTTGTGGCTTTTTTCCGCTGGATGAACTTGGGGTCCCGACCTTCGGGCGGTTATTTTTGGGCGCGGCTGTGCCTACGTCCTATTTTTGGCACACGGAGGCCGCTCGCAAAGTCTCGCACATTTCCGATTCCGGCGGACGAAGTTGGCCAGCCCCACCCCCCAAGGCTATAGCCCACCCGTTTTTGTGGCCTTTTTCCGCTGGACGAACTTGGCGGCCCGGCCTTCGCGCGGTTATTTTTGGGCGCGGCTGTGCCCGCGGCCTATTTTTGGCACACGGAGGCCGCTCAAAAAGTATCGCGCCATTCCGAGTCCGGCGGACGAAGTTGGCCAGCCCCACCCCCCAAGGCTATAGCCCACCCGTTTTTGTGGCTTTTTTCCGCTGGACGAACTTGGCGCCCCGGCCTTCGGGCAGTTATTTTTGGGTGCGGCTGTGCCTGCGGCCTATTTTTGGCACACGGAGGCCGCTCGTAAAGTCTCGCGCCATTCCGAGTCCGGCGGACGAAGTCGGCCGGCCCCACCCCCCAAGGCTCTAGCCCACCCATTTTTGTGGCCTTTTTCCGCTGGACGAACTTGGCGCCCCGGCCTTCGGGCGGTTATTTTTGGGCGCGCCTGTGCCCGCTGCCTATTTTTGGCACACGGAGGCCGCTTGCAAAGTATCGCGCCATTCCAAGCCCGGCGGACGAAGTTGGCCAGCCCCACCCCCCAAGCCTATAGCCCACCCGTTTTTGTGGCCTTTTTCCGCAGGACGAACTTGGCGCCCCGGCCTTCGGGCGGTTATTTTTGGGCGCGGCTGTGTCTGCGGCCTATTTTTGGCACACGGAGGACGCTCGCAAAGTCTCGCGCCATTCCGAGTCCGGTGGACGAAGTGGGCCGGCCCCACCCCCCAAGGCTATAGCCCACCCGTTTTTGTGGCGTTTTTCTGCTGGACGAACTTGGCGCCCCGGCCTTCGGGCGGTTATTTTTGGCCGCGGCTGGGCCCGCGTCCTATTTTTGGCACTCGGAGGCCGCTCGCAAAGTCTCGCGCCATTCCGAGTCCGGAGGACGAAGTTGGCCAGCCCCACCCCCCAAGGCTATAGCCCACCCGTTTTTGTGACCTTTTTCCGCTGGACGAACTTGGCGCCCCGGCCATCGGGCGGTTATTTTTGGGCGCAAATGTGCCCGCGACCTATTTTTGGCACACGGAGGCCGATCGCAAAGTCTCGCGCCATTCCGAGTCCGGCGGACGAAGTCGGCCAGCCCCACCCCCCAAGGCTATACCCCACCCGTTTTTGTGGCTTTTTTCCGCTGGATGAACTTGGCGTCCCGACCTTCGGGCGGTTATTTTTGGGCGCGGCTGTGCCTGCGTCCTATTTTTGGCACACGGAGGCCGCTCGCAAAGTCTCGCGCCATTCCGAGTCCGGGGGACGAAGTTGGCCAGCCCCACCCCCAAGGCTATAGCCCACCCGTTTTTGTGGCCTTTTTCCGCTGGACGAACTTTGCGCCCCGGCCTTCGGGCTGTTATTTTTGGGCGCGGCTGAGCCCCAGGCCTATTTTTGGCACACGGAGGCCGCTCGCAAAGTCTCGCGCCATTCCGAGTCCGGGGGACGAAGTTGGCCAGCCCCACCCCCAAGGCTATAGCCCACCCGTTTTTGTGGCCTTTTTCCGCTGGACGAACTTTGCGCCCCGGCCTTCGGGCTGTTATTTTTGGGTGCGGCTGTGCCCGCGACCTATTTTTGGCACACGGAGGCCGCTCGCAAAGTCTCGCGCCATTACGAGTCCGGCGGACGAAGTGGGCCAGCCCCACCCCCCAAGGCTATAGCCCACACGTTTTTGTGGCCTTTTTCGCGCTAGACGAACTTGGCGGCCCGGCCTTCGAGCGGTTATTATTGGGTGCGGCTATGCCCGCGGATTATTTTTTGCACACGGAGGCCGTTCGCAAAGTCTCGCACCATTCCGAGTCCGGCGGACGAAGTGGGCCAGCCCCACCCACCAAGGCTATAGCCCACCCGTTTTTGTGGCCTTTTTCCGCTGGACGAACTTGGCGCACCGGCCTACGGGCGGTTATTTTTGGACGCGGCTGTGTCCGCGGCCTATTTTTGGCACACGGAGGCCGCTCGCAAAGTCTCGCGCCATTCCGAGTCCGGCGGACGAAGTTGGCCAGCCCCACCCCCCAAGGCTATAGCCCACCCGTTTTTGTGGCCTTTTTCCGCTGGACGAACTTGGCGCCCCGGCCTTCGGGCGGTTATTTTTGGTTGCGGCTGTGCCCGCGGCCTATTTTTGGCACATGGAGGCCGCCCACAAAGTCTCGTGCCATTCCAAATCCGGCGGACGAAGTTGGCCAGCCCTACCCCCCAAGGCTATAGCCCACCCGTTTTTGTGGCCTTTTTCCGCTGGACGAACTTGGCGCCCCGGCGTACGGGCGGTTATTTTTGGGTGCGGCTGTATCGGTGGCCTATTTTTGACACACGGAGGCCGCTCGCAAAGTCTCGCGCCATTCCGAGTCCGGCGGACGAAGTTGGACAGCCCCACCCCCCATGGCTATAGCCCACTCGTTTTTGTGGCCTTTTTCCGCTGGATGAACTTGGCGCCCCGGCCTTCGGGCGGTTATTTATGGGCGCGGCTGTGCCCGCGGCCTATTTTTGGCACACGGAGGCAGCTCGCAAAGTCTCACGCCATTCGGAGTCCGGCGGACGAAGTCGGCCAGCCCCACCCCCCAAGGCTATAGCCCACCCGTTTATGTGGCCTTTTTCCGCTGGACGAACTTGGCGCCACGGCCTTCGGGCTATTATTTTTGCTCGCGGCTGTGCCCGCGGCCTATTTTTGGCACACGGAGGCCGCTCGCAAAGTCTCGCGCCATCACGAGTCCGGCGGACGAAGTTGGCCAGCCCCACCCCCCAACGCTATAGCCCACCCATTTTTGTGGCTTTTTTCCGCTAGACGAACTTGGCGCCCCTGCCTTTGGGCGGTTAGTTTTGGGCGCTACTGTTCCCGCGGCCTATTTTTGGCACACGGAGGCTGCTCGCAAAGTCCCGGGCCATTCCGAGTCCGGCGGACGAAGTGGGCCAGCCCCACCCCCCAAGGCTATAGCCCACCCGTTTTTGTGGCCTTTTTCCGCTGGACGAACTTGGCGCCCTGGCCTTCGGGCGGTTATTTTTTTATGCGCCGCTGTGCCCGCAGCCTATTTTTGGCACACGGAGGCCGGTCGCAAAGTCTCGGGCCAATCCGAGTCCGGCGGACGAAGTTGGCCAGCCCCACCCCCCAAGGCTATAGCCCACCCGTTTCTGTGGCCTTTTTCCGCTGGACGAACTTGGCGCCCCGGCCTTCGGGCGGTTATTTTTTTATGCGCGGCTGTGCCCGCGGCCTATTTTTGGCACACGGAGGCCGCTCGCAAAGTCTCGGGCCATTCCGAGTCCGGCGGACGAAGTTGGCCAGCCCCACCCCCCAAGGCTATAGCCCACCCGTTTTTGAGGCCTTTTTCCGCTGGAGGAACATGGCGCCCCGGCCTTCGGGCGGTTGATTTTGGGCGCGGCTGTGCCTGCGGCCTAATTTTGGCATACGGAGGGCGCTCGCAAAGTCTCGCCCCATTCCGAGTCAGGCGGACGAAATTGGCCAGCCCCACCCCCCAAGTCTATAGCCCTCTCGTTTCTGTGGCCTTGTTCCGCTGGACGAACTTGGCGCCCCGGCCTTCCGGTGGTTATTTTTGGGCGCGGCTGTGCCCGCGGCCTAATTTTGGCACACGGAGGCCGATTGCAAAGTCTCGCGCCATTCCGAGTCCGGCGGACGAAGTTGGCCAGCCCCACCCCCCAAGGCTATAGCCCACCCGTTTCTGTGGCCTTTTTCCGCTGGACGAACTTGGCGCCCCGGCCTTCGGCCGGTTATTTTTTAGCGCGGCTGTGCCCGCGGCCTATTTTTGGCACACGGAGGCCGTTCGCAAAGTCTCGGGCCATTCCGAGTCCGGCGGACGAAGTTGGCCAGCCCCACCCCCCAAGGCTATAGCCCACCCGTTTTTGAGGCCTTTTTCCGCTGGAGGAACATGGCGCCCCGGCCTTCGGGCGGTTGATTTTGGGCGCGGCTGTGCCTGCGGCCTAATTTTGGCATACGGAGGGCGCTCGCAAAGTCTCGCCCCATTCCGAGTCAGGCGGACGAAATTGGCCAGCCCCACCCCCCAAGTCTATAGCCCTCTCGTTTCTGTGGCCTTGTTCCGCTGGACGAACTTGGCGCCCCGGCCTTCCGGTGGTTATTTTTGGGCGCGGCTGTGCCCGCGGCCTAATTTTGGCACACGGAGGCCGATTGCAAAGTCTCGCGCCATTCCGAGTCCGGCGGACGAAGTTGGCCAGCCCCACCCCCCAAGGCTATAGCCCACCCGTTTTTGTGGCCTTTTTTCGCTGAAGAAACTTGGCGTCCCGGCCTTCGGGCGGTTAATTTTGGGGGCGGCTGTGCCCACGGCCTACTTTTGGCATACGGAGGGCGCTCGCAAAGTCTCGCCCCATTCCGAGTCAGGCGGACGAGTTGGCCAGCCCCTCCCCCCAATGCTATATCCCACCCGTTTTTTGGGCATTTTTGCGGCGGTTGAACTTGGGGACGGAACCTTCGGGGGCTTATTTTTGGGTACGACTGTGCCCGTGGCCTATTTTTGGCACACGGAGGGCGCTCGGAAAGTCTCGCCCCATTCCGAGTCCGGCGGACAAAGTTGGCCAGCCCCTCCCCCCAATGCTATAGCCCACCCGTTTTTTGGGCATTTTTGCGGCGGACGAACTTGGGGACGGGACCTTCGGGGGCTTATTTTTGGGCGTGGCTGTGCCTGCGGCTTATTTTTGGCACACGAAGGGCACTCACAAAGTCTCGTCCCATTCCGAGTCCGGCGGACGAAGTTGGCCAGCCCCTCCCCCCAAGGCTATAGCCCACCCGTTTTTTGGGCATTTTTGCGGCGGACAAACTTGGGGACGGGACCTTCGGGGGCTTATTTTTGGACGCAGCTGTGCCCGCGGCCTATTTTTTGTACACGGAGGGCGGTCGCAAAGGCTCGCCCCATTTCGAGTCCGGCGGACGAAGTATGCCAGCCCCTCCCCTCAAGGCTATAGCCCACCCGTTTTTTGTGGCCTTTTTCCGCTGAAGAAACTTGGCGTCCCGGCCTTCGGGCGGTTGATTTTGGGCGCGGCTGTGCCTGCGGCCTATTTTTGGCATACGGAGGGTGCTCGCAAAGTCTCGCCCCATTCCGAGTCAGGCGGACGAAGTTGGCCAGCCCCTCCCCCCAATGCTATAGCCCACCCGTTTTTTGGGCATTTTTGCGGCGGACGAACTTGGGGACGGAACCTTCGGGGGCTTATTTTTGGGCGCGACTGTGCCCGTGGCCTATTTTTGGAACACGGAGGGCGCTCGCAAAGTCTCGCCCCATTCCGAGTCCGGCGGACAAAGTTGGCCAGCCCCTCCCCCCAATGCTATAGCCCACCCGTTTTTTGGGCATTTTTGCGGCGGACGAACTTGGGGACGGGACCTTCGGGGGCTTATTTTTAGGTGTGGCTCTGTCCGCGGCCTATTTTTGGCACACGGAGGGCGCTCACAAAGTATCGCCCCATTCCGGGTCCGGCGGACGAAGTTGGCCATCCCCTCTCCCCAAGGCTATAGCCCACCCGTTTTTTGGGCATTTTTCGGCGGACGAACTTGGGGACGGGACCTTCGGGGACTTATTTTAGGGCGCGGCTGTGGCCGTGGCCTATTTTTGGCACACGAAGGGCGCTGGCAAAGTCTCACCCCATTCCGAGTCCGGCGGACGAAGTTGGCCAGCCCCTCCCCCCAAGGCTATAGCCCACCCGTTTTTTGGGCATTTTTGCGGCGGACGAACTTGGGGACGGGACCTTCGGGGGCTTATTTTTGGGCGCGGCTGTGCCCGTGGCCTATTTTTGGTACACGTAGGGCGCTCGCAAAGTCTCGCCCCATTCCGAGTCGGGCGGACGAACTTGGCCAGCCCCTCCCCCCAAGGCTATAGCCCTCCCGTTTTTTGGGCATTTTTGCGGCGGACGAACTTGGGGACGGGACCTTCGGGCTCTTATTTTTGGGTGCGGCTGTGCCCGCGGCCTATTTTTTGTACAAGGAGGGCGGTCGCAAAGTCTCGCCCCATTTCGAGTCCGGCGGACGAAGTTGGCCAGCCCCTCCCCCCAAGGCTATAGCCCACCCATTTTTTGGGCATTTTTGCGGCGGACGAACTTGGGGACGGGACCTTCGGGCGCTTATTTTTGGGTGCGGCTGTGCCCGCGGCCTTTTTTTTGGCACACAGAGGGCACTCGCAAAAGTCTCGCCCCATTCCGAGTCCGGCGGACGAACTTGGCCAGCCCCTCCCCCCAAGGCTATAGCCCACCCGTTTTTTGGGCATTTTTGCGGCGGACGAACTTTGTGACGGGACCTTCGGGGGCTTATTTTTGGGCGCGGCAGTGCCCGTGGCCTATTTTTTGTACAAGGAGGGCGGTCGCAAAGTCTCGCCCCATTTCGAGTCCGGCGGACGAAGTTGGCCAGCCCCTCCCCCCAAGGCTATAGCCCACCGGTTTTTTGGGCATTTTTGTGGCGGACGAACTTGGGGACGGGACCTTCGGGGGCTTATTTTTACTTGCGGCTCTGTCCGTGGCCTATTTTTGGCACACGGAGGGTGCTCGCAAAGTCTCGCCCCATTCCGGGTCCGGCGGACGAAGTGGGCCAGCCCCTGCCCCCAAGGCTATAGCCCACCCGTTTTTTGGGCATTTTTGCGGCGGACGAACTTGGGGACGGGACCTTCGGGGGCTTATTTTAAGGCGCGGCTGTGCTCGCGGCCTATTTTTGGCACACGAAGGGCGCTGGCAAAGTCTCGCCCCATTCCGAGTCCGGCGGACGAAGTTGGCCAGCCCCTCCCTCCAAGGCTATAGCCCACCCATTTTTTGGGCATTTTTGCGGCGGACGAACTTGGGGACAGGACCTTCGGGGGCTTATTTTTGGGCGCGACTGAGCCCGCGGCCTATTTTTTGTACACGGAGGGCGGTCATAAAGTCTCGCCCCATTCCGAGTCGGGCGGACGAACTTGGCCAGCCCCTCCCCCCAAGGCTATAGCCCTCCCGTTTTTTGGGCATTTTTGCGGCGGACGAACTTGGGGACGGGACCTTCGGGCTCTTATTTTTGGGTGCGGCTGTGCCCGCGGCCTATTTTTTGTACAAGGAGGGCGGTCGCAAAGTCTCGCCCCATTTCGAGTCCGGCGGACGAAGTTGGCCAGCCCCTCCCCCCAAGGCTATAGCCCACCCATTTTTTGGGCATTTTTGCGGCGGACGAACTTGGGGACGGGACCTTCGGGCGCTTATTTTTGGGTGCGGCTGTGCCCGCGGCCTTTTTTTTGGCACACAGAGGGCACTCGCAAAAGTCTCGCCCCATTCCGAGTCCGGCGGACGAACTTGGCCAGCCCCTCCCCCCAAGGCTATAGCCCACCCGTTTTTTGGGCATTTTTGCGGCGGACGAACTTTGTGACGGGACCTTCGGGGGCTTATTTTTGGGCGCGGCTGTGCCCGCGGCCTATTTTTTGTACAAGGAGGGCGGTCGCAAAGTCTCGCCCCATTTCGAGTCCGGCGGACGAAGTTGGCCAGCCCCTCCCCCCAAGGCTATAGCCCACCGGTTTTTTGGGCATTTTTGTGGCGGACGAACTTGGGGACGGGACCTTCGGGGGCTTATTTTTACTTGCGGCTCTGTCCGTGGCCTATTTTTGGCACACGGAGGGTGCTCGCAAAGTCTCGCCCCATTCCGGGTCCGGCGGACGAAGTGGGCCAGCCCCTGCCCCCAAGGCTATAGCCCACCCGTTTTTTGGGCATTTTTGCGGCGGACGAACTTGGGGACGGGACCTTCGGGGGCTTATTTTAAGGCGCGGCTGTGCTCGCGGCCTATTTTTGGCACACGAAGGGCGCTGGCAAAGTCTCGCCCCATTCCGAGTCCGGCGGACGAAGTTGGCCAGCCCCTCCCTCCAAGGCTATAGCCCACCCATTTTTTGGGCATTTTTGCGGCGGACGAACTTGGGGACAGGACCTTCGGGGGCTTATTTTTGGGCGCGACTGAGCCCGCGGCCTATTTTTTGTACATGGAGGGCGGTCATAAAGTCTCGCCCCATTTCGAGTCCGTCGGACGAACTTGGCCAGCCCCTCCCCCCAAGGCTATAGCCCACCCGTTTTTTGGGCATTTTTGCGGCGGACGAAATTGGGGACTGGACCTTGGGGGGCTTATTTTTAGGTGTGGCTCTGTCCGCGGCCTATTTTTGGCACACGGAGGGCGCTCGCAATGTATCGCCCCATTCCGGGTCCGGCGGTTGAAGTTGGCCATCCCCTCTCCCCAAGGCAATAGGCCACCCGTTTTTTGGGCATTTTTCGGCGGACGAACTTGGGGACGGGACCTTCGGGGACTTATTTTAGGGCGCGGCTGTGCCCGTGGCCTATTTTTGGCACACGAAGTGTGCTGGCAAAGTCTCACCCCATTCCGAGTCCGGCGGACGAAGTTGGCCAGCCCCTCCCCCCAAGGCTATAGCCCACCCGTTTTTTGGGCATTTTTGCGGCGGATGAACTTGGGGACGGGACCTTCGGGGGCTTATTTTTGGGCGCGGCTGTGCCCGCGGCCTATTTTTGGCACACGTAGGGCGCTCGCAAAGTCTCGCCCCATTCCGAGTCCGGCGGACGAAGTTGGCCAGCCCCTCCCTCCAAGGCTATAGCCCACCCATTTTTTGGGCATTTTTGCGGCGGACGAACTTGGGGACAGGACCTTCGGGGGCTTATTTTTGGGCGCGACTGTGCCCGCGGCCTATTTTTTGTACACGGAGGGCGGTCGTAAAGTCTCGCCCCATTTCGAGTCCGTCGGACGAAGTTGGCCAGCCCCTCCCCCCAAGGCTATAGCCCACCCGTTTTTTGGGCATTTTTGCGGCGGACGAAATTGGGGACGGGACCTTGGGGGGCTTATTTTTAGGTGTGGCTCTGTCCGCGGCCTATTTTTGGCACACGGAGGGCGCTCGCAATGTATCGCCCCATTCCGGGTCCGGCGGACGAAGTTGGCCATCCCCTCTCCCCAAGGCTATAGCCCACCCGTTTTTTGGGCATTTTTCGGCGGACGAACTTGGGGACGGGACCTTCGGGGACTTATTTTAGGGCGCGGCTGTGCCCGTGGCCTATTTTTGGCACACGAAGGGTGCTGGCAAAGTCTCACCCCATTCCGAGTCCGGCGGACGAAGTTGGCCAGCCCCTCCCCCCAAGGCTATAGCCCACCCGTTTTTTGGGCATTTTTGCGGCGGACGAACTTGGGGACGGGACCTTCGGGGGCTTATTTTTAGGTGCGGCTCTGTCCATGGCCTATTTTTGGCACACGGAGGGTGCTCGCAAAGTCTCGCCCCATTCCGGGTCCGGCGGACGAAGTGGGCCAGCCCCTCCCCCCAAGGCTATAGCCCACCCGTTTTTTGGGCATTTTTGCGGCGGACGAACTTGGGGACGGGACCTTCGGGGGCTTATTTTTGGGCGCGGCTGTGCCCGCGGCCTATTTTTTGTACAAGGAGGGCGGTCGCAAAGTCTCGCCCCATTTCGAGTCCGGCGGCCGAAGTTGGCCAGCCCCTCCCCCCAAGGCTATAGCCCACCCGTTTTTTGGGCATTTTTGCGGCGGACGAACTTGGGGACGGGACCTTTGGGGGCTTATTTTTGGGCGCGGCTTTGCCCGTGGCCTATTTTTGGCACACGTAGGGCGCTCGCAAAGTCTCGCCCAATTCCGAGTCCGGCGGACGAACTTGGCCAGGCCCTCCCCCCGAGGCTATAGCCCACCCGTTTTTTTGGCATTTTTGCGGCGGACGAACTTGGGGACGGGACCTTCGGGCGCTTATTTTTGGGTGCGGCTATGCCTGCAGTGTATATGTGGCACACGGAGTACCCTCACAAAGTCTCGCCCCTTTCCGAGTTCGGCGGACGAACTTGGCCAGCCCCTCCTACCAAGGCTATAGCCCACCCGGTTTTTGGGCATTTTTGCGGCGGAGGAACTTGGGGACGGGACTTTCGGGCACTTATTTTTGGGTACAACTGTGCCCGCGGCCTATTTTTGGCACACGGAGGGCACTCGCAAAGTCTCGCCCCATTCCGAGTCCGGCGGACGAACATGGCCAGCCCCTCCCCCCAAGGCTATACCCACCCGTTTTTTGGGCATTTTTGCGGCGGACGAACTTGGGGACGGCACCTTCGAGCTCTTATTTTTGGGTGCGGCTATGCCCACAGCTTATTTTTGGCACACGGAGGGCCCTCACAAAGTCTCGCCCCTTTCCGAGTTCGGCGGACGAACTTGGCCAGCCCCTCCTACCAAGGCTATAGCCCACCCATTTTTTGGGCGTTTTTGCGGCGGTCGAACTTGGGGACGGGACATTCGGGCGCTTATTTTTGGGCGCGGCTGTACCCGAGGCCTATTTTTGGCACACGGAGGAGGCTCGTAAAGTCTCGCCCCATTCCGAGTCCGGCGGACAAACTTGGCCAGCCCCTCCCCCCAAGGCTATAGCCCACCCGTTTTTTGGGCTTTTTTGCGGCGGACGAACTTGGGGACGGGACCTTCGGGGACTTATTTTTGGGCGCAACTGTGCCCGTGGCCTATTTTTTGCACACGGAGGGTGCTCGTAAAGTCTCGCCCCATTCCGAGTCCGGCGGACGAACTTGGCCAGCCCCTCTCCCGAAGGCTATAGCCCACCCATTTTTTAGGCATTTTTGCGGCGGACGAACTTGGGGACGGGACCTTCGGGCACTTATTTTTGGGTACGACTGTGCCCGCGGCCTATTAGTGGCACACGGAGGCCACTCGTAACGTCTCGCCCCTTTCCGAGTCTGGCGGACGAACTTGGCCAGCCCCTCCCACCAAGGCTATAGTCCACCAATTTTTTGGGCATTTTTGCGGCGGTCGAACTTGGGGACGGGACCTTCGCTCGCTTATTTTTGGGCGCGGCTGTGCCCGAGGCCTATTTTTGGCACACGGAGGGCGCTCGTAATGTCTCGCCCCATTCCGAGTCCGGCGGACAAACTTGGCCAGCCCCTCCCCCCAAGGCTATAGCCCACCCGTTTTTTGGGCATTTTTGCGGCGGACGAACTTGGGGACGGGACCTTCGGGCACTTATTTTTGGGCGCAACTATGCCCGCGGACTATTTTTGTCACACGGAGGGCGCTCGCAAAGTCTCACCCCATTCCGAGTCCGGCGGACGAACTTGGCCAGCCCCTCCCCCCAAGGCTATTGCCCACCCGTTTTTTGGGCATATTTGCGGCGGACGAACTTGGGGATGGGACCTTCGGGCACTTATTTTTGGACGCGTCTGTGCCCGCGGCGTATTTTTGGCACACGGAGGGAGCTCGCAAAGTCTCGCCCCATTCCGAGTCTGGCGGACGAACTTGGCCAGCCCCTCCCACCAAGGCTATAGTCCACAAATTTTTTGGGCATTTTTGCGGCGGTCGAACTTGGGGACGGAACCTTCGCTCGCTTATTGTTGGGCGCGGCTGTGCCCGAGGCCTATTTTTGGCACACGGAGGGCGCTCGTAATGTCTCATCCCATTCCGAGTCCGGCGGACAAACTTGGCCAGCCCCTCCCCCCAAGGCTATAGCCCACCCGTTTTTTGGGCAATTTTGCGGCGGACGAACTTGGGGACGGGACCTTCGGGCACTTATTTTTGGGCGCAACTATGCCCGCGGACTATTTTTGTCACACGGAGGGCGCTCGCAAAGTCTCGCCCCATTCCGAGTCCGGCGGACGAACTTGGCCAGCCCCTCCCCCCAAGGCTATAGCCCACCCGTTTTTTGGGCTTTTTTGGCGACGAACTTGGGGACGGGACCTTCGGGACTTATTTTTGGGCGCAACTGTGCCCGTGGCCTATTTTTTGCACACGGAGGGCGCTCGCAAAGTCTCGCCCCGTTCCGAGGTCGGCGGACGAACTTGGCCAGCCCCTCCCACCAAGGCTATAGCCCACCCATTTTTTGGGCATTTTTGCGGCGGTCGAACTTGGGGACGGAACCTTCGGGCGCTTATTTTTGGGCGCGGCTGTTCCCGAGGCCTATTTTTGGCACACGGAGGGCGCTCGTAAAGTCTCGCCCCATTCCGAGTCCGGCGGACGAACTTGGCCAGCCCCTCCCCCCAAGGCTATAGACCACCCGTTTTTTGGGCATTTTTGCGGCGGACGAACTTGGGGACGGGACATTCGGGCGCTTATTTTTGGGTGCGGCTGTGGCCGCGGCCTATTTTTGGTACACGGAGGCCGCTCGCAAAGTCTCGCCCCAATGCGAGTCTGGCGGACGAACTTGGCCAGCCCATCCCCCCAAGGCTATAGCCCACCCGTTTTATGAGCATTTTTGCGGCGGACGAACTTGGGGACGGGACCTTCGGGCTCTTATTTTTGGGTGCGGCTATGCCTGCAGCCTATATGTGGCACACGGAGGGCGCTCGCAAAGTCTCGCCCCTTTCCGAGTTCGGCGGACGAGCTTGGCCACCTCCTCCCACCAAGGCTATTGCCCACCCATTTTTTGGGCATTTTTGCGGCGGTCAAACTTGGGGATGGGACCTTCGGGCGCGGCTGTGCCCGAAGCCTATTTTTGGCACACGGAGGGCGCTCGTAATGTATCGCCCCATTCCGAGTCCGGCGGACGAACTTGGCCAGCCCCTCCCCCCAAGGCTATAGCCCACCCGTTTTTTGAGCATTTTTACGGCGGACGAACTTGGGGACGGGCCTTCGGGTGCTTATTTTTGGGCGCGGCTGTGCCCGTGGCCTATTTTTGGCACACGGAGGGTGCTCGCAAAGTCTCGCCCCATTCCGAGTCCGGCGGACAAACTTGGCCAGCCCATCCCCCCAAGGCTATAGCCCACCCGTTTTTTGGGCATTATTGCGGCGGACGAACTTGGGGACGGGACCTTTGGGCCCTTATTTTTGGGCACGGCTGTGCCCACAGCCTATTTTTGGCAAACGGAGGGCGCTCGCAAAGTCTGGCCCCATTCCGAGTCCGGCGGACGAACTTGGCCAGCCCCTCCCCCAAAGGCTATAGCCCACCTGTTTTTTGGGCATTTTTGCGGCGGACGAACTTGGGGACGGGACCTTCGGGCTCTTGTTTTTGGGCGCGGCTGTGCCCGCGGCCTATTTCTGGCAAACGGAGGGCGCTCGCAAACTCTCGCCCCATTCCGAGTCCGGCGGACGAACTTGGCCAGCCCCTCCCCCCAAGGCTTTAGCCCACCCGTTTTTTGGGCATTTTTGTAGCGGACGAACTTGGGAACGGGACCTTCGGGTACTTATTTTTGGGCATGGCTGTGCCCGTGGCCTATGTTTGGCACACGGAGGGTGCTCGCAAAGTCTCGCCCGATTCCGATTCCGGCGGAGGAACTTGGCCAGCCCCTCCCCCCAAGGCTATAGCCCACCCGTTTTTTAGGCATTTTTGCGGCGGACGAACTTGGGGACGGGACCTTCGGGGACTGATTTTTGGTTGCGGCTGTGCCCGCGGCCTATGTTTGGCACACGGAGGGCGCTCACAAAGTCTTGCCCCATTCCGACTCCGGCGGACGAACTTGGCCAGCCCCTCCCCCAAGGGCTATAGCCCACCCGTTTAATAGGCATTTTTGCGGCGGACGAACTTGGGGACAGGACCTTCGGGCTGCAAAGTCTCGCCCCATTCCGACTCCGGCGGACGAACTTGAGGACGGGACCTTCGGGGGCTTATTTTTAGGTGCGGCT
Organism: Citrus mangshanensis; assembly: GCA_030449895.1. Classification (NCBI taxonomy): domain Eukaryota; kingdom Viridiplantae; phylum Streptophyta; class Magnoliopsida; order Sapindales; family Rutaceae; genus Citrus; species Citrus mangshanensis. The sequence continues at coordinate 77,103 of JASUUJ010000108.1, read as the reverse complement.
CTGTCCGTGGCCTATTTTTGGCACACGGAGGGCGCTCGTAATGTATCGCCCCATTCCGAGTCCGGCGGACGAACTTGGCCAGCCCCTCCCCCCAAGGCTATAGCCCACCCGTTTTTTGAGCATTTTTACGGCGGACGAACTTGGGGACGGGCCTTCGGGTGCTTATTTTTGGGCGCGGCTGTGCCCGTGGCCTATTTTTGGCACACGGAGGGCGCTCGCAAAGTCTCGCCCCATTCCGAGTCCGGCGGACAACTTGGCCAGCCCCTCCCCCCAAGGCTATAGCCCACCCGTTTTTTGGGCATTATTGCGGCGGACGAACTTGGGGACGGGACCTTCGGGCTCTTGTTTTTGGGCACGGCTGTGCCCGCTGCCTATTTTTGGCACACGGAGGGTACTCGTAAAGTCTCGCCCCATTCCGAGTCCGGCGGACAAACTTGGCCAGCCCCTCCCCCCAAGGCTATAGCCCACCCGTTTTTTGGGCATTTTTGCGGCGGACGAACTTGGGGACGGGACCTTCGGGCACTTATTTTTGGGCGCAACTATGCCCACGGACTATTTTTGTCACACGGAGGGTGCTCGCAAAGTCTCGCCCCATTCCGAGTCCGGCGGACGAACTTGGCCAGCCCCTCCCCCCAAGGCTATAGCCCACCGGTTTTTTGGGCTTTTTTGCGGCGGACGAACTTGGGGACGGGACCTTCGGGGGCTTATTTTTTGGCGCGGCTGTGCCCGCGGCCTATTTTTGGCACACGTAGGGTGCTGGCAAAGTCTCGCCCCATTCCGAGTCCGGCGGACGAAGTTGGCCAGCCCCTCCCTCCAAGGCTATAGCCCACCCATTTTTTGGACATTTTTGCGGCGGACGAACTTGGGGACAGGACCTTCGGGGGCTTATTTTTGGGCGCGACTGTGCCCGCGGCCTATTTTTTGTACACAGAGGGCGTTCGCAAAGTCCCGCCCCATTCCAAGTCCGGCGGACGAAGTTGGCCAGCCCCTCCCCCCAAGGCTATAGCCCACCCGTTTTTTGGGCATTTTTGCGGCGAATGAACTTGGGAACGGGACCTTCGGGGGCTTATTTTTGGGTGCGGCTTTGACCGCGGCCAATTTTTGGCACACGGAGGGCGCTCGCAAAGTCTCCCCCCATTCCGAGTCCGGCGGACGAAGTTGGCCAGCCCCTCCCCCCAAGGCTATAGCCCACCCGTTTTTTGGGCATTTTTGCGGCGGACGAACTTGGGGACGGGACCTTCGGGGTATTATTTATGGGCGTGGTTGTCCCCACTGCCTAGTTTCAGCACACGGAGGGTGCTCGAAAAGTCTCGCCCCATTCCGAGTCCGGCGGACGAAGTTGGCCATGCCCTCCCCCCAAGGCTATAGCCCACCCGTTTTTTGGGCATTTTTGCGGCGGACGAACTTGGGTACGGGACCTTCGGGGGCTTATTTTTGGGCGCGGTTGTCCCCACTGCCTAGTTTCAGCACACGGAGGGTGCTCGAAAAGTCTCGCCCCATTCCGAGTCCGGCGGACGAAGTTGGCCATGCCCTCCCCCCAAGGCTATAGCCCACCCGTTTTTTGGGCATTTTTGCGGCGGACGAACTTGGGTACGGGACCTTCGGGGGCTTATTATTGGGCGTGGCTGTGTCCACGGCCTATTTTTGGCACACGGAGGGCGCTCGCAAAGTCTCGTCCCATTCCGAGTCCAGCGGACGAAGTTGGCCAGCCCCTCCCCCCAAGGCTATAGCCCACCCGTTTTTTGGGCATTTTTGCGGCGGACGAACTTGGGGACGGCACATTCGGGGGCTTATTTTTGGGCGCGGCCGTGACCGCGGCCTTTATTTGGCACACGGAGGGCGTTCGCAAAGTCCCGCCCCATTCCAAGTCCGGCGGACGAAGTAGGCCAGCCCCTCCCCCCTAGGCTATAGCCCACCCGTTTTTTGAGCATTTTTGCGGCGGACGAACTTGGGGACGGGACCTTCGGGGGCTTATTTTTGGGCGCGCCTGTGCCCACGGCCTATGTTTGGCACACGGAGGGCGCTCGTAAAGTCTCGCCCCATTCCAAGTCGGGCGGACGAAGTTGGCCAGCCCCTCCCCCCTAGGCTATAGCCCACCCGTTTTTTGTGCATTTTTGCCGGGGACGAACTTGGGGACGGGACCTTCGGGGGCTTATTTTTGGGCGTAGCTGTGCCCGTGGCATATTTTTGGCACACGGATGGCGGACGCAAAGTCTCGCCCCATTCCGAGTCTGGCGGACGTAGTTGGCAAGCCCCTCCCCCCAAGACTAAAGCCCAGCCGGTTTTTGGGCATTTGTGCGGCGGAAGAAGTTGGGGATGGGACGTTCGGGGGCTTTTTTTTGGACGCGGCAGTACCCGCGGCCTATTTTTGGCACACAGAGCGCGATCGCAAAGCCTCGCCCCATTCCGAGTCCGGCGGACGAACTTGGCTAGCCCCTCCCCCCAAGGCTATAGCCCACCCGTTTTTAGGCATTTTTGCGGCGGACGAACTTGGGGACGCGACCTTCGGGCACTTATTTTTGGGTGCGACTGTGCCTGCGGCCTATTTGTGGCACACGGAGGGCACTCGTAAAGTCTCGCCCCTTTCCGAGTCTGGCGGACGAACTTGGCCAGCCCCTCCCACCAAAGCTATAGTCCACCAATTTTTTGGGCATTTCTGCGGCGGTCGAACTTGGGGACGGGACCTTGGGCGCTTATTGTTGGGCGCGGCTGTGCCCGAGGCCTATTTTTGGCACACAGAGGGCGCTCATAAAGTCTCGCCCCATTCCGAGTCCGGCGGACAAACTTGGCCAGCTCCTCCCCCCGAGGCTATAGCCCACCCATTTTTTGGGCATTTTTGCATCGGACGAACTTGGGGACAGGACCTTCGGGCACTTATTTTTGGGCGCAACTGTGCCCGTGCCCTATTTTTGGCACACGGAGGGCGCTCGCATAGTCTCACCCCATTCCGAGTCCGGCGGACGAACTTGGCCAGCCCCTCCCCCCAAAGCTATAGACCACCCGTTTTTTGGGCATTTTTGCGGCGGACGAACTTGGGGACGGGACCTTGGGCCACTTATTTTTGGGCGCGGCTATGCCCGCGTCCTATTTTTGGCACACGGAGGGCGCTCGCAAAGTATCGCCCCATTCCGAGTCCGGCGGACGAACTTGGCCAGCCCCTCCCCCCAAGGCTATACCCACCCGTTTTTTGGGCATTTTTGCGGCGGACGAACTTGGGGACGGGACCTTCGGGCTCTTATTTTTGGGTGCGGCTATGCCCACAGTGTATATGTGCCACACGGAGGGCCCTCGCAAAGTCTCAGCCCTTTCCGAGTCCGGCGGACGAAGTTGGCCAGCCCCTCCCCCCAAGGCTATAGCCCACCCTTTTTTTGGGCATTTTTACGGCGGATGAACTTGGGGACGGGACCTTCGGGTGCTTATTTTTGGGTGCGGCTGTACCCGCGCCCTTTTTTTTGGCACACGGAGGGCACTCATAAAGTCTCGCCCCATTCTGAGTCCGGCGGACGAACTTGGCCAGCCCCTCCCCCCAAGGCTATAGCCCACCCGTTTTTTGGGCATTTTTGCAGCGGACGAACTTGGGGACGGAACCTTCGGGCGCTTATTTTTGGGCGTGGCTGTGCCCGAGGCCTATTTTTGGCACACGGAGGGCGTTCGTAAAGTCTCGCCCCATTCCGAGTCCGGCGGACTAACTTGGCCAACCCCTCCCCCCAAGGCTATAGCCCACCCGGTTTTTGGGCATTTTTGCGGCGGTCGAACTTGGGGACGGGACCTTCGGGCGATTATTTTTGGCCACGGCTGTACACGAGGCCTATTTTTGGCACACGGAGGGCGCTCGTAAAGTCTCGCCCCATTCCGAGTCCTGAGGACAAACTTGGCCAGCCCCTCCCCCCAAGGCTATAGCCCACCCGTTGTTTGGGCTTGTTTGCGGCGGACGAACTTGGGGACGGGACCTTCGGGCACTTATTTTTGGGCGCGCCTGTGCGCGCGGCCTATTTTGGCACACGGAGGGTGCTGCAAAGTCTCGCCCCATTCCGAGTCCGGCGGACAAACCTGGCCAGCCCCTCCCCCCCAGGCTATAGCCCACCCGGTTTTTGGGCATTTTTGCGGCGGTCGAACTTGGGGACGGGACCTTCGGGTGCTTATTTTTGGACACGGCTGTACCCGAGGCCTATTTTTGGCACACGGAGCGCGCTCGTAAAGTCTCGCCCCATTCCGAGTCCTGCGGACAAACTTGGCCAGCCCCTCCCCCCAAGGCTATAGCCCACCCGTTCTTTGGGCTTTTTTGCGGCGGACGAACTTGGGGACGGGACCTTCGGGCACTTATTTTTGGGCGCAACTGTGCGCGCGGCCTATTTTTGGCACACGGAGGGCGCTCGCAATGTGTCGCCTCATTCCGAGTCCGGCGGACGAACTTGGCCAGCCCCTCCCCCCAAGGCTATAGCCCACCCGTTTTTTGGGCATTTTTTCGGCGGACGAACTTGGGGACGGCACCTTCGGGCACTTATTTTTGGGCGCAACTATGTCCGCAGCCTATTTTTGTCACACGGAGGGCGCTCGCAAAGTCTCGTCCCATTCCGAGTCCGGCGGACGAACTTGGCCAGCCCCTCACCCCAAGGCTATAGCCCACCCGTTTTTTGGGCATTTTTGCGGCGGACTAACTTGGGGACGGGACCTTCGGGCTCTTATTTTTGGGTGCAGCTATGCCCACAGCCTATTTGAGGCACACGGAGGGCGCTTGCAAAGTCTCGCCCCTTTCCGAGTTCGGCGGATAAACTTGGCCAGCCCCTCCCACCAAGGCTATAGCCCACCCATTTTTTGGGCATTTTTGCGGCGGCCGAACTTGGGGACGGAACCTTCGGGCGCTTATTTTTGGGCGTGGCTGTGCCCGAGGCCTATTTTTGGCAAACGGAGGGCGCTCGTAAAGTCTCGCCCCATTCCGAGTCCGGCGGACAAACTTGGCCAGCCCCTCCCCCCAAGGCTATAGCCCACCCGGTTTTTGGGCATTTTTGCGGCGGTCGAACTTGGGGACGGGACCTTCGGGTACTTATTTTTGGGCCCGGCTGTGACCGTAGCCTATTTTTGGCACACTGAGGGCGCTGGCAAAGTCTCGCCCCTTTCCGAGTTCGGCGGACGAACTTGGCCAGCCCCTCCCACCAAGGCTATAGCCCACCCATTTTTTGGGCATTTTTGCGGCGGTCGAACTTGGGGACGTGACGTTCGGGTGCTTATTTTTGGGCGCGCCTGTGCCCGAAGCCTATTTTTGGCACACGGAGGGCGCTCGCAAAGTCTCGCCCCATTCCGAGTCCGGCGGACGAACTTGGCCAGCCCCTCCCCCCAAGGCTATAGCCCACCCGTTTTTTGGGCATTTTTGCGGCGGACGAACTTGGGGACGGGACCTTCGGGCTCTTATTTTTGGGCGCGGCTGTGCCCGCGGCCTATTTTTGGCACACGGAGGGCACTCGCAAAGTCTCGCCCCATTCCGAGTCCGGCGGACGAACTTGGCCAGCCCCTCCCCCCAAGGCTATAGCCCACCCGTTTTTTGAGCATATTTACGGCAGACGAACTTGGGGATGGGACTTTCGGGCGCTTATTTTTGGGCGCGGCTATGTCTGCGGCCTATTTTTGGCACACGGAGGGCGCTCGCAAAGTCTCGCCCCATTCCGAGTCCGGCGGACGAGCTTGGCCAGCCCCTCCCCCCAAGGCTATAGCCCACCCGTTTTTTGGGTATTTTTGCGGCGGACGAACTTGGGGACGGGACCTTCGGGCTCTTATTTGTGGGCGTGGTTGTGCCCACGGCCTATTTTTGGCACACGGAGGGCACTCGCAAAGTCTCGCCCCATTCCGAGTCCGGCGGACGAACTTGGCCAGCCCCTCCCCCCAAGGCTATAGCCCACCCATTTTTTGGGCATTTTTGCGGCGGACGAACTTGGGGACGGGACCTTCGGGCAATTATTTTTGGCCGCGGCTGTGCCCATGGCCTATTTTTTGCACACGGAGGGCGCTCGCAAAGTCTCGCCCCATTCCGAGTCCGGCGGACGAACTTGGCCAGCCCCTCCCACCAAGGCTATAGCCCACTCATTTTTTTGGCATTTTTGCGGCGGTCGAACTTGGGGACGGGACCTTCGGGTGCTTATTTTTGGGCGCGGCTGTGGCCGCGGCCTATTTTTAGCACACGGAGGGCGCTCCCAAAGTCTCGCCCCATTCCGAGTCCGGCGGACGAACTTGGCCAGCCCCTCCCCCCAAGGCTATAGCCCAGCCGTTTTTTGGGCATTTTTGCGGCGGACGAACTTGGGGATGGGACCTTCGGGCACTTATTTTTGGGTACGGCTGTGCCCGCAGCCTATTTGTGGTACACGGAGGGCGCTCGTAAAAGTCTCGCCCCTATCCAAGTTCGGCGGACGAACTTGGCCAGCCCCTCCCACCAAGGCTATAGCCCACCCATTTTTTGGGCATTTTTGCGGCGGTCGAACTTGGGGACGGGACCTTCGGGCGCTTATTTTTGGGCGCGGCTGTGCCCGAGGCCTATTTTTGGTACACGGAAAGCGTTCGCAAAGTATCACCCCATTTCGAGTCCGGCGTACGAACTTGGCCAGCCCCTCCCCCCAAGGCTATAGCCCACCCGTTTTATGAGCATTTTTACGGCGGACGAACTTGGGGACGGGCCTTCGGACGCTTAGTTTTGGGCGCAGCTGTGCCCGCGGCCTATTTGTAGCACACAGAGGGCGCTCGAAAAGTCTCGCCCCAGTCCGAGTCCGGCAGACGAACTTGGCCAGCCCCTCCCCCAAAGGCTATATAACCCACCCGTTTTTTGGGCATTTTTGCGGCGGACGAACTTGGGGACGGGACCTTCGGGCTCTTATTTTTGGGTGCGGCTATGCCCATAGCCTATATGTGGCACACGGAGGCGCTCGCAAAGTCTCGCCCCTTTCCGAGTTCGGCGGACGAACTTGGCCAGCCCCTCCCACCAAGGCTATAGCCCACCCATTTTTTGGGCATTTTTGCGGCGGTCGAACTTGGGGATGGGACCTTCGGGCGCGGCTGTGCCCGAGGCCTATTTTTGGCACACGGAGGGTGCTCACAATGTATCGCCTCATTCCAAGTCCGGCGGACGAACTTGGCCAGCCCCTCCCCCCAAGGCTATAGCCCACCCGTTTTTTGAGCATTTTTACGGCGGACGAACTTGGGGACGGGCTTTCGGGTGCTTATTTTTGTTCGCGGCTGTGACCGCGGCCTATTTTTGGCACACGGAGGGCGCTCGTAAAGTCTCGCCCCATTCCGAGTCCGGCGGACAAACTTGGCCAGCCCCTCCCCCAAAGGCTATAGCCCACCCATTTTATGAGCATTTTTGCGGCGGACGAACTTGGGGACGGGCCTTCGGGCGCTTATTTTTAAGCGCGGCTGTGCCCGCGTCCTATTTTTGGCACACGGAGGGTGCTCGCAAAGTCTCGCCCCATTCCGAGTCCGGCGGACAAACTTGGCCAGCCCCTCCCCCCAAGGCTATAGCCCACCCGTTTTTTGGGCATTATTGCGGCGGACGAACTTGGGGACGGGACCTTTGGGCCCTTATTTTTGGGCACGGCTGTTCCCACAGCCTATTTTTGGCACACGGAGGGCGTTCGCAAAGTCTCGCCCCATTCCGAGTCCGGCGGACGAACTTGGCCAGCCCCTCCCCCAAAGGCTATAGCCCACCTGTTTTTTGGGCATTTTTGCGGCGGACGAACTTGGGGACGGGACCTTCGGGTGCTTATTTTTGGGCGCGGCTGTGTCCATGGTCTATTTTTGGCACACGGAGGGCGATCGCAAAGTCTCGCCCCATTCCGAGTCCGGCGGACGAACTTGGCCAGCCCCTCCCCCCAAGGCTATAGACCACCCGTTTTTTGGGCATTTTTGCGGCGGACGAACTTGGGGACGGGACATTCGGGCGCTTATTTTTGGGTGCGGCTGTGGCCGCGGCCTATTTTTGGCACACGGAGGCCGCTCGCAAAGTCTCGCCCCAATGCGAGTCTGGCGGACGAACTTGGCCAGCCCATCCCCCCAAGGCTATAGCCCACCCGTTTTATGAGCATTTTTGCGGCGGACGAACTTGGGGACAGGACCTTCGGGCTCTTATTTTTGGGTGCGGCTATGCCCGCAGCCTATATGTGGCACACGGAGGGCGCTCGCAAAATCTCGGCCCTTTCCGAGTTCGGCGGACGAACTTGGCCAGCCCCTCCCACCAAGGCTATAGCCCACCCATTTTTTGGGCATTTTTGCGGCGGTCGAACTTGGGGACGGGACCTTCGGGCGCGGCTGTGCCTGAGGCCTATTTTTGGCACACGGTGGGCACTCGCAATGTATCGCCCCATTCCGAGTCCGGCGGACGAACTTGGCCAGCCCCTCCACCCAAGGCTATAGCCCACCCATTTTTTGAACATTTTTACGGCGGACGAACTTGGGGACGGGCCTTCGGGCGCTTATTTTTGGGCGCGGCTGTGCCCGCGGCCTATTTTTGGCACACGGAGGGCGCTCGCAATGTCTCGCCCCATTCCGAGTCCGGCGGACAAACTTGGCCAGCTCCTCCCCCCAAAGCTATAGCCCACCCGTTTTTTGGGCATTATTGCGGCGGACGAACTTGGGGATGGGACCTTTGGGCCCTTATTTTTGGGTGCGGCTGTGCCCACAGCCTATTTTTGGCACACGGAGGCGCTCACAGAGTCTCGCCCCATTCCGAGTCCGGCGGACGAACTTGGCCAGCCCTCCCCAAAGGCTATAGCCCACCCCTTTTTTGGGCATTTTTGCGGCGGACGAACTTGGGGACGGGACCTTCGGGGGCTTGGTTTTGGGTGCGGCTGTGGCCGCGGCCTATTTTTGGCACACGGAGGCCGCTCGCAAAGTCTCGCCCCAATGCGAGTCTGGCGGACGAACTTGGCCAGCCCCTCCCCCCAAGGCTATAGCCCACCCGTTTTATGAGCATTTTTGCGGCGGACGAACTTGGGGACGGGACTTTCGGGCTCTTATTCTTGGGTGCGGCTATGCCCGCAGCCTATATGTGGCACACGGAGGGCGCTCGCAAAGTCTCGCCCCTTTCCGAGTTCGGCGGACGAACTTGGCCAGCCCCTCCCACCAAGGCTATAGCCCACCCATTTTTTGGGCATTTTTGCGGCGGTCGAACTTGGGGACGGGACCTTCGGGCGCGACTGTGCCCGAGGCCTATTTTTGGCACACGGTGGGCGCTCGCAATGTATCGTCCCATTCCGAGTCCGGCGGACGAAGCCAGCCCCTCCCCCAAGGCTATAGCCCACCCATTTCTTGGGCATTTTGCGGCGGACGAACTTGGGGAAGGCACCTTCGGGCTCTTATTTTTGGGTGTGTCTATGCCTGCAGCCTATATGTGGCACACGGAGGGCGCTCGCAAAGTCTCACCCCTATCACAGTTCGTCAGACGAACTTGGCCAGCCCCTCACACCAAGGATAAATCCCACCCATTTTTTGGGCATTTTTGCGGCGGACGAACTTGGGGACGGGACCTTCGGGCTCTTATTTTTGGGTGCGGCTATGCCTGCAGCCTATATGTGGCACACGGAGGGCCCTCGCAAAGTCTCGCCCCTTTCCCAGTTCAGCGGACGAACTTGGCCAGCCCCTCCCCCGAAGGCTATAGCCCACCCATTTTTTGGGCATTATTGCGGCGGAGGAACTTGGGGACGGGACCTTCGGGGTCTTATTTTTGGGCGCGGCTGTGCCCGAGGCCTATTTTGGCACACGGAGGGCGCTCGCAAAGTATCGCCCCATTCCGAGTCCGGCGGACGAACTTGGCCAGCCCCTCCCCCGAAGGCTATAGCCCACTCGTTTTTTGGGCATTTTTGCGGCGGACGAATTTGGGGACGGGACCTTCGGGCTCTTATTTTTGGGTGCGGCTATGCCCACAGCCTATATGTGGCACACGGAGGGCGCTCGCAAAGTCTCGCCCCATTCCGAGTCCGGCGGACAAACTTGGCCAGCCCCTCCCCCCAGAGCTATAGCCCACCCGTTTTTTGGGCATTATTGCGGCGGAGGAACTTGGGGACGGGACCTTTGGGCTCTTTTTTTTGGGTGCGTCTTTGCCCTCAGCCTTTTTTTGGCTCAGGGAGTGCGCTCGCAAAGTCTCGCCCCATTCCGAGTCCTGCGGACTAACTTGGCCAGCCCCTCCCCCAAAGGATATTGCCCACCTGTTTTTGGGCATTTTTGCGGACGAACTTGGGGATGGGACCTTCGGGGGCTTGTTTTTGGGTGCGGCTGTGGCCGCGGCCTATTTTTGGCACACGGAGACCGCTCGCAAAGTCTCGCCCCAATGCGAGTCTGGCGGACGAACTTGGCCAGCCCATCCCCCCAAGGCTATAGCCCACCCCTTTTATGAGCAATTTTGCGGTCGAACTTGGGGACGGGACTTTCGGGGTCTTTTTCGTGGGTGCGGCTATGCCCGCAGCCTATATGTGGCACACGGAGGGCGCTCGCAAAGTCTCGCCCCTTTCCGAGTTCGGCGGACGAACTTGGCCAGCCCCTCCCACCAAGGCTATAGCCCACCCATTTTTTGGGCATTTTTGCTGCGGTCGAACTTGGGGACGGGACCTTCGGGCGCGGCTGTGCCTGAGGCCTATTTTTGGCACACGGTGGGTGCTCGCAATGTATCGCCCCATTCCGAGTCCGGCGGACGAACTTGGCCAACCCCTCCCCCCAAGGCTATAGCCCACCCATTTTTTGAGCATTTTTACGGCGGACGAACTTGGGGACGGGCCTTCGGGCACTTATTTTTGGACGCGGCTGTGCCCGCGGCCTATTTTTGGCACACGGAGGGCGCTCGCAAAGTCTCGCCCCATTCCAAGTCCGGCGGACAAACTTGGCCAGCCCCTCCCCCCAGAGCTATAGCCCACCCGTTTTTTGGGCATTATTGCGGCGGACGAACTTGGGGATGGGACCTTTGGGCCCTTATTTTTGGTTGCGGCAGTGCCCACAGCCTATATGTGGCACACGGAGGCGCTCGCAAAGTCTCGCCCCTTTCCGAGTTCGGCGGACGAACTTGGCCAACCCCTCCCACCAAGGCTATAGCCCACCCCAGTTTTTGGGCATTTTTGCGGCGGTCGAACTTGGGGACGGGACCTTCGGGCGCGGCTGTGCCTGAGGCCTATTTTTGGCACACGGTGGGCACTCGCAATGTATCGCCCCATTCCGAGTCCGGCGGACCAGCCCCTCCCCCAAGGCTATAGCCCACCCATTTTTTGAACATTTTTACGGCGGACGAACTTGGGGACGGGCCTTCGGGCGCTTATTTTTGGGCGCGGCTGTGCCCGCGGCCTATTTTTGGCACACGGAGGGCGCTCGCAATGTCTCGCCCCATTCCGAGTCCGGCGGACAAACTTGGCCAGCTCCTCCCCCCAAAGCTATAGCCCACCCGTTTTTTGGGCATTATTGCGGCGGACGAACTTGGGGATGGGACCTTTGGGCCCTTATTTTTGGGTGCGGCTGTGCCCACAGCCTATTTTTGGCACACGGAGGGCGCTCACAGAGTCTCGCCCCATTCCGAGTCCGGCGGACGAACTTGGCCAGCCCCTCCCCCAAAGGCTATAGCCCACCTGTTTTTTGGGCATTTTTGCGGCGGACGAACTTGGGGACGGGACCTTCGGGGGCTTGGTTTTGGGTGCGGCTGTGGCCGCGGCCTATTTTTGGCACACGGAGGCCGCTCGCAAAGTCTCGCCCCAATGCGAGTCTGGCGGACGAACTTGGCCAGCCCATCCCCCCAAGGCTATAGCCCACCCGTTTTATGAGCATTTTTGCGGCGGACGAACTTGGGGACGGGACTTTCGGGCTCTTATTCTTGGGTGCGGCTATGCCCGCAGCCTATATGTGGCACACGGAGGGCGCTCGCAAAGTCTCGCCCCTTTCCGAGTTCGGCGGACGAACTTGGCCAGCCCCTCCCACCAAGGCTATAGCCCACCCATTTTTTGGGCATTTTTGCGGCGGTCGAACTTGGGGACGGGACCTTCGGGCGCGACTGTGCCCGAGGCCTATTTTTGGCACACGGTGGGCGCTCGCAATGTATCGTCCCATTCCGAGTCCGCGGACGAAGCCAGCCCCTCCCCCAAGGCTATAGCCCACCCATTTCTTGGGCATTTTTGCGGCGGACGAACTTGGGGATGGGACCTTCGGGCTCTTATTTTTGGGTGTGTCTATGCCTGCAGCCTATATGTGGCACACGGAGGGCGCTCGCAAAGTCTCACCCCTTTCTGAGTTCGGCAGACGAACTTGGCCAGCCCCTCCCACCAAGGCTATAGCCCACCCATTTTTTGGGCATTTTTGCGGCGGACGAACTTGGGGACGGGACCTTCGGGCTCTTATTTTTGGGTGCGGCTATGCCTGCAGCCTATATGTGGCACACGGAGGGCCCTCGCAAAGTCTCGCCCCTTTCCCAGTTCAGCGGACGAACTTGGCCAGCCCCTCCGACCAAGGCTATAGCCCACCCATTTTTTGGGCATTTTTGCGGCGGTCGAACTTGGGGACGGGACCTTCGGGTGCTTATTTTTGGGCGCGGCTGTGCCCGAGGCCTATTTTTGGCACACGGAGGGCGCTCGCAAAGTATCGCCCCATTCCGAGTCCGGCGGACGAACTTGGCCAGCCCCTCCCCCGAAGGCTATAGCCCACTCGTTTTTTGGGCATTTTTGCGGCGGACGAATTTGGGGACGGGACCTTCGGGCTCTTATTTTTGGGTGCGGCTATGCCCACAGCCTATATGTGGCACACGGAGGGCGCTCGCAAAGTCTCGCCCCATTCCGAGTCCGGCGGACAAACTTGGCCAGCCCCTCCCCCCAGAGCTATAGCCCACCCGTTTTTTGGGCATTATTGCGGCGGAGGAACTTGGGGACGGGACCTTTGGGCCCTTATTTTTGGGTGCGGCAGTGCCCACAGCCTATTTTTGGCACACGGAGGGCGCTCGCAAAGTCTCGCCCCATTCCGAGTCCGGCGGACGAACTTGGCCAGCCCCTCCCCCAAAGGCTATAGCCCACCTGTTTTTTGGGCATTTTTGCGGCGGACGAACTTGGGGATGGGACCTTCGGGGGCTTGTTTTTGGGTGCGGCTGTGGCCGCGGCCTATTTTTGGCACACGGAGACCGCTCGCAAAGTCTCGCCCCAATGCGAGTCTGGCGGACGAACTTGGCCAGCCCATCCCCCCAAGGCTATAGCCCACCCGTTTTATGAGCATTTTTGCGGCGGACGAACTTGGGGACGGGACCTTCGGGCTCTTATTTTTGGGTGCGGCTATGCCTGCAGCCTATATGTGGCACACGGAGGGCGCTCGCAAAGTCTCGCCCCTTTCCGAGTTCGGCGGACGAGCTTGGCCACCTCCTCCCACCAAGGCTATTGCCCACCCATTTTTTGGGCATTTTTGCGGCGGTCAAACTTGGGGACGGGACCTTCGGGCGCGGCTGTGCCCGAAGCCTATTTTTGGCACACGGAGGGCGCTCGTAATGTATCGCCCCATTCCGAGTCCGGCGGACGAACTTGGCCAGCCCCTCCCCCCAAGGCTATAGCCCACCCGTTTTTTGAGCATTTTTACGGCGGACGAACTTGGGGACGGGCCTTCGGGTGCTTATTTTTGGACGCGGCTGTGCCCGTGGCCTATTTTTGGCACACGGAGGGCGCTCGCAAAGTTTCGCCCCATTCCGAGTCCGGCGGACAAACTTGGCCAGCCCCTCCCCCCATGGCTATAGCCCACCCGTTTTTTGGGCATTTTTGCGGCGGACGAACTTGGGGACGGGACCTTCGGGCACTTATTTTTGGGCGCAACTATGCCCGCGGACTATTTTTGTCACACGGAGGGCGCTCGCAAAGTCTCGCCCCATTCCGAGTCCGGCGGACGAACTTGGCCAGCCCCTCCCCCCAAGGCTATAGCCCACCCGTTTTTTGGGCTTTTTTGCGGCGGACGAACTTGGGGACGGGACCTTCGGGGACTTATTTTTGGGCGCAACTGTGCCCGTGGCCTATTTTTTGCACACGGAGGGCGCTCGCAAAGTCTCGCCCCGTTCCGAGGTCGGCGGACGAACTTGGCCAGCCCCTCCCACCAAGGCTATAGCCCACCCATTTTTTGGGCATTTTTGCGGCGGTCGAACTTGGGGACGGAACCTTCGGGCGCTTATTTTTGGGCGCGGCTGTTCCCGAGGCCTATTTTTGGCACACGGAGGGCGCTCGTAAAGTCTCGCCCCATTCCGAGTCCGGCGGACGAACTTGGCCAGCCCCTCCCCCCAAGGCTATAGACCACCCGTTTTTTGGGCATTTTTGCGGCGGACGAACTTGGGGACGGGACATTCGGGCGCTTATTTTTGGGTGCGGCTGTGGCCGCGGCCTATTTTTGGTACACGGAGGCCGCTCGCAAAGTCTCGCCCCAATGCGAGTCTGGCGGACGAACTTGGCCAGCCTATCCCCCCAAGGCTATAGCCCACCCGTTTTATGAGCATTTTTGCGGCCGACGAACTTGGGGACGGGACCTTCGGGCTCTTATTTTTGGGTGCGGCTATGCCTGCAGCCTATATGTGGCACACGGAGGGCGCTCGCAAAGTCTCGCCCCTTTCCGAGTTCGGCGGACGAGCTTGGCCACCTCCTCCCACCAAGGCTATTGCCCACCCATTTTTTGGGCATTTTTGCGGCGGTCAAACTTGGGGACGGGACCTTCGGGCGCGGCTGTGCCCGAAGCCTATTTTTGGCACACGGAGGGCGCTCGTAATGTATCGCCCCATTCCGAGTCCGGCGGACGAACTTGGCCAGCCCCTCCCCCCAAGGCTATAGCCCACCCGTTTTTTGAGCATTTTTACGGCGGACGAACTTGGGGACGGGCCTTCGGGTGCTTATTTTTGGGCGCGGCTGTGCCCGTGGCCTATTTTTGGCACACGGAGGGCGCTCGCAAAGTCTCGCCCCATTCCGAGTCCGGCGGACAAACTTGGCCAGCCCATCCCCCCAAGGCTATAGCCCACCCGTTTTTTGGGCATTATTGCGGCGGACGAACTTGGGGACGGGACCTTTGGGCCCTTATTTTTGGGCACGGCTGTGCCCACAGCCTATTTTTGGCAAACGGAGGGCGCTCGCAAAGTCTGGCCCCATTCCGAGTCCGGCGGACGAACTTGGCCAGCCCCTCCCCCAAAGGCTATAGCCCACCTGTTTTTTGGGCATTTTTGCGGCGGACGAACTTGGGGACGGGACCTTCGGGCTCTTGTTTTTGGGCGCGGCTGTGCCCGCGGCCTATTTCTGGCAAACGGAGGGCGCTCGCAAACTCTCGCCCCATTCCGAGTCCGGCGGACGAACTTGGCCAGCCCCTCCCCCCAAGGCTTTAGCCCACCCGTTTTTTGGGCATTTTTGTAGCGGACGAACTTGGGAACGGGACCTTCGGGTACTTATTTTTGGGCATGGCTGTGCCCGTGGCCTATGTTTGGCACACGGAGGGTGCTCGCAAAGTCTCGCCCGATTCCGATTCCGGCGGAGGAACTTGGCCAGCCCCTCCCCCCAAGGCTATAGCCCACCCGTTTTTTAGGCATTTTTGCGGCGGACGAACTTGGGGACGGGACCTTCGGGGACTGATTTTTGGTTGCGGCTGTGCCCGCGGCCTATGTTTGGCACACGGAGGGCGCTCACAAAGTCTTGCCCCATTCCGACTCCGGCGGACGAACTTGGCCAGCCCCTCCCCCAAGGGCTATAGCCCACCCGTTTAATAGGCATTTTTGCGGCGGACGAACTTGGGGACAGGACCTTCGGGCTGCAAAGTCTCGCCCCATTCCGACTCCGGCGGACGAACTTGAGGACGGGACCTTCGGGGGCTTATTTTTAGGTGCGGCTCTGTCCGTGGCCTATTTTTGGCACACGGAGGGCGCTCGTAATGTATCGCCCCATTCCGAGTCCGGCGGACGAACTTGGCCAGCCCCTCCCCCCAAGGCTATAGCCCACCCGTTTTTTGGGCATTTTTGCGGCGGACGAACTTGGGGACGGGACGTACGGTGCGTTTTTTTTGGCCCCGCATTTCCCGTGGGCAATTTTTTGCACAAGGAGGGGACTCGAAAAGTATCGCCCCTTTCCGAGTCCGGCGGACAAACTTGGCCAGCCCCTCCCCCCAAGGCTATAGCCCACCCGTTTTTTGGGCATTATTGCGGCGGACGAACTTGGGGACGGGACCTTCGGGCTCTTGTTTTTGGGCACGGCTGTGCCCGCTGCCTATTTTTGGCACACGGAGGGTACTCGTAAAGTCTCGCCCCATTCCGAGTCCGGCGGACAAACTTGGCCAGCCCCTCCCCCCAAGGCTATAGCCCACCCGTTTTTTGGGCATTTTTGCGGCGGACGAACTTGGGGACGGGACCTTCGGGCACTTATTTTTGGGCGCAACTATGCCCGCGGACTATTTTTGTCACACGGAGGGTGCTCGCAAAGTCTCGCCCCATTCCGAGTCCGGCGGACGAACTTGGCCAGCCCCTCCCCCCAAGGCTATAGCCCACCTGTTTTTTGGGCTTTTTTGCGGCGGACGAACTTGGGGACGGGACCTTCGGGGGCTTATTTTAAGGCGCGGCTGTGCCCGCGGCCTATTTTTGGCACACGAAGGGTGCTGGCAAAGTCTCGCCCCATTCCGAGTCCGGCGGACGAAGTTGGCCAGCCCCTCCCTCCAAGGCTATAGCCCACCCATTTTTTGGACATTTTTGCGGCGGACGAACTTGGGGACAGGACCTTCGGGGGCTTATTTTTGGGCGCGACTGTGCCCGCGGCCTATTTTTTGTACACAGAGGGCGTTCGCAAAGTCCCGCCCCATTCCAAGTCCGGCGGACGAAGTTGGCCAGCCCCTCCCCCCAAGGCTATAGCCCACCCGTTTTTTGGGCATTTTTGCGGCGAATGAACTTGGGAACGGGACCTTCGGGGGCTTATTTTTGGGTGCGGCTTTGACCGCGGCCAATTTTTGGCACACGGAGGGCGCTCGCAAAGTCTCCCCCCATTCCGAGTCCGGCGGACGGTTGGCCAGCCCTCCCCCAAGGCTATAGCCCACCCGTTTTTGGGCATTTTTGCGGCGGACGAACTTGGGGACGGGACCTTCGGGTATTATTTATGGGCGTGGTTTTACCTACTGCCTAGTTTCAGCACACTGAGGGTGCTAGAAAAGTCTCGCCCTATTCCGAGGCCGCGGACGAAGTTGGCCAGCCCCTCCCCCCAAGGCTATAGCCCACCCGTTTTTTGGGCATTTTTGCGGCGGACGAACTTGGGGACGGGACCTTCGGGGGCTTATTTTTGGGCGCGGCTGTGTCCACGGCCTATTTTTGGCACACGGAGGGCGCTCGCAAAGTCTCGCCCCATTCCGAGTCCGGCGGACGAAGTTGGCCAGCCCCTCCCCCCAAGGCTATAGCCCACCCGTTTTTTGGGCATTTTTGCGGCGGACGAACTTGGGGACGGCACATTCGGGGGCTTATTTTTGGGCGCGGCCGTGACCGCGGCCTTTATTTGGCACACGGAG
The DNA here is from genome assembly GCA_030449895.1 of Citrus mangshanensis. NCBI lineage: Eukaryota > Viridiplantae > Streptophyta > Magnoliopsida > Sapindales > Rutaceae > Citrus > Citrus mangshanensis. Next base: position 59,622 of record JASUUJ010000108.1, on the reverse strand, counting down.
GGCGTTCGCAAAGTCCCGCCCCATTCCAAGTCCGGCGGACGAAGTAGGCCAGCCCCTCCCCCCTAGGCTATAGCCCACCCGTTTTTTGGGCATTTTTGCGGCGGACGAACTTGGGGACGGGACCTTCGGGGGCTTATTTTTGGGCGCGCCTGTGCCCACGGCCTATGTTTGGCACACGGAGGGCGCTCGTAAAGTCTCGCCCCATTCCAAGTCGGGCGGACGAAGTTGGCCATCCCCTCCCCCCAAGGCTATAGCCCACCCGTTTTTTGGGCATTTTTGCCGGGGACGAACTTGGGGACGGGACCTTCGGGGGCTTATTTTTGGGCGTAGCTGTGCCCGTGGCATATTTTTGGCACACGGATGGCGGACGCAAAGTCTCGCCCCATTCCGAGTCTGGCGGACGTAGTTGGCCAGCCCCTCCCCCCAAGGCTATAGCCCACCCGTTTTTTGGGCATTTTTGCGGCGGACGAAATTGGGGATGGGACCTTCGGGGGCTTATTTTTGGACGCGGCAGTACCCGCGGCCTATTTTTGGCACACAGAGCGCGATCGCAAAGCCTCGCCCCATTCCGAGTCCGGCGGACGAACTTGGCTAGCCCCTCCCCCCAAGGCTATAGCCCACCCGTTTTTAGGCATTTTTGCGGCGGACGAACTTGGGGACGCGACCTTCGGGCACTTATTTTTGGGTGCGACTGTGCCTGCGGCCTATTTGTGGCACACGGAGGGCACTCGTAAAGTCTCGCCCCTTTCCGAGTCTGGCGGACGAACTTGGCCAGCCCCTCCCACCAAAGCTATAGTCCACCAATTTTTTGGGCATTTCTGCGGCGGTCGAACTTGGGGACGGGACCTTGGGCGCTTATTGTTGGGCGCGGCTGTGCCCGAGGCCTATTTTTGGCACACAGAGGGCGCTCATAAAGTCTCGCCCCATTCCGAGTCCGGCGGACAAACTTGGCCAGCTCCTCCCCCCGAGGCTATAGCCCACCCATTTTTTGGGCATTTTTGCATCGGACGAACTTGGGGACAGGACCTTCGGGCACTTATTTTTGGGCGCAACTGTGCCCGTGCCCTATTTTTGGCACACGGAGGGCGCCGCATAGTCTCACCCCATTCCGAGTCCGGCGGACGAACTTGGCCAGCCCCTCCCCCCAAAGCTATAGACCACCCGTTTTTTGGGCATTTTTGCGGCGGACGAACTTGGGGACGGGACCTTGGGCCACTTATTTTTTGGCGCGGCTATGCCCGCGTCCTATTTTTGGCACACGGAGGGCGCTCGCAAAGTATCGCCCCATTCCGAGTCCGGCGGACGAACTTGGCCAGCCCCTCCCCCCAAGGCTATACCCACCCGTTTTTTGGGCATTTTTGCGGCGGACGAACTTGGGGACGGGACCTTCGGGCTCTTATTTTTGGGTGCGGCTATGCCCACAGTGTATATGTGCCACACGGAGGGCCCTCGCAAAGTCTCAGCCCTTTCCGAGTCCGGCGGACGTAGTTGGCCAGCCCTCCCCCCAAGGCTATAGCCCACCCTTTTTTTGGGCATTTTTACGGCGGATGAACTTGGGGACGGGACCTTCGGGTGCTTATTTTTGGGTGCGGCTGTACCCGCGCCCTTTTTTTTGGCACACGGAGGGCACTCATAAAGTCTCGCCCCATTCTGAGTACGGCGGACGAACTTGGCCAGCCCCTCCCCCCAAGGCTATAGCCCACCCGTTTTTTGGGCATTTTTGCAGCGGACGAACTTGGGGACGGAACCTTCGGGCGCTTATTTTTGGGCGTGGCTGTGCCCGAGGCCTATTTTTGGCACACGGAGGGCGTTCGTAAAGTCTCGCCCCATTCCGAGTCCGGCGGACAAACTTGGCCAACCCCTCCCCCCAAGGCTATAGCCCACCCGGTTTTTGGGCATTTTTGCGGCGGTCGAACTTGGGGACGGGACCTTCGGGCGCTTATTTTTGGACACGGCTGTACCCGAGGCCTATTTTTGGCACACGGAGGGCGCTCGTAAAGTCTCGCCCCATTCCGAGTCCTGAGGACAAACTTGGCCAGCCCCTCCCCCCAAGGCTATAGCCCACCCGTTCTTTGGGCTTTTTTGCGGCGGACGAACTTGGGGACGGGACCTTCGGGCACTTATTTTTGGGCGCAACTGTGCGCGCGGCCTATTTTTGGCACACGGAGGGTGCTCGCAAAGTCTCGCCCCATTCCGAGTCCGGCGGACGAACTTGGCCAGCCCCTCCCCCCAAGGCTATAGCCCACCCGGTTTTTGGGCATTTTTGCGGCGGTCGAACTTGGGGACGGGACCTTCGGGTGCTTATTTTTGGACACGGCTGTACCCGAGGCCTATTTTTGGCACACGGAGGGCGCTCGCAATGTGTCGCCTCATTCCGAGTCCGGCGGACGAACTTGGCCAGCCCCTCCCCCCAAGGCTATAGCCCACCCGTTTTTTGGGCATTTTTTCGGCGGACGAACTTGGGGACGGCACCTTCGGGCACTTATTTTTGGGCGCAACTATGTCCGCAGCCTATTTTTGTCACACGGAGGGCGCTCGCAAAGTCTCGTCCCATTCCGAGTCCGGCGGACGAACTTGGCCAGCCCCTCACCCCAAGGCTATAGCCCACCCGTTTTTTGGGCATTTTTGCGGCGGACTAACTTGGGGACGGGACCTTCGGGCTCTTATTTTTGGGTGCAGCTATGCCCACAGCCTATTTGAGGCACACGGAGGGCGCTTGCAAAGTCTCGCCCCTTTCCGAGTTCGGCGGATAAACTTGGCCAGCCCCTCCCACCAAGGCTATAGCCCACCCATTTTTTGGGCATTTTTGCGGCGGCCGAACTTGGGGACGGAACCTTCGGGCGCTTATTTTTGGGCGTGGCTGTGCCCGAGGCCTATTTTTGGCAAACGGAGGGCGCTCGTAAAGTCTCGCCCCATTCCGAGTCCGGCGGACAAACTTGGCCAGCCCCTCCCCCCAAGGCTATAGCCCACCCGGTTTTTGGGCATTTTTGCGGCGGTCGAACTTGGGGACGGGACCTTCGGGTACTTATTTTTGGGCCCGGCTGTGACCGTAGCCTATTTTTGGCACACTGAGGGCGCTGGCAAAGTCTCGCCCCTTTCCGAGTTCGGCGGACGAACTTGGCCAGCCCCTCCCACCAAGGCTATAGCCCACCCATTTTTTGGGCATTTTTGCGGCGGTCGAACTTGGGGACGTGACGTTCGGGTGCTTATTTTTGGGCGCGCCTGTGCCCGAAGCCTATTTTTGGCACACGGAGGGCGCTCGCAAAGTCTCGCCCCATTCCGAGTCCGGCGGACGAACTTGGCCAGCCCCTCCCCCCAAGACTATAGCCCACCCGTTTTTTGGGCATTTTTGCGGCGGACGAACTTGGGGACGGGACCTTCGGGCTCTTATTTTTGGGCGCGGCTGTGCCCGCGGCCTATTTTTGGCACACGGAGGGCACTCGCAAAGTCTCGCCCCATTCCGAGTCCGGCGGACGAACTTGGCCAGCCCCTCCCCCCAAGGCTATAGCCCACCCGTTTTTTGAGCATATTTACGGCAGACGAACTTGGGGATGGGACTTTCGGGCGCTTATTTTTGGGCGCGGCTATGTCTGCGGCCTATTTTTGGCACACGGAGGGCGCTCGCAAAGTCTCGCCCCATTCCGAGTCCGGCGGACGAGCTTGGCCAGCCCATCCCCCCAAGGCTATAGCCCACCCGTTTTATGAGCATTTTTGCGGCGGACGAACTTGGGGACAGGACCTTCGGGCTCTTATTTTTGGGTGCGGCTATGCCCGCAGCCTATATGTGGCACACGGAGGGCGCTCGCAAAATCTCGGCCCTTTCCGAGTTCGGCGGACGAACTTGGCCAGCCCCTCCCACCAAGGCTATAGCCCACCCATTTTTTGGGCATTTTTGCGGCGGTCGAACTTGGGGACGGGACCTTCGGGCAATTATTTTTGGCCACGGCTGTGCCCATGGCCTATTTTTGGCACACGGAGGGCGCTCGCAAAGTCTCGCCCCATTCCGAGTCCGGCGGACGAACTTGGCCAGCCCCTCCCACCAAGGCTATAGCCCACTCATTTTTTTGGCATTTTTGCGGCGGTCGAACTTGGGGACGGGACCTTCGGGTGCTTATTTTTGGGCGCGGCTGTGGCCGCGGCCTATTTTTAGCACACGGAGGGCGCTCCCAAAGTCTCGCCCCATTCCGAGTCCGGCGGACGAACTTGGCCAGCCCCTCCCCCCAAGGCTATAGCCCAGCCGTTTTTTGGGCATTTTTGCGGCGGACGAACTTGGGGATGGGACCTTCGGGCACTTATTTTTGGGTACGGCTGTGCCCGCAGCCTATTTGTGGCACACGGAGGGCGCTCGTAAAAGTCTCGCCCCTATCCAAGTTCGGCGGACGAACTTGGCCAGCCCCTCCCACCAAGGCTATAGCCCACCCATTTTTTGGGCATTTTTGCGGCGGTCGAACTTGGGGACGGGACCTTCGGGCGCTTATTTTTGGGCGCGGCTGTGCCCGAGGCCTATTTTTGGTACACGGAAAGCGTTCGCAAAGTATCACCCCATTTCGAGTCCGGCGTACGAACTTGGCCAGCCCCTCCCCCCAAGGCTATAGCCCACCCGTTTTATGAGCATTTTACGGCGGACGAACTTGGGGACGGGCCTTCGGACGCTTAGTTTTGGGCGCAGCTGTGCCCTGGCCTATTTGTAGCACACAGAGGGCGCTCGAAAAGTCTCGCCCCAGTCCGAGTCCGGCAGACGAACTTGGCCAGCCCCTCCCCCAAAGGCTATATAACCCACCCGTTTTTTGGGCATTTTTGCGGCGGACGAACTTGGGGACGGGACCTTCGGGCTCTTATTTTTGGGTGCGGCTATGCCCATAGCCTATATGTGGCACACGGAGGCGCTCGCAAAGTCTCGCCCCTTTCCGAGTTCGGCGGACGAACTTGGCCAGCCCCTCCCACCAAGGCTATAGCCCACCCATTTTTTGGGCATTTTTGCGGCGGTCGAACTTGGGGATGGGACCTTCGGGCGCGGCTGTGCCCGAGGCCTATTTTTGGCACACGGAGGGTGCTCGCAATGTATCGCCTCATTCCAAGTCCGGCGGACGAACTTGGCCAGCCCCTCCCCCCAAGGCTATAGCCCACCCGTTTTTTGAGCATTTTTACGGCGGACGAACTTGGGGACGGGCTTTCGGGTGCTTATTTTTGTTCGCGGCTGTGACCGCGGCCTATTTTTGGCACACGGAGGGCGCTCGTAAAGTCTCGCCCCATTCCGAGTCCGGCGGACAAACTTGGCCAGCCCCTCCCCCAAAGGCTATAGCCCACCCATTTTATGAGCATTTTTGCGGCGGACGAACTTGGGGACGGGCCTTCGGGCGCTTATTTTTAAGCGCGGCTGTGCCCGCGTCCTATTTTTGGCACACGGAGGGTGCTCGCAAAGTCTCGCCCCATTCCGAGTCCGGCGGACAAACTTGGCCAGCCCCTCCCCCCAAGGCTATAGCCCACCCGTTTTTTGGGCATTATTGCGGCGGACGAACTTGGGGACGGGACCTTTGGGCCCTTATTTTTGGGCGCGGCTGTGCCCACAGCCTATTTTTGGCACACGGAGGGCGTTCGCAAAGTCTCGCCCCATTCCGAGTCCGGCGGACGAACTTGGCCAGCCCCTCCCCCAAAGGCTATAGCCCACCTGTTTTTTGGGCATTTTTGCGGCGGACGAACTTGGGGACGGGACCTTCGGGTGCTTATTTTTGGGCGCGGCTGTGTCCATGGTCTATTTTTGGCACACGGAGGGCGATCGCAAAGTCTCGCCCCATTCCGAGTCCGGCGGACGAACTTGGCCAGCCCCTCCCCCCAAGGCTATAGACCACCCGTTTTTTGGGCATTTTTGCGGCGGACGAACTTGGGGACGGGACATTCGGGCGCTTATTTTTGGGTGCGGCTGTGGCCGCGGCCTATTTTTGGCACACGGAGGCCGCTCGCAAAGTCTCGCCCCAATGCGAGTCTGGCGGACGAACTTGGCCAGCCCATCCCCCCAAGGCTATAGCCCACCCGTTTTATGAGCATTTTTGCGGCGGACGAACTTGGGGACAGGACCTTCGGGCTCTTATTTTTGGGTGCGGCTATGCCCGCAGCCTATATGTGGCACACGGAGGGCGCTCGCAAAATCTCGGCCCTTTCCGAGTTCGGCGGACGAACTTGGCCAGCCCCTCCCACCAAGGCTATAGCCCACCCATTTTTTGGGCATTTTTGCGGCGGTCGAACTTGGGGACGGGACCTTCGGGCGCGGCTGTGCCTGAGGCCTATTTTTGGCACACGGTGGGCACTCGCAATGTATCGCCCCATTCCGAGTCCGGCGGACGAACTTGGCCAGCCCCTCCCCCCAAGGCTATAGCCCACCCATTTTTTGAACATTTTTACGGCGGACGAACTTGGGGACGGGCCTTCGGGCGCTTATTTTTGGGCGCGGCTGTGCCCGCGGCCTATTTTTGGCACACGGAGGGCGCTCGCAATGTCTCGCCCCATTCCGAGTCCGGCGGACAAACTTGGCCAGCTCCTCCCCCCAAAGCTATAGCCCACCCGTTTTTTGGGCATTATTGCGGCGGACGAACTTGGGGATGGGACCTTTGGGCCCTTATTTTTGGGTGCGGCTGTGCCCACAGCCTATTTTTGGCACACGGAGGGCGCTCACAGAGTCTCGCCCCATTCCGAGTCCGGCGGACGAACTTGGCCAGCCCCTCCCCCAAAGGCTATAGCCCACCTGTTTTTTGGGCATTTTTGCGGCGGACGAACTTGGGGACGGGACCTTCGGGGGCTTGTTTTTGGGTGCGGCTGTGGCCGCGGCCTATATGTGGCACACGGAGGGCGCTCGCACAGTCTCGCCCCAATGCGAGTCTGGCGGACTCACTTGGCCAGCCCCTCCCCCCAAGGCTATAGCCCACCCGTTTTATGAGCATTTTTGCGGCGGACGAACTTGGGGACGGGACTTTCGGGCTCTTATTCTTGGGTGCGGCTATGCCCGCAGCCTATATGTGGCACACGGAGGGCGCTCGCAAAGTCTCGCCCCTTTCCGAGTTCGGCGGACGAACTTGGCCAGCCCCTCCCACCAAGGCTATAGCCCACCCATTTTTTGGGCATTTTTGCGGCGGTCGAACTTGGGGACGGGACCTTCGGGCGCGACTGTGCCCGAGGCCTATTTTTGGCACACGGTGGGCGCTCGCAATGTATCGTCCCATTCCGAGTCCGGCGGACGAACTTGGCCAGCCCCTCCCCCCAAGGCTATAGCCCACCCATTTCTTGGGCATTTTTGCGGCGGACGAACTTGGGGATGGGACCTTCGGGCTCTTATTTTTGGGTGTGTCTATGCCTGCAGCCTATATGTGGCACACGGAGGGCGCTCGCAAAGTCTCACCCCTTTCTGAGTTCGGCAGACGAACTTGGCCAGCCCCTCCCACCAAGGCTATAGCCCACCCATTTTTTGGGCATTTTTGCGGCGGACGAACTTGGGGACGGGACCTTCGGGCTCTTATTTTTGGGTGCGGCTATGCCTGCGGCCTATATGTGGCACACGGAGGGCCCTCGCAAAGTCTCGCCCCTTTCCCAGTTCAGCGGACGAACTTGGCCAGCCCCTCCGACCAAGGCTATAGCCCACCCATTTTTTGGGCATTTTTGCGGCGGTCGAACTTGGGGACGGGACCTTCGGGTATTAATTTTTGGGCGCGGCTGTGCCCGAGGCCTATTTTTGGCACACGGAGGGCGCTCGCAAAGTATCGCCCCATTCCGAGTCCGGCGGACGAACTTGGCCAGCCCCTCCCCCGAAGGCTATAGCCCACTCGTTTTTTGGGCATTTTTGCGGCGGACGAATTTGGGGACGGGACCTTCGGGCTCTTATTTTTGGGTGCGGCTATGCCCACAGCCTATATGTGGCACACGGAGGGCGCTCGCAAAGTCTCGCCCCATTCCGAGTCCGGCGGACAAACTTGGCCAGCCCCTCCCCCCAGAGCTATAGCCCACCCGTTTTTTGGGCATTATTGCGGCGGAGGAACTTGGGGACGGGACCTTTGGGCCCTTATTTTTGGGTGCGGCAGTGCCCACAGCCTATTTTTGGCACACGGAGGGCGCTCGCAAAGTCTCGCCCCATTCCGAGTCCGGCGGACGAACTTGGCCAGCCCCTCCCCCAAAGGCTATAGCCCACCTGTTTTTTGGGCATTTTTGCGGCGGACGAACTTGGGGATGGGACCTTCGGGGGCTTGTTTTTGGGTGCGGCTGTGGCCGCGGCCTATTTTTGGCACACGGAGACCGCTCGCAAAGTCTCGCCCCAATGCGAGTCTGGCGGACGAACTTGGCCAGCCCATCCCCCCAAGGCTATAGCCCACCCGTTTTATGAGCATTTTTGCGGCGGTCGAACTTGGGGACGGGACTTTCGGGCTCTTATTCTTGGGTGCGGCTATGCCCGCAGCCTATATGTGGCACACGGAGGGCGCTCGCAAAGTCTCGCCCCTTTCCGAGTTCGGCGGACGAACTTGGCCAGCCCCTCCCACCAAGGCTATAGCCCACCCATTTTTTGGGCATTTTTGCTGCGGTCGAACTTGGGGACGGGACCTTCGGGCGCGGCTGTGCCTGAGGCCTATTTTTGGCACACGGTGGGTGCTCACAATGTATCGCCCCATTCCGAGTCCGGCGGACGAACTTGGCCAACCCCTCCCCCCAAGGCTATAGCCCACCCATTTTTTGAGCATTTTTACGGCGGACGAACTTGGGGACGGGCCTTCGGGCACTTATTTTTGGGCGCGGCTGTGCCCGCGGCCTATTTTTGGCACACGGAGGGCGCTCGCAAAGTCTCGCCCCATTCCAAGTCCGGCGGACAAACTTGGCCAGCCCCTCCCCCCAGAGCTATAGCCCACCCGTTTTTTGGGCATTATTGCGGCGGACGAACTTGGGGATGGGACCTTTGGGCCCTTATTTTTGGTTGCGGCAGTGCCCACAGCCTATATGTGGCACACAGAGGCGCTCGCAAAGTCTCGCCCCTTTCCGAGTTCGGCGGACGAACTTGGCCAACCCCTCCCACCAAGGCTATAGCCCACCCCAGTTTTTGGGCATTTTTGCGGCGGTCGAACTTGGGGACGGGACCTTCGGGCGCGGCTGTGCCTGAGGCCTATTTTTGGCACACGGTGGGCACTCGCAATGTATCGCCCCATTCCGAGTCCGGCGGACGAACTTGGCCAGCCCCTCCCCCCAAGGCTATAGCCCACCCATTTTTTGAACATTTTTACGGCGGACGAACTTGGGGACGGGCCTTCGGGCGCTTATTTTTGGGCGCGGCTGTGCCCGCGGCCTATTTTTGGCACACGGAGGGCGCTCGCAATGTCTCGCCCCATTCCGAGTCCGGCGGACAAACTTGGCCAGCTCCTCCCCCCAAAGCTATAGCCCACCCGTTTTTTGGGCATTATTGCGGCGGACGAACTTGGGGATGGGACCTTTGGGCCCTTATTTTTGGGTGCGGCTGTGCCCACAGCCTATTTTTGGCACACGGAGGGCGCTCACAGAGTCTCGCCCCATTCCGAGTCCGGCGGACGAACTTGGCCAGCCCCTCCCCCAAAGGCTATAGCCCACCTGTTTTTTGGGCATTTTTGCGGCGGACGAACTTGGGGACGGGACCTTCGGGGGCTTGGTTTTGGGTGCGGCTGTGGCCGCGGCCTATTTTTGGCACACGGAGGCCGCTCGCAAAGTCTCGCCCCAATGCGAGTCTGGCGGACGAACTTGGCCAGCCCATCCCCCCAAGGCTATAGCCCACCCGTTTTATGAGCATTTTTGCGGCGGACGAACTTGGGGACGGGACTTTCGGGCTCTTATTCTTGGGTGCGGCTATGCCCGCAGCCTATATGTGGCACACGGAGGGCGCTCGCAAAGTCTCGCCCCTTTCCGAGTTCGGCGGACGAACTTGGCCAGCCCCTCCCACCAAGGCTATAGCCCACCCATTTTTTGGGCATTTTTGCGGCGGTCGAACTTGGGGACGGGACCTTCGGGCGCGACTGTGCCCGAGGCCTATTTTTGGCACACGGTGGGCGCTCGCAATGTATCGTCCCATTCCGAGTCCGGCGGACGAACTTGGCCAGCCCCTCCCCCCAAGGCTATAGCCCACCCATTTCTTGGGCATTTTTGCGGCGGACGAACTTGGGGATGGGACCTTCGGGCTCTTATTTTTGGGTGTGTCTATGCCTGCAGCCTATATGTGGCACACGGAGGGCGCTCGCAAAGTCTCACCCCTTTCTGAGTTCGGCAGACGAACTTGGCCAGCCCCTCCCACCAAGGCTATAGCCCACCCATTTTTTGGGCATTTTTGCGGCGGACGAACTTGGGGACGGGACCTTCGGGCTCTTATTTTTGGGTGCGGCTATGCCTGCAGCCTATATGTGGCACACGGAGGGCCCTCGCAAAGTCTCGCCCCTTTCCCAGTTCAGCGGACGAACTTGGCCAGCCCCTCCGACCAAGGCTATAGCCCACCCATTTTTTGGGCATTTTTGCGGCGGTCGAACTTGGGGACGGGACCTTCGGGTGCTTATTTTTGGGCGCGGCTGTGCCCAAGGCCTATTTTTGGCACACGGAGGGCGCTCGCAAAGTATCGCCCCATTCCGAGTCCGGCGGACGAACTTGGCCAGCCCCTCCCCCGAAGGCTATAGCCCACTCGTTTTTTGGGCATTTTTGCGGCGGACGAATTTGGGGACGGGACCTTCGGGCTCTTATTTTTGGGTGCGGCTATGCCCACAGCCTATATGTGGCACACGGAGGGCGCTCGCAAAGTCTCGCCCCATTCCGAGTCCGGCGGACAAACTTGGCCAGCCCCTCCCCCCAGAGCTATAGCCCACCCGTTTTTTGGGCATTATTGCGGCGGAGGAACTTGGGGACGGGACCTTTGGGCCCTTATTTTTGGGTGCGGCAGTGCCCACAGCCTATTTTTGGCACACGGAGGGCGCTCGCAAAGTCTCGCCGCATTCCGAGTCCGGCGGACTTGGCCAGCCCTCCCCAAAGGCTATAGCCCACCTGTTTTTGGGCATTTTTGCGGCGGACGAACTTGGGGATGGGACCTTCGGGGCTTGTTTTGGGTGCGGCTGTGGCCGCGCCTATTTTTGGCACACGGAGACCGCTCGCAAAGTCTCGCCCCAATGCGAGTCTGGCGGACGAACTTGGCCAGCCCATCCCCCAAGGCTATAGCCCACCCCGTTTTATGAGCATTTTTGCGGCGGTCGAACTTGGGGACGGGACTTTCGGGCTCTTATTCTTGGGTGCGGCTATGCCCGCAGCCTATATGTGGCACTCGGAGGGCGCCGCAAAGTCTCGCCCTTTCCGAGTTCGGCGGACGAACTTGGCCAGCCCCTCCCACCAAGGCTATAGCCCACCCATTTTTGGGCATTTTTGCTGGTCGAACTTGGGGACGGGACCTTCGGCGCGGCTGTGCCTGAGGCCTATTTTTGGCACACGGTGGGTGCTCGCAATGTATCGCCCCATTCCGAGTCCGGCGGACGAACTTGGCCAACCCTCCCCCAAGGCTATAGCCCACCCATTTTTGAGCATTTTACGGCGGACGAACTTGGGGACGGGCCTTGGGCACTTATTTTTGGGCGCGGCTGTGCCGCGGCCTATTTTTGGCACACGGAGGGCGCTGCAAAGTCTCGCCCCATTCCAAGTCCGGCGGACAAACTTGGCCAGCCCTCCCCAGCTATAGCCCACCCGCTTTTGGGCATTATTGCGGCGACGAACTTGGGGATGGGACCTTTGGGCCCTTATTTTTGGTTGCGGCAGTGCCCACAGCCTATATGTGGCACACGGAGGCGCTCGCAAAGTCTCGCCACTTTCCGAGTTCGGCGGACGAACTTGGCCAGCCCCTCCCCCCAAGGCTATAGCCCACCCCTTTTGGGCATTTTGCGGCGGAGGAACTTGGGGACGGGACCTTCGGGCGCTTATTTTTGGGTGCGGCAGTGCCCACAGCCTATTTTTGGCACACGGAGGGCGCTCGCAAAGTCTCGCCGCATTCCGAGTCCGGCGGACGAACTTGGCCAGCCCTCCCCAAAGGCTATAGCCCACCTGTTTTTGGGCATTTTGCGGCGGACGAACTTGGGGACGGGACCTTCGGGGGCTTGTTTTTGGGTGCGGCTGTGGCCGCGGCCTATTTTTGGCACACGGAGACCGCTCGCAAAGTCTCGCCCCAATGCGAGTCTGGCGGACGAACTTGGCCAGCCCATCCCCCCAAGGCTATAGCCCACCCGTTTTATGAGCATTTTTGCGGCGGACGAACTTGGGGACGGGACTTTCGGGCTCTTATTCTTGGGTGCGGCTATGCCCGCAGCCTATATGTGGCACACGGAGGGCGCTCGCAAAGTCTCGCCCCTTTCCGAGTTCGGCGGACGAACTTGGCCAGCCCCTCCCACCAAGGCTATAGCCCACCCATTTTTTGGGCATTTTTGCTGTGGTCGAACTTGGGTACGGGACCTTCGGGCGCGGCTGTGCCCGAGGCCTATTTTTGGCACACGGTGGGTGCTCGCAATGTATCGCCCCATTCCGAGTCCGGCGGACAAAGTTGGCCAGCCCCTCCCCCCAAGGCTATAGCCCACCCATTTTTTGAGCATTTTTACGGCGGACGAACTTGGGGACGGGCCTTCGGGCGCTTATTTTTGGGCGCGGCTGTGCCCGCGGCCTATTTTTGGCACACGGAGGGCTCTCGCAAAGTCTCACCCCATTCCGAGTCCGGCGGACAAACTTGGCCAGCCCCTCCCCCCAGAGCTATAGCCCACCCGTTTTTTGGGCATTATTGCGGCGGATGAACTTGGGGACGGGACCTTTGGGCCCTTATTTTTGGGTACGGCAGTGCCCACAGCCTATTTTTGGCACACGGAGGGCGCTCGCAAAGTCTCGCCCCATTCCGAGTCCGGCGGACGAACTTGGCCAGCCCCTCCCCCAAAGGCTTTAGCCCACCCGTTTTTTGGGCATTTTTGCGGCGGACGAACTTGGGGACGGGACCTTCGGGTGATTGTTTTTGGGCGCGGCCGTGCTCGCTGCCTATTTTTGGCACACGGAGGGCGCTCGTAAAGTCTCGCCCCATTCTGAGTCCGGCGGACGAACTTGGCCAGCCCCTCCCCCCAAGGCTATAGCCCACCTGTTTTTTGGGTATTTTTGCGGCGGACGAACTTGGGGACGGGACCTTCGGGTGCTTATTTTTGGGCGCGGCTGTGTCCATGGCCTATTTTTTGCACACGGAGGGCGATCGCAAAGTCTCGCCCCATTCCGAGTCCGGCGGACGAACTTCGCCAGCCCCTCCCCCCAAGTCTATAGCCCACCCGTTTTTTGGGCATTTTTACGGCGGACGAACTTGGGGATGGGACCTTCGGCCACTTATTTTTGGGCGCGGCTGTGCCCACGGCCTATTTCTGGCACACGGAGGGCGCTCGCAAAGTCTCGCCCCATTCCGAGTCCGGCGGACGAACTTGGCCAGCCCCTCCCCCAAAGGCTATAGCCCACCTGTTTTTTGGGCATTTTTGCGGCGGACGAACTTGGGGACGGGACCTTCGGGTGCTTATTTTTGGGCGCGGCTGTGTCCATGGCCTATTTTTGGCACACGGAGGGCGATCGCAAAGTCTCGCCCCATTCCGAGTCCGGCGGACGAACTAGGCCAGCCCCTCCCCCCAAGGCTATAGACCACCCGTTTTTTGGGCATTTTTGCGGCGGACGAACTTGGGGACGGGACCTTTTGGCCCTTATTTTTGGGCGCGGCTGTGCCCACAGCCTATTTTTGGCACACGGAGGGTGCTCGCAAAGTCTCGCCCCATTCCGAGTCCGGCGGACGAACTTGGCCAGCCCCTCCCCCAAAGGCTATAGCCCACCTGTTTTTTGGGCATTTTTGCGGCGGACGAACTTGGGGACGGGACCTTCGGGGGCTTATTTTTGGGTGCGGCTGTGGCTGCGGCCTATTTTTGGCGCACGGAGGACGCTCGCAAAGTCTCACCCCAATGCGAGTCTGGCGGACGAACTTGGCCAGCCCATCCCCCCTAAGGCTATAGCCCACCCGTTTTATGAGCATTTTTGCGGCGGACGAACTTGGGGACGGGATCTTCGGGCTCTTATTTTTGGGTGCGGCTATGCCCGCAGCCTATATGTGGCACACGGAGGGCGCTAGCAAAGTCTCGCCCCTATCCGAGTTCGGCGGACGAACTTGGCCAGCCCCTCCCACCAAGGCTATAGCCCACCCATTTTTTGGGCATTTTTGCGGCGGTCGAACTTGGGGACGGGACCTTCGGGCGCGGCTGTGCCCGAGGCCTATTTTTGGCACATGGAGGGTGCTCGCAATGTATCGCCCCATTCCGAGTCCGGCGGACGAACTTGGCCAGCCCCTCCCCCCAAGGCTATAGCCCACCCGTTTTTTGAGCATTTTTACGGCGGATGAACTTGGGGACGGGCCTTCGGGCCCTTATTTTTGGGTGCGGCAGTGCCCACAGCCTATTTTTGGCACACGGAGGGCGCTCGCAAAGTCTCACCCCATTCCGAGTCCGGCGGACAAACTTGGCCAGCCCCTCCCCCCAAGGCTATAGCCCACCCGTTTTTTGGGCATTTTTACGACGGACGAACTTGGGGACGGGACCTTCAGTCGCTTATTTTTGGGCGCGGCTGTGCCCGCGGCCTATTTTTGGCATACGGAGAGTGCTCGCAAAGTCTCGCCCCATTCCGTGTCCCGCGGACGAACTTGCCCAGCCCCTCCCCCAAGGCTATAGCCCACCCGTTTTATGAGCATTTTTGCGGCGGACGAACTTGGGGACGGGATCTTCGGGCTCTTATTTTTGGGTGCGGCTATGCCCGCAGCCTATATGTGGCACACGGAGGGCGCTCGCAAATTCTGGCCCCATTCCGAGTCCGGCGGACAAACTTGGCCAGCCCCTCCCCCCAAGGCTATAGCCCACCCGTTTTTTGGGCATTATTGCGGTGGACGAACTTGGGGACGGGACCTTTGGGCCCTTATTTTTGGGCGCGGCTGTGCCCACAGCCTATTTTTGGCACACGGAGGGCGCTCACAAAGTCTCGCCCCATTCCGAGTCCGGCGGACAAACTTGGCCAGCCCCTCCCCCCAAGGCTATAGCCCACCCGTTTTTTGGGCATTATTGCGGCGGACGAACTTGGGGACGGGACCTTTGGGCCCTTATTTTTGGGCGCGGCTGTGCCCCCAGCCTATTTTTGGCACACGGAAGGCGCTCGCAAAGTCTCGCCCCATTCCGAGTCCGGCGGACAAACTTGGCCAGCCCCTCCCCCCAAGGCTATAGCCCACCCGTTTTTTGGGCATTATTGCGGCGGACGAACTTGGGGACGGGACCTTTTGGCCCTTATTTTTGGGCGCGGCTGTGCCCACAGCCTATTTTTGGCACACGGAGGGCGCTCGCAAAGTCTCGCCCCATTCCGAGTCCGGCGGACGAACTTGGCCAGCCCCTCCCCCAAAGGCTATAGCCCACCTGTTTTTTGGGCATTTTTGCGGCGGACGAACTTGGGGACGGGACCTTCGGGGGCTTATTTTTGGGTGCGGCTGTGGCTGCGGCCTATTTTTGGCGCACGGAGGACGCTCGCAAAGTCTCGCCCCAATGCGAGTCTGGCGGACGAACTTGGCCAGCCCATCCCCCCTAAGGCTATAGCCCACCCGTTTTATGAGCATTTTTGCGGCGGACGAACTTGGGGACGGGATCTTCGGGCTCTTATTTTTGGGTGCGGCTATGCCCGCAGCCTATATGTGTCACACGGAGGGCGCTAGCAAAGTCTCGCCCCTATCCGAGTTCGGCGGACGAACTTGGCCAGCCCCTCCCACCAAGGCTATAGCCCACCCATTTTTTGGGCATTTTTGCGGCGGTCGAACTTGGGGACGGGACCTTCGGGCGCGGCTGTGCCCGAGGCCTATTTTTGGCACATGGAGGGTGCTCGCAATGTATCGCCCCATTCCGAGTCCGGCGGACGAACTTGGCCAGCCCCTCCCCCCAAGGCTATAGCCCACCCGTTTTTTGAGCATTTTTACGGCGGATGAACTTGGGGACGGGCCTTCGGGCCCTTATTTTTGGGTGCGGCAGTGCCCACTGCCTATTTTTGGCACACGGAGGGCGCTCGCAAAGTCTCACCCCATTCCGAGTCCGGCGGACAAACTTGGCCAGCCCCTCCCCCCAAGGCTATAGCCCACCCGTTTTTTGGGCATTTTTACGACGGACGAACTTGGGGACGGGACCTTCAGTCGCTTATTTTTGGGCGCGGCTGTGCCCGCGGCCTATTTTTGGCATACGGAGAGTGCTCGCAAAGTCTCGCCCCATTCCGTGTCCCGCGGACGAACTTGCCCAGCCCCTCCCCCAAGGCTATAGCCCACCCGTTTTTTGGGCATTTTTGCGACGGACGAACTTGGGGACGGGACCATCAGGAGCTTATTTTTGGGCGCGGCTGTTCCCGCAGCCTATTTTGGGCACACGGAGGGTGCTCGCAAAGTCTTGCCCCATTCCGAGTCCGGCGGACGAAGTTGGCCATCCCCTCCCCCCAAGGCTATAGCCCACCCGTTTTTTGGGCATTTTTGCGGCGGACAAACTTGGGGACGGGACCATCGGGGGCTTTTTTTGGGCGTGGCTGTGTCCGCGGCCTCTGTTTGGCACATGGAGGGCGCTCGCAAAGTCTTGCCCCATTCCGAGTCCGGCGGACAAACTTGGCCAGCTCCTCCCCCCAAAGCTATAGCCCACCCGTTTTTTGGGCATTTTTGCGGCGGACGAACTTGGGGACGGGACCTTCGGGGGCTTATTTTTGGGCGCCGCTGTGCCCACGGCCTATTTTTGGCACACACGGCGGGCGCTCACAAAATCTCGCCCCATTTCGAGTCCGGCGGACGAAGTTCGCCAGCCCCTCCCCCCTAGGCTATAGCCCACCCGTTTTTTGGGCATTTTTGCGGCGGACGAACTTGGGGACGGGACCTTCAAGGGCTTATTTTTGGGCGCGGGTGTGCGCGCGGCCTATTTTTGGCACACAGAGGGCGCTCGCAAAGTCTCGCCCCATTCAGAGTCCTGCGGACGAAGTTGGCCATCCCCTCCCCCCAAGGCTATAGCCCACCCGTTTTTTGGGCATTTGTGCGGCGGACGAACTTGGGGACGGGACCATCGGGGGCTTATTTTTGGGCGCGGCTGTGCCCGCGGCCTATTTTTGGCACACTCAGCGGCGCACGCAAAATCTCGCCCCATTTCGAGTCCGGCGGACGAAGTTCGCCAGCCCCTCCCCCCTAGGCTATAGCCCACCCGTTTTTTGGGCATTTTTGCGGCGGACGAACTTGGGGACGGGACCTTCAAGGGCTTATTTTTGGACGCGGCTGTGCGCGCGGCCTATTTTTGGCACACAGAGGACGCTCGCAAAGTCTTGCCCCATTCTGAGTCCGGCGGACGAAGTTGGCCATCCCCTCCCCCCAAGGCTATAGCCCACCCGTTTTTTGGGCATTTTTGCGGCGGACGAACTTGGGGACGGGACCATCGGGGGCTTTTTTTGGGCGCGGCTGTGTCCGCGGCCTCTGTTTGGCACACGGAGGGCGCTCGCAAAGTCTCGCCCCATTCCGAGTCCGGCGGACGAAGTTGGCCAGCCCATCCCCCCAAGGCTATAGCCCACCCGTTTTGTGGGCATTTTTGCGGCGGACGAAGTTGGGGACGGGACCTTCGGGGGCTTATTTTTGGGCGCGGCTGTGCTTGCAGCCTATTTTTGGCACACGAGGGGCGCTCGCAAGGTCTCCCCTCATTCCGAGACCGGCGGACGAAGTTGGCCATCCCCTCCCCCCAAGGCTATAGCCCACCCGTTTTTTGGGCATTTTTGCGGCGGACGAACTTGGGGACGGGACCTTCGGGGGCTTATTTTTGGGCGCGGCTGTGCCCACGGCCTATTTTTGGCACACGGAGGGCGCTCGCAAAGTCTCGTCCCATTCCGAGTCCGGCGGACGAAGTTGGCCATCCCCTCCCCCCAAGGCTATAGCCCACCCGTTTTTTGGGCATTTGTGCGGCGGACGAACTTGGGGACGGGACCTTCGGGGGCTTATTTTTGGGCTCGGCTGTGCCCGCGGCCTATTTTTGGCACACACAGCGGGCGCTCGCAAAATCTCGCCCCATTTCGAGTCCGGCGGACGAAGTTCGCCAGCCCCTCCCCCCTAGGCTATAGCCCACCCGTTTTCTGGGCATTTTTGCGGCGGACGAACTTGGGGACGGGACCTTCAAGGGCTTATTTTTGGGCGCGTCTGTGCGCGTGGCCTATTTTTGGCACACCGAGGGCGCTCGCAAAGTCTCGCCCCATTCCGAGTCCGGCGGACGAAGTTGGCCATCCCCTCCCCCCAAGGCTATAGCCCACCTGTTTTTTGGGCATTTTTGCGGCGGACGAACTTGGGGACGGGACCATCGGGGGCTTATTTTTGGGCGTGACTGTGCCCGCGGCCTCTGTTTGGCACATAGAGGGCGCTCGCAAAGTCTCGCCCCATTCCGAGTCCGGCGGACGAAGTTGGCCAGCCCATCCCCCCAAGGCTATAGCCCACCCGTTTTTTGGGCATTTTTGCGGAGGACGAAGTTGGGGACGGGACCTTCGGGGGCTTATTTTTTGGCGCGGCTGTGCTTGCAGCCTATTTTTGGCACACGGAGGGCGCTCGCAAGGTCTCCCCCCATTCCGAGTCCGGCGGACGAAGTTGGCCATCCCCTCCCCCCAAGGCTATAGCCCACCCGTTTTTTGGCCATTTTTGCGGCGGACGAACTTGGGGACGGGACCTTCGGGGGCTTAATTTTTGGCGCGGTTGTACCCGCGGCCTATTTTTGGCACTCGGAGGGCGCTCGCAAAGTCTCGCCCCATTACGAGTCCCATCGGACGAAGTTGGTCAGCCCCTCCCCCCAAGGCTATAGCCCACCCGTTTTTTGGGCATTTTTGCGGCGGACGAACTTGGGGACGGGACCTTCGGGGGCTTATTTTTGGGCGCGGCTGAGCCCACGGCCTATTTTTGGCACACGGAGGGCACTCCCAAAGTGTCGCCCCATTCCGAGTCCGGCGGACGAAGTCGGCCAGGCCCTCGCCCCAAGGCTATAGCCCACCCGTTTTTTGGGCATTTTGGCGGCGGACGAAGTTGGGGACGGGACCTTCGGGGGCTTATTTTTGGGTGCGGATGTGCCTGTGGCCTATTTTTGGCACACGGAGGGCTCTCACAAAGTCTCGCCCCATTCCGAGTCCGGCGGACAAAGTTGGCCAGCCCCTCCCCTCAAGGCTATAGCCCACCCGTTTTTTGGGCTTTTTTGCGGCGGCCGAACTTAAGGACGGGACCTTCGGCATCTTATTTTTGGGCACGGCTGTGCCCGCGGCCTAGTTTTGGCACACGGAGGGCACCCGCAAAGTCTCGCCCCATTCCGAGTCCGGCGGACGAAGTTGGCCAGCCCATCCCCCCAAGGCTATAGCCCACCCGTTTTTTCGGCATTTTTGCGGCGGACGAAGTTGGGGACGGGACCTTCGGGGGCTTATATTTGGGCGCGCTGTGCCCGCGGCCTATTTTTGGCACACGGAGGGTGCTCGCAAAGTCTCGCCCCATTCCGAGTCCGGCGGACGAAGTGGGCCAGCCCCTCCCCCCAAGGCCATAGCGCACCCGTTTTTTGGGCATTTTTGCGGCGGACGAACTTGGGGACGGGACCTTCGGGGGCTTATTTTTGGGCGCGGCTGTGCCAGCTGCCTATCTTTGGCACACGGAGGGCGCTCGCAAAGTCTCGCCCCATTCCGAGTCCGGCGGAGGAAGTTGGCCATCCCTCCCCCCAAGGCTATAGCCCACCCATTTTTTGGGCATTTTTGCGGCGGACGAATTTGGGGACGGGACCTTCGGGGGCTTATTTTTGGGCGCGGCTGTGCCAGCTGCCTATTTTTGGCACACGGAGGGCGCTCACAAAGTCTCGCCCCATTCCGAGTCCGGCGGACGAAGTTGGCCATCCCCTCCCCCCAAGGCTATAGCCCACCCGTTTTTTGGGCATTTTTGCGGCGGACGAAGTTGGGACGGGACCTTCGGGGGCTTATTTTTGGGTGCGGCTGTGCCTGTGGCCTATTTTTGGCACACGGAGAGCGCTCACCAAGTCTCGCCCCATTCCGAGTCCGGCGGACGAAGTTGGCCAGCCCCTCCCCCCAAGGCTATAGCCCACCCGTTTTTTGGGCATTTTTGCGGCGGACGAACTTGGGGACGGGACCTTCGGGGGCTTATTTTTGGGCGCGGCTGTGCCTGTGGCCTATTTTTGGCACACGGAGGGCTCTCACAAAGTCTCGCCCCATTCCGAGTCCGGCGGACAAAGTTGGCCAGCCCCTCCCCCCAAGGCTATAGCCCACCCGCTGGGCTTTTGCGGCCGAACTTAAGGACGGGACCTTCGGCGGCTTATTTTTGGGCACGGCTGTGCCCGCGGCCTATTTTTGGCACAGGGAGGGCACCCGAAAAGTCTCGCCCCATTCCGAGTCCGGCGGACGAAGTTGGCCAGCCCCTCCCCCCAAGTCTATAGCCCTCCCGTTTTTTGGGCATTTTTGCGGCGGACGAACTTGGGGACGGGACCTTCGGGGGCTTATTTTTGGGCGCGGATGTGCCTGTTGCCTATTTTTGGCACACGGAGGGCTCTCACAAAGTCTCGCCCCATTCCGAGTCCGGCGGACAAAGTTGGCCAGCCCCTCCCCCCAAGGCTATAGCCCACCCGTTTTTTGGGCATTTTTGCGGCGGACGAACTTTGGGGACGGGACCTTCGGGGGCTTATTTTTGTCCGCGGCTATGCCCGTGGCCTATTTTTGGCACACGGAGGGCGTTCGTAAAGTCTCGCCCCATTCCGAGTCCGGCGGACAAAGTTGGCCAGCCCCTCCCCCCAAGGCTATAGCCCACCCGTTTTTTGGGCTTTTTTGCGGCGGCCGAACTTAAGGACGGGACCTTCGGCGGCTTATTTTTGGGCACGGCTGTGCCCGCGGCCTATTTTTGGCACGGGGAGGGCGCCCGCAAAGTCTCGCCCCATTCCGAGTCCGGCGGACGAAGTTGGCCAGCCCCTCCCCCCAAGTCTATAGCCCTCCCGTTTTTTGGGCATTTTTGCGGCGGACGAACTTGGGGACGGGACCTTCGGGGGCTTATTTTTGGGCGCGGATGTGCCTGTGGCCTATTTTTGGTACACGGAGGGCACCCGCAAAGTCTCGCCCCATTCCGAGTCCGGCGGACGAAGTTGGCCAGCCCCTCCCCCCAAGGCTATAGCCCACCCGTTTTTTGGGCATTTTTGCGGCGGACGAACTTGGGGACGGGACCTTCGGGGGCTTATTTTTGGGCGCGGCTGTCCCCATGGCCTATTTCTGGCACACGGTGGGCACTCCCAATGTCTCGCCCCATTCCGAGTCTGGCAGACGAAGTTGGCCATCCCCTCCCCCCAGGGCTATAGCGCACCCGTTTTTTGGGCATTTTTGCGGCGGACGAACTTGGGGACGGGACATTCGGGGGCTTATTTTTGGTCGCGCTGTGCCCGCGGCCTATTTTTGGCACACGGAGGGCGGTCGCAAAGTCTCGCCCCATTCCGAGTCCGGCGGACGAAGTTGGCCAGCCCCTCCCCCCAAGGCCATAGCGCACCCGTTTTTTGGGCATTTGTGCGGCGGACGAACTTGGGGACGGGACCTTCGGGGGCTTATTTTTGGGCGCGGCTGTGCCCGCGGCATATATTTGGCACACACAGCGGGCGCTCGCAAAATCTCGCCCCATTTCGAGTCCGGCGGACGAAGTTCGCCAGCCGCTCCCCCCTAGGCTATAGCCCACCCATTTTTTGGGCATTTTTGCGGCGGACGAACTTGGGTCGGGATCTTCAAGGGCTTATTTTTGGGCGTGGCTGTGCCCGCGGCCTCTGTTTGGCACACGGAGGGCGCTCGCAAAGACTCGCCCCATTCCGAGTCCGGCGGACGAAGTTGGCCTGCCCCTCCCCCCAAGGCTATAGCCCACCCGTTTTTTGGGCATTTTTGCGGCGGACGAACTTGGGGACGGGACCTTCGGGGGCTTATTTTTTGGCGCGGCTGTGCCTGTGGCCTATTTTTGGCACACGGAGGGCGCTCACAAAGTCTCGCCCCATTCCGAGTCCGGCGGACGAAGTTGGCCAGCCCCTCCCCCCAAGGCTATAGCCCACCCGTTTTTTGGGCATTTTTGCGGCGGACGAACTTGGGACGGGACCTTCGGGGGCTTATTTTTGGGCGCGGCTGTGCCCGCAGCCTATTTTTGGCACACGGAGGGCGCGCGCAAAGTCTCACCCCATTCCGAGTCCGGCGGACGAAGTTGGCCAGCCCCTCCCCCCAAGGCTATAGCCCACCCGTTTTTGTGGCCTTTTTCCGCTGGACGAACTTGGCGCCCCGGCCTTCGGGCGGTTATTTTTGGGCGCGGCTGTGGCCACGGCCTAGTTTTGGCACACGGAGGCCGCTTGCAAAGTCTCGCGCCATTCCGAGTCCGGGGGACGAAGTTGGCCAGCCCCACCCCCCAAGGCTATAGCCCACCCGTTTTTGTGGCCTTTTTCCGCTGGACGAACTTGGCGCCCCAGCCTTCGGACGGTTATTTTTGGGTATGGCTGTGTCCGCGGCCTATTTTTGCCACACGGACTCCGCTCGCAAAGTCTCGCGCCATTCCGAGTCCGGCGGACGAAGTTGGCCAGCCCCACCCCCCAAGGCTATAGCCCACCCGTTTTTGTGGCCTTTTTCCGCTGGACGAACTTGGCGCCCCTGCCTTCGGGCAGTTATTTTTGTCTTGTGGCTGTGCCGCGGCCTATTTTTGGCACACGGAGTCCGCTCGCAATGTCTCGCGCCATTCCGAGTCCGGCGGACGAAGTTGGCCAGCCCCACCCCCCAAGGCTATAGCCCACCCGTTTTGTGGCCTTTTTCCGCTGGACGAACTGTTAACATATATGTTTCCATAATATTGATTTTGATGATAACAAACAAGATTAAGAATGGTTAATCTTTTAAGCTCAAATTATTTTTTATACATTTTAAATAAATCATTATTTTCATATTATAAATGTTTTATATTTAATGGAAAAATGATTTTACGAAAAATGATTGTTTAAATACATGAAATGTTTGTCATCATCAAAAAGGGGGAGATTGTTAACATATATGTTTCCATAATATTGATTTTGATGATAACAAACAAGATTAAGAACGATAAATCTTTTAAGATCAAATTATTTTTTATACATTTTAAATAAATCATTATTTTCACATTATAAATGTTTCATATTTAATGGAAAAATGATTTTATGAAATTGGTTGTTTTTAAAAGTTTATGGTTTAATTGAAAGCATTTTGAAAAGTTTGAAATAAACAAGTATTGCTTGAAATTTTGGTGAATGACTTATTTGAAAAGTGTCATAGCATTTTGGGCTATAACATAATTTTAAAAAGTTTTGGGATTAGCAAAGGATTATTTAGAAATTCTAAAATTGGACCTATTTGCAAAGTTTCATAACGTTTTGGGTTATAGTACAGTTTTGTAAAGTTTTGGGGCCAAACTATAATTTCAGAACATAGTGCACTGTGAAGGTTACTGTAGCAATCACTGTAGCAAACGGCTAACCGTTTATTTAAAAACGGCTAACCGATAATTTCCAGAAAGCATGTTCTTTAAAGTATTGTTAAAATGATGATTCTGGACAATAACGGTGAACCATTTACTGAAAACGGTTAACCGATTATTTCTTATAACCTTGAACCGTTTAGTAAGAAGTTAAACCAAATTTGTTTTTCAGGTCTCTGAAATTAACGGCGAAAGGGTAAGCCTAACGCTAACCGTTTATTTGAAAATTGGTAACTTTGACCACTAAATGGTTGGACCGTTAATGGTTAACGGCGAACCGCTGCGTGCACAATCTATAACGGCTAGTTTTCAGCTGCAACTATAAATAAGCTCAATCCAATTCAAACAAGAAGAATTCCAACGATCATCATTGAGCAAAATATTGAGAATACAACTTTCATTCAGCTTTAAATTCTTGTATTCATCTCATTCATTCACACATTGAGCTTTCACTTGAGATCAAACACATTGTGTGAGAGAGATTCATTTGTAATCTTTTTTTGTAAGATCAAGTTAAAAGATTGTAAGTGTTGGGATACACTTGGGTTAAGAGATTGGAGATAATCTCTTGTTGTAAAGGTCCATTGACACCTTGGAAGTCAATTGTAAGCGTTTGAAGCCTTGGGAGGCTAGCTTAGTGAAATCCTCAAGCCCGGTGTGCTTGGAGGCGTGGACGTAGGCGGGGATTGCCGAACCACGTAAAAATCCTTGAGTTTGCTTTCTCTTCCCTTTCTCATTTATTATTGTGCTTTTATTGAATTTATTGTTTCTAATTTATTAAGGCATTAGATTAAATTGTTGTGTGGTTTGCCTAGGATAATTTTTAAAATCCCAATTCACCCCCCTCTTGGGTTGCCTAGTTAGTATTTCACGAACTTGGCGCCCCGGCCTTCAGGCGACTATTTTTGGGTGCGGCTGTGCCCGCGGCCTATTTTTGGCACACGGAGGCCGCTCGCAAAGTCTCGCGCCATTCCGAGTCCGGAGGACGAACTTGGCCAGCCCCACCCCCCAAGGCTATAGCCCATCGGTTTTTGTGGCCTTTTTCCGCTGGACGAACTTGGCGCCCCAGCCTTCGGGCGGTTATTTTTGGGCGCGGCTGTGCCCGCGGCCTATTTTTGGAACACGGAGGCCGCTCGCAATGTCTCGCGCCATTCCGAGTCCGGCGGACGAACTTGGCCAGCCCCACCCCCCACGGCTATAGCCCATCGGTTTTTGTGGCCTTTTTCCGCTGGACGAACTTGGCGCCCCGGCCTTCGGGCGGTAATTTTTGGGCGCGGCTGTACCCGCGGCCTATATTTGTCACACGGAGACCGCTCGAAAAGTCTCGCGACATTCCGAGTCCGGCGGACGAAGTTGGCCAGCCCCACCCCCCAAGGCTATAGCCCACCCGTTTTTGTGGCCTTTTTCCGCTGGACGAACTTGCGCCCCGGCCTTCGGGCGGTTATTTTTGGGCTCGGCTGTGCCTGCGGCCAATTTTTGGCACACGGAGGCCACTCGCAAAGTCTCGCGCCACTCCGAGTCCGGCGGACGAAGTCGGCCAGCCACACCCCCCAAGGCTATAGCCCACCCGTTTTTGTGGCCTTTTTCCGCTGGACGAACTTGGCGCCCCGGCCTTCGGGCGGTTATTTTTGGGCGCGGCTGTGCCCGTGGCCTATTTTTGGCACACGGAGGCCGCTCGTAAAGTCTCGCGCCATTCCGAGTCCGGCGGACGAAGTTGGCCAGCCCCACCCCCCAAGGCTATAGCCCACCCGTTTTTGTGGCCTTTTTCCGCTGGACGAACTTGGCGCCCCGGCCTTCGGGCGGTTATTTTTGGGCTCGGCTGTGCCCGCGGCCTATTTTTGGCACACGGAGGCCGCTCGTAAAGTCTCGCGCCATTCCGAGTCCGGCGGACGAAGTTGGCCAGCCCCACCCCCCAAGGCTATAGCCCACCCGTTTTTGTGGCCTTTTTTCGCTGGACGAACTTGGTACCCCGGCCTTCGGGCGGTTATTTTTGGGCACGGCTGTGCCCGCGGCCTATTTTTGGCAAACGGAGGCCGCTCGTAAAGTCTCGCGCCATTCCGAGTCCGGCGGACGACCTTGGCCAGCCCCACCCCCCAAGGCTATAGCCCATCGGTTTTTGTGGCCTTTTTCCGCTGGACGAACTTGGCGCCCCGGCCTTCGGGCGGTTATTTTTGGGTGCGGCTGTGCCCGCGGCCTATTTTTGGCACACGGAGGCCGCTCGTAAAGTCTCGCGCCATTCCGAGTCCGGCGGACGAAGTTGGCCAGCCCCACCCCCCAAGGCTATAGCCCACCCGTTTTTGTGGCCTTTTTCCGCGGGACGAACTTGGCGCCCCGGCCTTCGGGCGGTTATTTTTGGGCTCGGCTGTGCCCGCGGCCTATTTTTGGCACACGGAGGCCGCTCGTAAAGTCTCGCGCCATTCCGAGTCCGGCGGACGAAGTTGGCCAGCCCCACCCCCCAAGGCTATAGCCCACCCGTTTTTGTGGCCTTTTTCCGCTGGACGAACTTGGTGCCCCGGCCTTCGGGCGGTTATTTTTGGGCGCGGCTGTGCCCGCGGCCTATTTTTGGCACATGGAGGCCGCTCGTAAAGTCTCGCGCCATTCCGAGTCCGGCGGACGAAGTTGGCCAGCCCCACCCCCCAAGGCTATAGCCCACCCGTTTTTGTGGCCTTTTTCCGCTGGACGAACTTGGCGCCCCGGCCTTGGGGCGGTTATTTTTTGGCGCGGCTGTGCCCGCAGCCTATTTTTGACACACGGAGGCTGCTCGCAAAGTTTTGCGCCATTCCGAGTCCGGCGGACGAAGTCGACCAGCCCCACCCCCCAAGGCTATAGCCCACCCGTTTTTGTGGCCTTTTTCCGCTGGACGAACTTGGCGCCCCGGCCTTCGGGCGGTTATTTTTTGGCGCGGCTGTGCCTGCGGCCTATTTTTGGCACACGGAGGCTGCTCGCAAAGTCTCGTGCCATTCCGAGTCCGGCGGACGAAGTCGCCAGCCCCACCCCCCAAGGCTATAGCCCACCCGTTTTTGTGGCCTTTTTCCGCTGGACGAACTTGGCGCCCGGCCTCGGGCTGTTATTTTTTGGCGCGGCTGTGCCCGCGGCCTATTTTTGTCACATGGAGGCCGCTCGTAAAGTCTAGCTCCATTCCGAGTCCGCGGACGGTTGGCCAGCCCCACCCCCCAAGGCTATAGCCCACCCGTTTTTGTGGCCTTTTTCCGCTGGACGAACTTGGTGCCCCGGCCTTCGGGCGGTTATTTTTGGGAGCGGCTGTGCCCGCGGCCTATTTTTGGCACATGGAGGCCGCTCGTAAAGTCTCGCGCCATTCCGAGTCCGGCGGACGAAGTTGGCCAGCCCCACGCCCCAAGGCTATAGCCCACCCGTTTTTATGGCCTTTTTCCGCTGGACGAACTTGGCGCCCCGGCCTTCGGGTGGTTATTTTTATGCGCGGCTGTGCCCGCGGCCTATTTTGGGCACACAGAGGCTGCTCCCAAAGTCTCGCGCCATTCCGAGTCCGGCGGATGAAGTTGGCCAGCCCCACCCGTTTTTGTGGCCTTTTTCCGCTGGACGAACTTGGCACCCCCGCATTCAAATATTTTTGGGTGCGGCTGTGCCCGCGGCTTATTTTTTTTCCACGAGGCCGCTCGCAAAGTCTCGCACCATTCCGAGTCCGGCGGACGAAGTTGGCCAGCCCCACCCCCCAAGGCTGTAGCCCACCCGTTTTTGTGGCCTTTTTCCGCTGGACGAACTTGGCGCCCCAGCCTTCGGGCAGTTATTTTTTGGTGCGGCTGTGCCCATGGCCTATTTTTGGCACACGGAGTCCGTTCGCAGAGTCTCGCGCCATTCCGAGTCCGGCGGAGAAAGTCGGCCAGCCCCACCCCCCAAGGCTTTTGTGGCCTTTTTCCGCTGGACGATCTTGGCGCCCCGGCCTTCGGGCGGTTATTTTTGGGCGCGGCTGTGCCCGCGGCCTATTTTTGGCACACAGAGGCCGCTCGTAAAGTCTCGCGCCATTCCGAGTCCGCGGACGAAGTTGGCCAGCCCCACCCCCCAAGGCTATAGCCCACCCGGTTTTGTGGCCTTTTTACGCTGGACGAACTTGGCGCCCCGGCATTCGGGCGGTTTTTTTTTGCGCGGCTGTTCCCGCGGCCTGTTTTGGCACACGGAGGCTGCTCGTAAAGTCTCGCGCCATTCCGAGTCCGGCGGACGAAGTTGGCCAGCCCCACCCCCCAAGGCTATAGCCCACCCGTTTTTGTGGCCTTTTTCCGCTGGACAAACTTGGCGCCCCGGCCTTCGGGCGGTTATTTTTTGGTGCGGCTGTGCCCATGGCCTATTTTTGGCACACGGAGTCCGTTCGCAGAGTCTCGCGCCATTCCGAGTCCGGCGGAGAAAGTCGGCCAGCCCCACCCCCCAAGGTTATTTGTGCCCGCGGCCTATTTTTGGCACACGGAGGCCACGCGTAAAGACTCGCGCCATTCCGAGTCCGGCGGACGAAGTCGGCCAGCCCCACCCCCCAAGGCTATAGCCCACCCGTTTTTGTGGCCTTTTTCCGCTGGACAAACTTGGCGCCCCGGCCTTCGGGCGGTTATTTTTTGGTGCGGCTGTGCCCATGGCCTATTTTTGGCACACGGAGTCCGTTCGCAGAGTCTCGCGCCATTCCGAGTCCGGCGGAGAAAGTCGGCCAGCCCCACCCCCCAAGGCTTTTGTGGCCTTTTTCCGCTGGACGATCTTGGCGCCCCGGCCTTCGGGCGGTTATTTTTGGGCGCGGCTGTGCCCGCGGCCTATTTTTGGCACACGGAGGCCGCTCGTAAAGTCTCGCGCCATTCCGAGTCCGCGGACGAAGTTGGCCAGCCCCACCCCCCAAGGCTATAGCCCACCCGGTTTTGTGGCCTTTTTACGCTGGACGAACTTGGCGCCCCGGCATTCGGGCGGTTTTTTTTTGCGCGGCTGTTCCCGCGGCCTGTTTTGGCACACGGAGGCCACGCGTAAAGACTCGCGCCATTCCGAGTCCGGCGGACGAAGTGGGCCAGCCCCACCCCCCAAGGCTATAGCCCACCCGTTTTTGTGGCCTTTTTCCGCTGGACGAACTTGGTGCCCCGGCCTTCGGGGGGTTATTTTTGGGTTCGGCTGTGCCCGCGGCCTATTTTTGGCACACGGAGGCCGCGCGTAAAGACTCGCGCCATTCCGAGTCCGGCGGACGAAGTTGGCCAGCCCCACCCCCCAAGGCTATAGCCCACCCGTTTTTGTGGGCTTTTTCCGCTGGACGAACTTGGCGCCCCGGCCTTCGGGCGGTTATTTTTGGACTCGGCTGTGTCCGTGGCCTATTTTTGGCATACGGAGTCCGCTTGTAAAGTCTCGCGCCATTCCGAGTCCGGCGGACGAAGTGGGCCAGCCCCACCCCCCAAGGCTATAGCCCACCCGTTTTTGTGGCCTTTTTCCGCTGGACGAACTTGGCGCCCCGGCCTTCAGGCGGTTATTTTTTGGTGCGGCTGTGCCCGTGGCCTATTTTTGGCACACGGAGGCCGTTCACAAATTCTCGCGCCATTCCGAGTCCGGCGGACAAAGTCGGCCAGCCCCACCCCCCAAGGCTTTTGTGGCCTTTTTCCGCTGGACGATCTTGGCGCCCCGGCCTTCGGGCGGTTATTTTTTGGCGCGGCTGTGCCAGCGGCCTATTTTTGGCACACGGAGGCCGCTCGCAAAGTCTCGCGCCATTCCGAGTCCGCGGACGAAGTTGGCCAGCCCCACCCCCCAAGGCTATAGCCCACCCGGTTTTCTGGCCTTTTTACGCTGGACGAACTTGGCGCCCCGGCATTCGGGAGGTTTTTTTTTGCGCGGCTGTTCCCGCGGCCTGTTTTTGGCACACGGAGGCTGCTCGTAAAGTCTCGCGCCATTCCGAGTCCGGCGGACGAAGTTGGCCAGCCCCACCCCCCAAGGCTATAGCCCACCCGTTTTTATGGCCTTTTTCCGCTGGACGAACTTGGCGCCACGGCCTTCGGGCAGTTATTTTTGGGGGCGGCTGTGCCCGCGGCCTATTTTGGGCACACGGAGGCTGCTCCCAAAGTCTCGGGCCATTCCGAGTCCGGCGGACGAAGTTGGCCAGCCCCACCCCCCAAGGCTATAGCCCACCCTTTTTTGTGGCCTTTTTCCGCTGGACGAACTTGGCGCCCCGGCCTTCGGGCGGTTATTTTTGGGTGCGGTAGTGCCCGTGGCCTATTTTTGGCACACGGAGGCCGTTCGCAAAGTCTCGCGCCATTTCGAGTCCGGCGGACGAAGTCGGCCAGCCCCACCCCCCAAGGCTTTTGTGGCCTTTTTCCGCTGGACGATCTTGGCGCCCCGGCCTTCGGGCGGTTATTTTTTGGCGCGGCTGTGCCCGCGGCCTATTTTTGGCACACGGAGGGCGCTCGCAAAGTTTCGCGCCATTCCGAGTCCGGCGGACGAAGTTGGCCAGCCCCACGCCCCAAGGCTATAGCCCACCCGTTTTTATGGCCTTTTTCCGCTGGACGAACTTGGCGCCCCGGCCTTCGGGTGGTTATTTTTAGGCGCGGCTGTGCCCGCGGCCTATTTTGGGCACACAGAGGCTGCTCCCAAAGTCTCGCGCCATTCCGAGTCCGGCGGATGAAGTTGGCCAGCCCCACCCCCCAAGGCTATAGCCCACCCGTTTTTGTGGCCTTTTTCCACTGGACAAACTTGGCGCCCCGGCCTTCGGGGAGTTACTTTTGGGCGCGGCTGTGCCCGTGGCCTATTTTTGGGACACAGAGGCCGCTCGCAAAGTCTCGCGCCATTCCGAGTCCGGCGGATGAAGTTGGCCAGCCCCACCCCGCAAGGCTATAGCCCACCCGTTTTTGTGGCCTTTTTCAGCTGGACGACCTTGGCGCCCCAGCCTTCGGGCGGTTATTTTTGGGTGTGGCTGAGCCCGTGGCCTATTTTTGGCACATGGAGGGCACTCGTAAAGTCTCGCTCCATTCCAAATCCGGCGGACGAAGTTGGCCAGCCCCACCCCCCAAGGCTATAGCCCACCCGTTTTTGTGGGCTTTTTCCGCTGGACGAACTTGGCGCCCCGGCCTTCGGGCGGTTATTTTTGGACTCGGCTGTGTCCGCGGCCTATTTTTGGCATACGGAGTCCGCTTGTAAAGTCTCGCGCCATTCCGAGTCCGGCGGACGAAGTGGGCCAGCCCCACCCCCCAAGGCTATAGCCCACCCGTTTTTTTGGCCTTTTTCCGCTGGACGAACTTGGTGCCCCGGCCTTCGGGGGGTTATTTTTGGGTGCGGCTGTGCCCGCGGCCTATTTTTCGCACACGGAGGCCGCGCGTAAAGACTCGCGCCATTCCGAGTCCGGCGGACGAAGTTGGCCAGCCCCACCCCCCAAGGCTATAGCCCACCCGTTTTTGTGGCCTTTTTCCGCTGGACGAACTTGGCGCCCCGGCCTTCAGGCGGTTATTTTTTGGTGCGGCTGTGCCAGCGGCCTATTTTTGGCACACGGAGGCCGTTCACAAATTCTCGCGCCATTCCGAGTCCGGCGGACAAAGTCGGCCAGCCCCACCCCCCAAGGTTTTTGTGGCCTTTTTCCGCTGGACGATCTTGGCGCCCCGGCCTTCGGGCGGTTATTTTTTGGCGCGGCTGTGCCAGCGGCCTATTTTTGGCACACGGAGGCCGCTCGCAAAGTCTCGCGCCATTCCGAGTCCGCGGACGAAGTTGGCCAGCCCCACCCCCCAAGGCTATAGCCCACCCGGTTTTGTGGCTTTTTTACGCTGGACGAACTTGGCGCCCCGGCATTCGGGCGGTTATTTTTGGGTGCGGCAGTGCCCGCGGCCTATTTTTGGCACACGGAGGGCGCTCGCAAAGTTTCGCGCCATTCCGAGTCCGGCGGAGTCGCCAGCCCCACCCCCAAGGCTTTTGTGGCCTTTTTCCGCTGGACGATCTTGGCGCCCGGCCTTCGGTTATTTTTGCGGCTCTGCCGCGGCCTATTTTGGCACACGGAGGGCGCTCGCAAAGTTTCGCGCCATTCCGAGTCCGGCGGACGAAGTTGGCCAGCCCCACCCCCCAAGGCTATAGCCCACCCGTTTTTATGGCCTTTTTCCACTGGACGAACGTGGCGCCCCGGCCGTCGGGCGGTTATTTTAAGCGCGGCTCTGCCCGCGGCCTATTTTTGGCACACGGAGGGCGCTCGCAAAGTTTCGCGCCATTCCGAGTCCGGCGGACGAAGTTGGCCAGCCCCACCCCCCAAGGCTATAGCCCACCCGTTTTTGTGGCCTTTTTCCACTGGACGAACTTGGCGCCCCGTCCTTCGGGCGGTTATTTTTGGGCGCAGCTGTGCCCGCGGCCTATTTTTGGCACACGGAGGCCGCTCGCAAAGTCTCGCGCCATTCCGAGTCCGGCGGACGAAGTTGGCCAGCCCCACCCCCCAAGGCTATAGCCCACCCGTTTTTGTGGCCTTTTTCCGCTGGACGAACTTGTCGCCCCGGCATACGGGTGGTTATTTTTTTGCGCGGCTGTGTCCATGGCCTATTTTTGGCACACAGAGGCCGCTCGCAAAGTTTCGCGCCATTCCGAGTCCGGCGGACGAAGTTGGCCAGCCCCAACCCCCAAGGCTATAGCCCACGCGGTTTTTTGGGCTTTTTACGCTGGACGAACTTGGCGCCCCGGCATTCGGGTTGTTAATTTTTTGCGCGGCTGTGGCCGCGGCCTATTTTTGGTAGACGGAGGCCGCTCATAAAGTTTCGCGCCATTCCGAGTCCGGCGGACGAAGTTGACCAGCCCCACCCCCCAAGGCTATAGCCCACCCGTTTTTGTGGCCTTTTTCCGCTGGACAAACTTTACGCCCCGGCCATCGGGGGGTTATTTTTGGGCGTGGCTGTGCCCACGGCCTATTTTTGGGACACGGAGGCCACTCGCAAAGTCTCGCGCCATTCCGAGTCCGGCGGATGAAGTTGGCCAGCCCCACCCCCCAAGGCTATAGCCCACCCGTTTTTGTGGCCTTTTTCCGCTGGACGAACTTGGCGCCCCGGCCTTCGGGTGGTTATTTTTGGGTGCGGCAGTGCCCGTGGCCTATTTTTGGCACACGGAGGCCGTTCGTAAAGTCTCGCGCCATTCCGAGTCCGGCGGACGAAGTCGGCCAGCCCCACCCCCCAAGGCTTTTGTGGCCTTTTTCCGCTGGACGATCTTGGCGCCCCGGCCTTCGGGCGGTTATTTTTTGGCGCAGCTGTGCCCGTGGCCTATTTTTGTCACACGGAGGCCGCTCGCAAAGTTTCGCACCATTCCGAGTCCGGCGGACGAAGTTGGCCAGCCCCACCCCCCAAGGCTATAGCCCACCCGTTTTTGTGGCCTTTTTCCGCTGGACAAACTTTACGCCCCGGCCTTCGGGGCGTTATTTTTGGGCGTGGCTGTGCCCACGGCCTATTTTTGGGACACGGAGGCCGCTCGCAAAGTCTCGCGCCATTCCGAGTCCGGCGGATGAAGTTGGCCAGCCCCACCCCCCAAGGCTATAGCCCACCCGTTTTTGTGGCCTTTTTCCGCTGGACGAACTTGGCGCCCCGGCCTTCGGGCGGTTATTTTTGGGTGCGGCAGTGCCCGTGGCCTATTTTTGGCACACGGAGGCCATTCATAAAGTCTCGCGCCATTCCGAGTCCGGCGGACGAAGTCGGCCAGCCCCACCCCCCAAGGCTTTTGTGGCCTTTTTCCGCTGGACGATCTTGGCGCCCCGGCCTTCGGGCGGTTATTTTTTAGCGCGGCTGTGCCCGTAGCCTATTTTTGGCACACGGAGGCCGCTCGCAAAGTTTCGCGCCATTCCGAGTCCGGCGGACGAAGTTGGCCAGCCCCACCCCCCAAGGCTGTAGCCCACCCGTTTTTATGGCCTTTTTCCGCTGGACGAACTTGGCGCCCCGGCCTTCGGGTGTTTATTTTTGGGCGCGGCTGTGCCCGTGGCCTAATTTGGGCACACGGAGGCTGCTCCCAAAGTCTCGCGCCATTCCGAGTCCGGCGGATGAAGTTGGCCAGCCCCACCCCCCAAGGCTATAGCCCACCCGTTTTTGTGGCCTTTTTCCGCAGGACGAACTTGGCGCCCCGGCCTTCGGGCGGTTATTTTTTGGCGCGGCTGCGCCCGCGGCCTATTTTGGGCACACAGTGGCCTTCCCAAAGTCTCGCGCCATTCCGAGTCCGGCGGACGAAGTTGGCGCCCCGGCCTTCGGGCGGTTATTTTTGGGCGCGGCTGTTCCCGCGGCCTATTTTTGGGACACGGAGGCCGCTCGCTAAGTCTCGTGCCATTCCGAGTCCGGCGGATGAAGTTGGCCAGCCCCACCCCCCAAGGCTATAGCCCACCCGTTTTTGTGGCCTTTTTCCGCTGGACGAACTTGGCGCCCCGGCCTTCGGGCGGTTATTTTTGGGTGCGGCTGTGCCCGTGGCCTATTTTTGGCACACGGAGGCCGTTCGCAAAGTCTCGCGCCATTCCGAGTCCGGCGGACGAAGTTGGCCAGCACCACCCCCCAAGGCTATAGCCCACCCGTTTTTGTGGCCTTTTTCCGCTGGACGAACTTGTCGGCCCGGCATACGGGCGGTTATTTTTTGGCGCGGCTGTGTCCGCGGCCTATTTTTGGCACACGGAGGCCGCTCGCATAGTTTCGCGCCATTCCGAGTCCGGTGGACGAAGTTGGCCAGCCCCAACCCCCAAGGCTATATCCCACCCGGTTTTTTGGCCTTTTTACGCTGGAGAACTTGGCGCCCCGGCATTCGGTTGGTTAATTTTTGGTACGGCTGTGCCCGCGGCCAATTTTTGATAGACGCAGGCCGCTTGTAAAGTCTCGCGCCATTCCGAGTCCGGCGGACGAAGTTGGCGAGCCCCACCCCCCAAGGCTATAGCCCACCCGTTTTTGTGGCCTTTTTCCGCTGGACGAACATGGCGCCCCGCCCTTCGGGTGGTTATTTTTTGGCGTGGCTGTCCCCGCGGCCTATTTTTGGCACACGGAGGCCGCTCGCAAAAGTTAGCGCCATTCCGAGTCCGGCGGACGAAGTGGGCCAGCCCCACCCCCCAAGGCTATAGCCCACCCGGTTTTGTGGCCTTTTTACGCTGGACGAACTTGGCGCACAGGCATTCGGGCGGTTATTTTTTGACGCGGCTGTGCCTGCGGCCTATTTTTGGCACACAGAGGCCACTCGCAAAGTTTCGTGCCATTCCGAGTCCGGCGGACGAAGTTGGCCAGCCCCACCCCCCAAGGCTATAGCCCACCCGTTTTTGTGGCCTTTTTCCGCTGGACAAACTTGGCGTCCCGGCCTTCGGGGGGTTATTTTTGGGCGCGGCTGTGCCCGCGGCCTATTTTTGGGACACGGAGGCCGCTCGCAAAGTCTCACTCCATTCCGAGTCCGGCGGACGAAGTTGGCCAGCCCCACCCCCCAAGGCTATAGCCCACCCATTTTTGTGGCCTTTTTCCGCTGGACGAACTTGGCGCCCCGGCCTTCGGGTGGTTATTTTTGGGCTCGGCTTTGTCCGCGACCTATTTTTGGCACACGGAGGCCGCTTGCAAAGTCTCGCGCCATTCCGAGTCCAGCGGACGAAGTCGGCCAGCCACACCCCCCAAGGCTATAGCCCACCCGTTTTTGTGGCCTTTTTCCGCTGCACGAACTTGGCGTCCCGGCCTTCGGGGTGTTATTTTTGGGCGCGGCTGTGCCCGTGGCCTAGTTTTGGCACACGGAGGGCGATCGTAAAGTCTCGCGCCATTCCGAGTCCGGCGGACGAAGTTGGCCAGCCCCACCCCCCAAGGCTATAGCCCACCCGTTTTTGTGGCCTTTTTCCACTGGACGAATTTGGCGCCCCGGCCTTTGGGCGGTTATTTTAGGCGCGGCTGTGTCCGTGGCCTATTTTTGGCACACGGAGGCCGCTCGCAAAGTTTCGCACCATTCCGAGTCAAGCGGACGAAGTTGGCCAGCCCCACCCCCCAAGGCTATAGCCCACCCGTTTTTGTGGCCTTTTTCCGCTGAAGGAACTTGGAGCCCCGGCCTTCGGGGCAGTTATTTTTGGGATTGGCTGTGTCTGCGGCCTATTTTTGGCACACGGAGGCCGCTCGCAAAGTCTCGCACCATTCGGAGTCCGGCGGACGAAGTTTGCCAGCCCCACCCCCAAGGCTATAGCCCACCCGTTTTTGTGGCCTTTTTCCGCTCGCCGAACTTGGCCCCCCGGCCTTCGGGGGGTTATTTTTGGTGCGGCTGTGCCCGCGGCCTATTTTTGGCACACGGAGGCCGCTCGCAAAGTCTCGCGCCATTCCGTGTCCGGCGGACGAAGTTGGCCAGCCCCACCCCCCAAGGCTATAGCCCACCCGTTTTTGTGGCCTTTTTCCGCTGGACGAACTTGGCGCCCCGGCCTTCGGGGGTTATTTTTGGGCGCAGCTGTGCCCGAGGCCTATTTTTGGCACACGGAGGCCGCTCGAAAAGTCTCGCGCCATTCCGAGTCCGGCGGACGATGATGGCCAGCCCCACCCCCCAAGGCTATAGCCCACCCGTTTTTGTGGCCTTTTTCCGCTGGACGAACTTGGCGCCCCGGCCTTCGGGGGGTTATTTTTGGGTACGGCTGTGCCTATTTTTGGCACCGGAGGCGCTCGCAAAGTCTCGCGCCATTCCGAGTCCGGCGGACGAAGTTGGCCAGCCCCACCCCCCAAGGCTATAGCCCACCCGTTTTTGTGGCCTTTTTCCGCTGTACGAACTTGGCGCCCCGGCCTTCGGGGGGTTATTTTTGGGCGCGGCTGAACCCGTGGCTTATTTTTGGAACACGGAGGCCGCTCGCAAAGTCTCGCGCCATTCCGAGTCCGGCGGACGAAGTTGGCCAGCCCCACCCCCCAAGGCTATAGCCCACCCGTTTTTTGGGTTTTTTTGCGGCGGACGAACTAGGGGACGGGACCTTCGGGCACTTATTTTTGGGCGCGGCTGTGGCCGCGGCCTATTTTTGGCACACGGAGGCCGCTCGCAAAGTTTCGTGCCATTCCGAGTCCGGCGGACGAAGTTGGCCAGCCCCACCCCCCAAGGCTATAGCCCACCCGTTTTTGTGGCCTTTTTCCGCAGGACAAACTTGGTGTCCCGGCCTTCGGGGGGTTATTTTTGGGCGCGGCTGTGCCCGCGGCCTATTTTTGGGACACGGAGGCCGCTCGCAAAGTCTCGCTCCATTCCGAGTCCGGCGGACGAAATTGGCCAGCCCCACCCCCCAAGGCTATAGCCCACCCATTTTGTGGCCTTTTTCCGCTGGACGAACTTGGCGCCCCGGCCTTCGGGTGGTTATTTTTGGGCTCGGCTGTGTCCGCGACCTATTTTTGGCACACGGAGGCCGCTTGCAAAGTCTCGCGCCATTCCGAGTCCAGCGGACGAAGTCGGCCAGCCACACCCCCCAAGGCTATAGCCCACCCGTTTTTGTGGCCTTTTTCCGCTGCACGAACTTGGCGCCCCGGCCTTCGGGGGGTTATTTTAGGCGCGGCTGTGCCCGTGGCCTATTTTTTCACGGAGGCTTCTAAGTCTCGCGCCATTCCGAGTCCGGCGGGCGGTTGGCCAGCCTCCACCCAAGGCTATAGCCCACCCGCGTTTTGGGCATTTTGCGTTCGCGAACTTGGGGACGGCTCCTTCGGGAGGCTTATTTTTGGCGTGGCTGGGCCCACGGCCTATTTTTGCACACGGAGGCGCTGCAAAGTCTCGCCCCATTCCGAGTCCGGCGGACAGAAGTAGGCCAGCCCTCCCCCAAGGCTATATAGCCCACCCGTTTTTGGGCATTTTTGCGGACGAACTTGGGGACAGGACCTTGGGTAATTTTTGGGCGCGGCTGTGCCGCGGCATATTTTTCCCCAGCACACGGAGGGCGCTCGCAAAGTCTCGCCCCATTCCGAGTCCGAGGGACGAAGTTGGCCAGCCCCTCCCCCCCAGGCTATAGCCCACCCGTTTTTTGGGCATTTTTACGAAGGACGGACTTGCGGACGGGACCTTCGGGGGCTTATTTTGGGCGCGGCTGTGTCCGCGGCCTATTTTGGCACATGGAGGTGCTGCACAGTCTCGCCCCATTCCGAGTCCAGCGGACGAAGTGGGCCAGCCTTCCCCAAGGCTATAGCCCACCCGTTTTTGGCCATTTTGCGTGGATGAACTTGGGGCTGGGGACCTTCGGGGCTAATTTGGGGGCAGCTGTGCCGGCATATTTTTGGCACATGGGCGCTGCAGTCTCGCCATTCCGAGTCCGGGACGAGTTGGCCAGCCTCCTCCCCCAAGGCTATAGCCCACCCGTTTTGTGGGCATTTTAGAGCGGACGAACTTGGGGGCGGGACCTTCGGGGGCTTATTTTGGGCACGGCTGTGCCCAGCGGCCTATTTTGGCACACGGAGGCGCTGCCAAAGTCTCGCCCCATTCCTAGTCCGAGGCGGAAGAAGTTGGCCAGCCCCTTCCCCAAGGCTATAGCCCACCCGTTTTTGGGCATTTTTGCGAGGCGGACGAACTTGGGGACGGGACCTTCGGGGCTTATTTTTAAGGCACGGCTGTGCCAGCGGCTATTTTTGGCACACGGAGGCGCTGCATAAGTCTCGCCCTATTCGAGTCCGGACAGTTGGCCAGCCCCTCCCCCAAGGCTATAGCCCACCCGTTTTTGGGCATTTTGCGTTCGGCGAACTTGGGGACGGCACCTTCAGGGCTTATTTTTGGGCGCGGCTGGGCCGCGGCCTATTGGCACACGGAGGGTGCTCGCAAAGTTTCCCCATTCCGAGTCCGAGGCGGACGAAGTAGGCCAGCCCTCCCCAAGGCTATAGCCCACCCGTTTTAGGCATTTTGCGGCAGACGAACTTGGGGGCCAGGACCTTCGGGGCTTATTTTGCACGGCTGTGCAGCTGGTCCCCTAGCACACGGAGGCGCTGTAGCAAAGTCTCGTCCCATTCCGAGTCAGGCGGACGAGGTTGGCCAGCCCCTCCCCCAAGGCTACAAGCCCACCCGTTTTTAGGCATTTTGCGTGGACCGAACTTGGGACGGGACCTTCGGGCGCTTATTTTTGGGCGGCTGTGCCCGCGGCCTGTTGGCACACGGGGCGCTCGCAAGTTTGCTATTCAGTCAGGCGGATGAAGTGGCCAGCCCCTCCCCAAGGCTATAGCCCACCCCGTTTTGGGCATTTTGCGTTGAACTTGGGGACGGCTCCTTGGGGGCTTATTTTTGGCGCGGCTGGGCCCGCGGCTTCTTTTTGGCACACTGGAGGGTGCTCGCAAAATCTCCCCCATTCCGAGTCCGGCCCAGCCAGCCTCCCCAAGGCTATAGCCCACCCGTTTTTGGGCATTTTTTGGCGGACGAACTTGGGGACGGGACCTTCGGGGCTTATTTTTGGGCGCGGCTGGTCCCGCAGCCTATTTTTGGCACGGAGCGCTCGCAAAGTCTCGTCCCATTCCGAGTCCGGACAGAGTTGGCCAACCCCTCCCCCAAGGCTATAGCCCACCCGTTTTTGGGCATTTTTTGCGGCGGACGAACTTGGGGACGGGACCTTCGGGCACTTATTTTTTTGGGCGCGGCTGTGCCATGACCTATTTCCAGCACACGGAGGCGCTCGCAAAGTCGCCTATTCAGAGTCGGCAGGGAGTTGGCCAGCCCTCCCCAAGGCTATAGCCCACCCGTTTTTGGGCAT
Organism: Citrus mangshanensis; assembly: GCA_030449895.1. Lineage (NCBI taxonomy): Eukaryota > Viridiplantae > Streptophyta > Magnoliopsida > Sapindales > Rutaceae > Citrus > Citrus mangshanensis. The sequence continues at coordinate 20,446 of JASUUJ010000108.1, read as the reverse complement.
TTACGAAGGGACGGACTTACGGACTGGGACCTTAGGAAACTTCCCAGGCGCGGCTGTGTCATGACCTATTTTAGCATGGAGGGGGCTCGCACAGTCTCGCCCCATTCCGAGTCCGGCGGAGTGGCCAACCCCTTCCCCAAGGCTATAGCCCACCCGTTTTTGGCCATTTTTGCGGCGAGACGAACTTGGGGGGACCTTGGGGGCTAATTTTTGGGGGCAGCTGTGCCCGCGGCATATTTTGGCATGGAGCGCTGCAAAGTCTCGCCCCATTCGAGTCCGGCGGACAGTTCAGCCAGCTCCTCCCCCAAGGCTATAGCCCACCCGTTTTGTGGGCATTTTTACGGTGAGACCCGAACTTGGGGCGGGACCTTCGGGGCTTATTTTGGGCACGGCTGTGCCCGCGGCTTTTGGCACACGGAGGCGCTGTAAAAGTCTCGCCCCATTCCTAGTCCGAGGCGGAAGAAGTTGGCCAGCCTTCCCCAAGGCTATAGCCCACCCGTTTTGGGCATTTTGCGGCGGACGAACTTGGGCGGGACCTTCAGCTTATTTTGGGCACGGCTGTGCCATGGCTATTTTGGCACACGGAGGCGCTGTAAAAGTCTCGCCTATTCCGAGTCCGCCCGGGACAGTGAGCCAGCCCCCTCCCCAAGGCTATAGCCCACCCGTTTTGGGCATTTTTGCGTTCGCGAACTTGGGCCCCGGCACCTTCGGGGGCTTATTTTTAAGCGCGGCTGGGCCGCGACCTATTTTTGCACCACGGAGGGTGCTCGAGTTTCCCCCATTCCGAGTCCGGCGGACAGTAGCCAGCCAACCTCCCCCAAGGCTATAGCCCACCCGTTTTGGGCATTTTGCGGCGTGGACGAACTTGGGGACGGGACCTTCGGGGCTTATTTTTGGGAGGCGGCTGGTCCCCAGCCTGTCCACAGCACCCGGAGGGCGCTGCAAAGTCTCGTCCCATTCGGGAGTCCGGCGGACAGAAGTTGGCCAGCCCCTCCCCAGGCTGCCAGCCCACCGTTTTTGGGCATTTTGCGGCGGACGAACTTGGGGGCCAGGACCTTGGGCGCTTATTTTTGGCGCGGCTGTGCCGCGGCCTATTTGGCACACGGAGGCGCTGCAAAGTTTCGCCTATTCCGAGTCCGGCGGACAGGTTGGCCAGCCCCTCCCCCCAAGGCTATAGCCCACCCCGTTTTTTGGGCATTTTTGCGTTCGACGAACTTGGGGACGGCTCCTTCGGGGGCTTATTTTTGGGCGCGGCTGGGCCGCGGCTTTTTACAGCACACGGAGGGTGCTCAGCAAATCTCCCCATTCCGAGTCCGGCGGACTAGGCCAGCCCTCCCCAAGGCTGGCCACCCATTTTTGGGCATTTTTGCGGCGGGACGAACTTGGGGGGGACCTTGGGGCTTATTTTTGGCGCAGCTGGTCCCGCCAGCCTATTTTGGCACACGGAGGCGCGCAAAGTCTCGTCCCATTCCGAGTCCGGCGGACGAGTTGGCCAGCCTCCCCAAGGCTATAGCCCACCCGTTTTTGGGCATTTTTGGACGAACTTGGGAGGGGCCAGGACCTTCGGGCACTTATTTTTGGCGCGGCTGTGCCCGCGGCCTGGCACACGGAGGCGCTCGCAAAGTCTCGCCTATTCCGAGTCCGGCGGACGAGGTTAGCCAGCCCCTCCCCCAAGGCTATAGCCCACCCGTTTTTGGGCATTTTGCGTTCGACGAACTTGGGGGCGGCCTTCGGGGCTTATTTTTGGGCGGCTGGGCCCGCGACTAATTTTTGGCACACAGAGGGCGCTGCAAAGTCTCGCCCTATTCCGAGTCCGGCGGACGAGTTGGCCAGCCCTCCCCCAGGCTATAGCCCACCCGTTTTTGGGCATTTTGCGTTCGACGAACTTGGGGACGGCTCCTTCGGGAGCTTATTTTTGGCGTGGCTGGGCCCGCGGCCTATTTTGGCTACGGAGGCGCTGCAAAGTCTCGCCCCATTCCGAGTCCGAGCGGACAGTAGGCCAGCCCCTCCCCCAAGGCTATATGGCCCACCCGTTTTTGGGCATTTTGCGGGCGGACGAACTTGGGGACGGGACCTTCGGGGGTAATTTTTGGCGCGGCTGTGCCGGCATATTTTGGCACACGGAGGCGCTCGTGAAGTCTCGCCCATTCCCGAGTCCGAGGGACAGTTGGCCAGCCCCTCCCCCAAGGCTATAGCCCACCCGTTTTTGGGCATTTTACGAAGGACGGACTTGCGGGACGGGACCTTCGGGGGGCTTATTGGCGCGGCTGTGTCCGCGGCCTGGCCTGGACATGGAGGGTGCTCGCACAGTCTCGCCCCATTCCGAGTCCGGCGGACGAAGTGGGCCAGCCCCTTCCCCCAAGGCTATAGCCCACCCGTTTTTTGGCCATTTTTGCGGCGGACGAACTTGGGGACGGGACCTTCGGGGGCTAATTTTTGGGGGCAGCTGTGCCCGCGGCCTATTTTTGGCACACGGAGGGCGCTCGCAAAGTCACGCCCCATTCCTAGTCCGGCGGTCGAAGTGGGCCAGCTCCTCCCAAGGCTATAGCCCACCCGTTTTGTGGGCATTTTACGTGGACGAACTTGGGGACGGGGACCTTCGGGGCTAATTTTTGGGTGCTGACTGTGCCCGCGGCCTATTTTAGTACACAGAGGGTGCTCGCAAAGTCTCGCCCCATTCCTAGTCCAGTAGCGGAAGAAGTTGGCCAGCCCCTTCCCCAAGGCTATAGCCCACCCGTTTTGGGCATTTTACCGGCGGACGAACTTGGGCCCAGGACCGGGGCTTATTTTGGCGCGGCTGTGCCGCCATATTTTTGGCACACGGAGGGTGCTGCTGTCTCGCCCCATTCCTAGTCGGGCGGAAGAAGTTGGCCCCTTCCCCCAAGGCTATAGCCCACCCGTTTTGGGCATTTTTGCGGCGGACGAACTTGGGGCGGGACCTTCGTGGGCTTATTTTGGAGAGCACGGCTGTGCCCATGACCTATTTTGGCACACGGAGGCGCTGCAAAGTCTCGCCCTATTCGAGTCCGGGACGAGTTGGCCAGCCCCTCCTCCCAGGCTATAGCCCACCCGTTTTAGGCATTTTTGGCGCGAACTTAGGGGCGGCACCTTCGGGGCTTATTTTTGGCGCGGCTGGGCCGCGGCTATTTTTAACACGGAGGGTGCTGCAAAGTCTCCCCCATTCCGAGTCCGGACGAAGTAGGCCAGCCCCTCCCAAGGCTATAGCCCACCCGTTTTAGGCATTTTGCGGCGGGCAGAACTTGGGACGGGACCTTCGGGGCTTATTTTTGGGCGCGACTGGTCCCGCAGCCTGCGGCACACGGAGGCGCTCGCAAAGTCTCGTCCCATTCCGAGTCCGAGGCGGACGAGGTTGGCCAGCCCTCCCCAAGGCTATAGCCCCCGTTTTTGCGGGCATTTTTTGGCGGACGGACAGGCGGGACCTTGGGCGCTTATTTTGGGAGCGGCTGTGCCCGCGGCCTATTTTTGGCACACGGAGGCCGCTCGCAAAGTCTCGCCCCATTCCGAGTCCGGCGGACGAAGTTGGCCAGCCCCTCCCCCCAAGGCTATAGCCCACCCGTTTTTTGGGCATTTTTGCGTTCGACGAACTTGGGGACGGCTCCTTCGGGGGCTTATTTTTGGGCGTGGCTGGGCCCGCGGCCTAATTTTTGCACACAGCACATGGAGGCGCTCGCAAAGTCTCGCCCCATTCCGAGGTCAGGCGGACGAAGTTGGCCAGCCCTCCCCCCAAGGCTATATAGCATTTTTGGGCATTTTACGGCGGACGAACTTGGGGCGGGACCTTGGAGGTAATTTTGGGCGGCTGTGCCAGCGGCATCCCACAGCACACGGAGGCGCTCGCAAAGTCTCGCCCCATTGGAGTCCGGCGGACGAAGTTGGCCAGCCCTCCCCAGGCTATATAGCCACCGTTTTTGGGCATTTTGCGGCGGGGAACTTAGGGCGGGACCTTGGGGGCTTATTTTTTTGTCGCGGCTGTGCCGTGGCCTATTTTTTCGCACACGGGCGCTGCAAAGTCATGCCCCATTCCGAGTCCAGACGAAGTTGGCCAGCTCCTCCCCCAGGCTGCCCTAGCCCCACCCCGTTTTTGGGCATTTTTGCGAGCGGACGAACTTGAGGGCGGGACCTTCGGGAGCTTATTTTTGGGGCGGCTTTGCCCAGCGGCCTATATTAGCACTGCGAGAGTGCGCTCAAGTCTCGCCTCATTCCGAGTCCGGCGGACGAAGTTGTGCCAGCCCTCTCCCCGAGGATATAGCCGATTTTGGGCATTTTTGCGTCGGACGAACTTGGGGGCCGGGACCTTGGGAGGCTAATTTTTGGGTGTGGCTGTGCCAGCATGGCATATTTTGCACATGGGCGCTCGCCAAGTCTCGCCCCATTCCGAGTCTGGCGGACAGTGGGCCAGCTCCTCCCCACTTAGCCCACCCGTTTTGTGGCGTTTTGTGCAGACGAACTTGGGGACGGGACCTTGCCAGAGGAGATAATTTTTGAGGCGCGGCTGCGCCTGCGGCCTATTTTGGTACACGGAGGCGCTCGCAAAGTCTCGCCCATTCCCGAGTCCAGCGGACAGAAGTTGGCCAGCCATCCCCCAAGGCTATAGCCCACCCATTTTTTGGGCATTTTGCAGCGGACGAACTTGGGAGGCGGGACCTTCAGGGGTTTATTTTTTAGCGGCTGGGCCCCCTATTTTTGTCACACGGGTTGTGCTCGCAAAGTCTCGCCCCATTCCGAGTCAGAAGGCGGACGAGTTGGCCAGCCCCACCCCAGGCTATAGCCCGTTTTTGGGCATTTTGCGGCGGACGAACTTGGAGTCACAGGACCTTCGGGCGCTTATTTTTGGGCACGGCTGTGACTGTGTTGGCACACAGAGGCCGCTTGCAATCTCGCCCCATTCCGAGTCAGCGGAAGGTTGGCCAGCCCCCTCCCAAGGCTCAGAGCCCACCCATTTGTTGGGCATTTTGCGCGGATGAACTTGGGGACGGGACCTTGGGCTTATTTTTGGGCACGGCTGTGCCGTGGTCTATTCCCAGCACACGGACGGCGCTGTAAGTCTCGCCCCCATTCCGAGTCCAGTAGGACGAGATTGGCCAACCCCTCCCCCAAGGCTATAGCCCACCCGTTTTTGGGCATTTTTGCGCGGGCGAACTTGAGGGAGGACCTTCGGGAGGGCTTATTTTTGGGCGCGGCTGTGCCCGCGGCCTATTTTCCAGCACCACAGGCGCTGGCAAAGTCTCGCCCCATTCGAGGTCCGACGGAGCCCGAAGTTGGCCAGCCCTCCCAGGCTATGGCCACCCGTTTTTGGGCATTTTGCGGCGGACGAACTTGGGGACGGGACTTTCGGAGGGCTCATTTTTTGGGCGCGGCTGTACCCGCGAGACTATTTTTGCACCACGGAGGCCGTTAAAGTCTCGCCCCATTCCGAGTCCGTTGGGACGAGGTTGGCCAGCCCCTCCCCCAAGGCTATAGCCCACCCGTTTTTGGGCATTTTCGGCGGACGAATTTGGGGCAGGGACCTTCAGGGCTTATTTTGGGTGTGGCTGCGCCCCGTGTCCTATATTTGGCACACGGAGGCGTTCGCGAGTCTCGCCCCATTCGAGTCCGGGAGGACAGTTAAGCCCCCTCCCCCAGGTATAGCACCCGTTTTTAGGCATTTTACGGCGGACGAACTTGGGGACAGGACCATCAGGGCTTATTTTGGGCGTGGCTGTGTCCCAAGCAGCCTATTTTTTGGCACACGGAGGGCACTGCAAGTCTCGCCCCATTCCGGAGTCCAAAGTTGGACGAAAGAACCTCCTCCTCCCAAGGCTATAGCCGCCGTTTTCGGCATTTTTGAAGGCGGGACGAACTTGGGGGCAGGACCTTCAGGGGCTTATTTTGGGCGCGACTGTGCCGCGGCCCTATTTTGTCCACACACACACACGGCACTCGCAAGTCTCGCCCCATTCTGAGTACGGCGTTCGAAGTTGGCCAGCCCCTCCCCCAAGGCTATAGCCACCCGTTTTGGGCATTTTTTTTACGGCGAGACCCGAACTAGGGGACGGGACCTTGGATGCTTATTTTTGGAGCGGCTGTGTCCGCGGCCTGGCCCACAGCACACGGAGGGTGCTGAGAATCTCGCCCATTCGAGTCCGGCGGACGGTTGGCCAGCCCTCCCCCAGGCTATAGCCTGTGCACCCGTTTTTGGGCATTTTGCGTGGACGAACTTAGGGGCGGGACCTTCAGGGGGCTTATTTTTGGGCGCGGCTGTGTCACGGCCTATTTTTGGCACACGGAGCGCTCGCAAAGTCTCGCCCCATTCTTGAGTCTGCGGGGCCCAGTTGGCCAGCCGCCTCCCCAAGCCTATACCCACACCACGTTTTGGGCATTTTGCTTGGACGAACTTGGGGACGGGACCTTGGGGAACTTATTTTTAGGTGCGGCTTTGGCCCAGCCCTATTTTTGCTGGAGGGCTCGCGAGGGCTCGTCCATTCAAGTCCGGCGGACTATGAAGTTAGCCCAGCCCTCCCCAAAGGCTATGCCAACCACCCGTTTTTAGCCATTTTGCGCGGAGGGCGAACTTGGGGACGGGACCTTCGGGAGAGCTTATTTTTGTAGCCATTATTGCCGCATCAGGAAATAAGTCTTCAGCAGGCGCTCTAGAAAGTCTGGTCCGAGTCTGGCGGGGACCAGGAGTTGGCAGCCCTCCCCAGGCTATAGCCCACCCATTTTAGGCATTTTGCGTGGAACTTGGGCAGGGACGGGACCTTCGGGGAGCTTATTTTTGGGCAGTAGCGGCTGTGCCGCGCGGCGGCCTGTTGCTTCATTGGCACACCGGAGGGTGCTCGCAAAAATCTCGCCCCATTCCGAAATCTCAAGGTGAATGAAGTGGGAGCCCCCTCCCCAGGCAAGGCTATAAGCTCACCCCGTTTTGGAAGGGCATTTTAAAGGCGGACAGGGGAGCTCGGGGACCACGCGGGGCTTATTTTTAGCCTGGCGCGACTGTGCCGTGGCCTGTTGTTTAGCACCACGGAGGGGTGCTCGCAAAGTCTCGCACAATTAAGAGTCCGGCGGGCGAGACGGTTGGCCAACCCTCCCCAAGGCTAGAGCCACCCGTTTTTGGGCATTTCAAATGGGCAGGACGAACTTTGGGGCCAGGACACCCGGGCGCTTGTTTTTTGGCTGCGGCTGTTCCATGCAACCTATTTTTAGGATACGGAGGCGCTCGCAGAGTCTCGCCCCATTCCGAGTCCGAGCGGACAGAGAAGTTAGCCAGCCCCTCCCCCAAGGCATAAGCCCGCCCCGTTTTTGGGCATTTTTCGAGGGCAGAACTTGGGACAGGACCTTCGAGGCTTATTACATTTGGGCGCGGCTGTGCCAAGCCTGTGTTGGCACACGGAGGGCTGCTATAAGTCTAGCCCCATTCCGAGTCTAGCCAGGTCACAAAGGCTGCCCGGGCCAGAAGTGAGCCAGCCCCTCCCCCAAGCCTATAAGCTCACCCGTTTTTGGGCATTTTTTGGTGTGGACGGGCAGGGGCGGGACCTTGGGGGCTTATTTTTAGGCGCAACTGTACCCCGTGGCCTATTACAGCTGTGGAGCTCGCAAAGTCTGCTGGTCATTCGAGTCAGCGGGCTTGAAGATTTGTAACTTATTTCCACAGCGCATGCCTCGCCCGCCAGCACCCGTTTTGAGGCATTTTTGAACTTCGGATGAGCGGGGCCAGGACCTTAGAGGGCTTATTTTTGGTGTGAGCTTTGCCCACGGCTGCCAGGCCTGCTATTTTGGTACACGGAGGCGCTGCGAAGGCTCGCCACAGTTCAGTATTTCAAGTCCGGGAATGAAGTGGCCAGCCCTCCCACCCAGGCTATAGCCCCACACCCGTTTTTGAGGCATTTCAGAGGAGGGCGACTGAGGGCCAGGACTTTTACAGGGCTTATTTTTGAGACCATGTGCCGAGGGCTATGTTACTGGCAAGCGGATGGCACTCGCGAGGAGTCCTTCCCATTACAAGTCCGTGGACGAGTCCAGCCAGCCTACCCCAAATTTATCGACCGTTTTAAGGCATTTACGAGCGGAGAAGGCACCTTGGGCCAGGACCTTTGGGGTATTTTATTTTTGGGTGCGGCTGTGTCCAGCGGCTGTTTGCACACTTTCGGGCGCTCACAAAATCTCGCCCCATTTGTTGGGCCCGGCGACGAGTGGGCCAGCCCACTCCCCCAAGGCTATAGCCCACCGTTTTTGGGCATTTTTTGCAGTGGACGAACTTGGGGGATTGGGACCATCGGGGCTTATTTTACCCAGACCACGGCTGTGCCATGACTATGTTTGCTTCACGGGCGAAACTCGTCAAGTCTCGCCCCATTAAAGGTCAGAAGTTGGCCAGCCCCTCCCAAGCTATAGTCCACCGTTTTGGGCATTTTACAATGGGTGGAGCCAGGACGGGCCACCGACCTCAGGCTTATTTTTGGACACGGCTGTGCCCATGCGGCCTATGTTTGCACCATGGAGCGCTCGTAAAGTCTCGCCCCATTCAGGAGTCAATGAGGCGGGACGGGGACATTGGCCCCCTCCCCAGGCTATACACTTCCCCACGTTTTTGGGCATTTACGGCGAGATGAGCCATGGGGACTGGGACGCCAGGCATTGACATTTTTTTGGATGCGGCTGTGCCCGCGGCCTATTTACCTTTGGCACTCGGAGATTCTGCTCGCAAAGTCTCGCCCCATTAAGTCCCGGCGGACACGTTGTGAGACCCTCTCTCCCAGGCTATAGCCCACCCATTTTTGGGCATTTTCTGTGAGTTGAACTTGAGGGGCCGGGACCGTGGGCATATTTTTTGAGTGCGCTGTGCACCAGCTATATTGCTAAAGTTTTTGCACGAGGCGCTCGCAAGATTTCCCCCATTCCTAATCCGAGCGGACGATAAGTGTTCTAGCCAGCCCCTCCTGTCCCCAAGGCTATAGGCCACCCGTTTTAGGCATTTTGGCGGACAGGATGAACTTGGGGACAGGACCTTGAGGAAAAACTATTTTTACAGGCGGCTATACCCGGCCTATTTTGCCTGAGCACCAGATGGGTGCTCGCAAAGTCTCGCCCCATTCCAAGGCCGGCGTGGACCCGAAGTTGGCGATCCCTCCCCAAGGCTATAGCCACCATTTTTTGGGGCATTTTGCAGTGAACCCACTTGGGAAGGGACCTTCGGGCTTATTTACTGGTATGAGCTGTGCCATTAGCCCTGTGTTCACTTTGGAGGAGCACGTAAAGTCTCGCCCATTCCGAGTTAGGCGAGACTGAAGTTGGACATCCCTCCCAAAGCTATAGCCACTTTTTTTGGGCATTTTGCGCGGAATGAACTTGGGGACGGGACCTTCAGGAAAAACTTATTTTGGTGTACGGCTGTGACCCCTATGTGGCTATGTTGCTTTGCAGTGCGCTATGAAATCTTGCCCCATTCCGAGTCCGCGGACAGGGAAGTTGTAGCCCCTCCCCCAGGCTATAGTCCACCCGTTTTTGGGCATTTTGCAGCGGGGGCGAGCTTAGGGGAGCGGGACCTTCGGGGGAAACTTATTTTTCTAGCGGCTGTGCCCGCTGTGCCTATTTTTAATTACACCGGGCCACGCAAAGTCTCGCCCCATTCAAGTCGGTGGGCCGAATGATTAGCCATACCTCTCCCGATGCTGTAGCCCACCCGTTTTTGGGCATTTTGCTGCAGGACGAACTTGGGGCAGGACCTTGAGGGCTCCCAGCATTGCTGGATATGGCTGTGCCCGCGGCCTATTTTTGGCCCTGCAGCACGGAGGGCTATCAGCATTAGTGTCGCCCCATTCCAAGTCCGGCGGGCAGGTTGGCCAGCCACTCCCCAGGCTAGCCACCCTGGTTTTGGGCATTTTACAGTGAAGCGTGAGAGGACCCACGGGTTTCACGGGGGCTTATTTTTGGCAGAAGCAGCTCAGCCCGCAGCTTGCCCACAGCACACGGAGGGTGCTCGAAGTCTCGTCCATTCAGAGCCGGGGAGGGAAGGTGGCCCCTCCCAAAGGCTTCTCTCAGCCCACCCGCATTTTTTAGGCATTTTGGCGGACGTGGGCACAGGGCAGGACCATGGGAGAGCTTATTTTAGGAGCGGCTGTGCCGTGGCCTATTGTTGGCACACGGAGGCGCTCGAAAATCCGCCATTCCGAGTCCAGGCGAGACGAAATTGGCCATCCACTCCCCCAAATTTTAGAGCCACGTTTTAGGCATTTTTGCGGCGGACGAACTTGGGACGGGACCTTCGAAGGAGGTCTTATTTTTTGGGAGTGGCTGTGACCGCGCGGCCCTGTTACACCACCCACAGCATACGGGCGCTCGCAGGGTCTCGCCCCCATTCGAGTCGGCGGACGAGATGGCCAGCCCCTCCTCCCGAGGCTATACCCCGTTTTTGGGCATTTTGGCGGTGCCATGAACTTAGGGGCCAGGACCTTGGAGGGACTTATATTTGGTCGGATGTGCCCAGCGGCCTCTTTTTGCTTCCACTGAGAGGCGCTACAAAGTCTCGCGAGTCAGTGAGCGGTGGCCCGAGATTGACCAGCCCTCCCCCCAGGCTATAGCCTGGTTTTGAATTTTGCGGCGGAGTACACACGAACTTGGGGCCAGGCAGGGCGGACCTCGGGCACTTATTTTTTGTGACAAGCTGTGGCACAGCCTGGCTTTTTTAACTATATTTGCTTTGCGGAGGCCGCTCGCAAAGTCTCGCGCCATTCGAGTCAAGCGAGACGAGTTGTAGAACCAGCCACCCCAGAGCTATAGCCACCGTTTTGTGGCCTTTCAATACTGGGCGACTTTGGCGCCCGGCATTCGGCGGTTATTTTGGCGCGAAGCTGCCCGTGGCCTATTTTGCCACACAGCACATGGAGACGCTCGCAAAGTCTCACCCATTCAGTCGAGGCGGGACAGTGAAGTGGGCCAGCCCACCCCAAGGCTCTTAGCCACCGCGTTTTGTGGCCTTTTCCACCCAGGGTGATTGCCAGGCATGACGCCCCGCCTTGGGCGGTTCTTTTAAGCGTGGCTTTCCCGCTGCTATTTTTGGCATCGGAGGCAACTCATAAAGTCTCGCGCCATTAGAAACCGAGGCCGTGGACGAGTTGGCCATCCCTATTGCGCTCGCATAAAAAGTCTCGAGGCCCATTGAGTCAATGAGACCGAGAAGTTGGCCAGCCTTTCTCCCCAAAGGATGGCCCACCTGTTTTTGGGCATTTTGGCCTGTGAATGACAGAATGGGACTTTGGCGCTTATTTTTGTGCGCCTTTGCCCGTGGCCTATTTTTGCGCTACGGAGCGCTGTAAGAGAATCTCACCCCATTCAGAGTCCGGCGGATGGGGGTTGTCAGCCTCCCCGAGGCATATAGCCCCACCCGTTTTTCCCAGGCATTTCACAATTAGCGCGGGCGAACTTGAGGATGGGTTCTTAGCACTCACTTATTTTTGGCTGTGCCCGCAGCCTAACCACACAAGCACCACGGAGGGTGATGTCGCAAAGTCTCGCCCCATTCAGAGTCCGAGCGGGACGAATGGGTTAATAGCCACTCCCCCAGGCTATAGCCCACCCATTTTTAGGCATTTTACGGCGAAAATGAGACAGACATGGCAGTGGGACCTTGGGCGCTTATTTTTGAGGTGGCCTTGTATTATTTTTCCACAGCACACCAGAGGCGAAACTCACAAGTCTGTCCCATTCTAAGATCAGCGAGACAGAGTTGGCCAACCCTCCCCCACTATAGCCCACACCCGTTTTTGGGCATTTTGCGGCAGGCAGACTTGAGGAGATGGGACCTTCGGACTGCACTAAATTTGGTGCGTATGCAGCTGTGCCGCGGCGATTACAGCGAGCTCGCGAAGTCTTGCCCCATTCCGAGTCCGGCCGGACAAAGTTGGCCAGCCCTCCCAGGCTATATGCCCCGTTTTTGGGCATTTTTGCGAGCAGACGAACTTGGGGTTGGTATGAGGCTTATTTTGGGCGCAGAAATGGCTGTGTCAGTGACTATTTTTGCCCACGCTTTAACACCACGGAGGAAACGCTCACGCAATGTCTGTTGCCCCGTTCCAGTCGGTGGGCGAGAGTTAGCCAGCCCTCCCCAAGGACCAGCCCGCCTGTTTTTGGGCATTTACGGCGGATGAACTTAGGGAGGACAGGACTTTAGAAACTTATTTTTGTGTGGCTTTGCCCGTGGCCTATTTTGGCACCCAGGAGCGCTGCAAAGTCTCACCCCATTCCGAGTCCGAGGCGGACGAAGTTGGCCCAGCCTCCCAGAGGAACTCTGTGCCCGTTTTGGGCATTTTTGCGCGGACGAACTTGGGGGCCCAGGCACTTATTTTTTTGGGTGCGGCATGCCAGCAACCTGTTTTCAGCACACGGAGGGTGATCGCAAAGTCTCACCCCATTTCAGAGTCCAATGGTTTGAAGTGGGCCAAGCCCTCCCCAGAGCTCTATGCCGTTTTTAGGCATTTTGCTGGTGAGACGAACTTAGGGACGGGACCTTCCGGCACTTATTTTGGCGCGGCTGTGCCGCGGCCTATTTTGGCACACAGGCGCTGCATGTAAAGTCGTCCCATTAGAGTCCAGCGAATGACATTGGCCAACCCCTCCCAGGCTATAGCCATTGCCAGGCATTTTGCTGTGTAGGTGTTTTGAATGGACCCTTCGGGCACTTAATTTGGGTATGGCTGTACCATGGCGTTTTGCTTTGGAGCGCTCGCATAAAGTCTCGCCCATTCCAAAGTCCGGTGAGGGGGTTAGGCCAACCCTCCCCCAAGGCCGCCACCACGTTTTTAGGCATTTGTGCCACGTGCCCGGACAACCAGGGACTGGACCTTCGGGCACTTTTGCAGGCGCGGCTGTGCCCATGGCCTACCTATTTTTTGCGGAGCGCTCACGCAAAGTCTCTCCCATTCCGAGTCCGGCGGACAGGGTTGGCCATCCCTCCACCGATAGCAGCCACCCGTTTTTGGGCATTTTGCGGCGAAAGAACATGGGGATGGGACCTTGGGTGCTTATTTTTGGAGTGCAGCTGTGCCGGCTGGCCTGGCTTACTACAGGGCGCTGCAAAGGCTCCCCCATTCCGAGTCCAAGCGGACAGGTTGGTCCAGCCCACTCCCAAAGGCTATAGCCACCGCGTTTTTGGGCATTTTAGCTGGGCAGTTGAACATGGGGTTAACCTTGGTGCTTGAGATTTATTTTTGGGAAAGTGGCGGCTGTGCCAGCTGACCTACAGCACCATGGGGCGCTGGAAGTCTCACCCAATTCAGAGTCGAGCGGGCCAGATGAAGTGGGCCAGCCCCACCCAAGGCTATCTTACCATGGTTTTGTGGCCTTTTCGCTGAACTGCTTGGTCTTAGAGAGTTGGCATTTACAGCGCGTCTGGCAACAGCCCTCTTACAGCACATAGAGCGCTGCAAAGTCTCGCCTTCCAGGAGTCACAGCGGACCCAGAAGTGGGCCAGCCCCACTCCCCAAGGCTGTATTTGGTTTTTGGAGCTCAAAATGAATGAACTCCAGCGCCCGGCATTCGGGCGGTTATTTTTAAAGTGGCTGGCCAGTACCGTCGATGGCTATTGCACGCTCCACGAGGCGCTGCAAGGAATCTGCACCATTCCGAGTCCAGTAGCGGGAGAAGTTGTGCCAGCTCAACCCAGAGCTATATAGCCCACCGTTTTGGGCATTTTGCGTGGGCGAACTTGGGGACTGGACTATGAGGGCTTATTTTTGGGCGCAGCTGTGTCCAGTGGCCTGGCCCAACACCACGGAGGCGCTGCATATCTCGCCTTATTCTAGTCCGAGCGGGCGGGAAGTTGTGCCAGGACCCAGCCCAAAGGATATAGCCCACCTGTTTTTGGGCATTTACGCGGACGAACTTGGGAGGGACGGGACTTTCGGGCGCTTATTTTTGTGCTTTTGTGGCTTTGCCATTGGCTATCCACCGCTTTGGGGCGCACAGAGAATCTCACCCCCATTCCGAGTCCGAGCGGTGACGAGTTGGCCAACCCCTCCCGAGGCTGCTTGTCGCCCACCGTTTTTAGGCATTTTGCGGCGGACGAACTTGGGGGCCAGGACCTTGGGCACTTATTTTTGGGTGCGTGGCTGCGCGGCCTGTACTTTAGCACACTGGAGGGTGATCGCAAAGTCTCGCCCCATTCAGTCCGAGGCGGACCAATGAGTGGGCCAGCCCTCCCCCAAGGCTATAGCCCACCCGTTTTTGGGCATTTTGCGTGAGGGCGAACTTGGGAATAGGACCTTAGCCAAGCCTTATTTTTGCCCTTGGCTGCACCCATGACACAGCACGGCACCTGTGGAGCGCTCGCAAAGTCTCGCCCCATTCGAGTCCGAGGTCAGTTGACGAGGTTAAGCCAACCTCCCCAAGGCTATAGCCACCGCCATTTTTTTGGGCATTTTTACGGCGGACGAACATGGAGTGCAGGACCTTCGGGCGCTTATTTTTGGTGAGGCACTGTGCCGCAGCTATTTCCCAGCACCACAGCACAGGCGCTCACAAAGTCTCGTCATTAGATCCGAGCGTGGACAAGTTGGCCATGCCTCCCCCGAGAGGCTGCCTTCACCACCGGGCATTTTTCGTTACATTGAACTTGGGGCGCGTGAAGGGCTTATTGCATTTGTGGCTGGGCCCCTTTGCAGGCTATTTTCAGCACACGGAGCGCTCGCAAGTCTCGCCAGATTCCGAGTCCGGCGGACAGTGGGATGAGTGACCCCCTCCCCAGGCTATATAGCCCACCCCGTTTTAGGCATTTTGCGGGCGAACTTAGGGAAGGACCTTCGGAGGTAATTTTTGGAGCTGTGACTGTGCCCGCGGCATAGCCCCACCTGTTTACAGCACCACTGGAGGCGCTCGCAGTCTCGCGCCCATTCGAGATCAGGCGAAGTTAGCCCTCGCCCAGGCTATAGCCCACCCGTTTTGGGCATTTTACGAAGGACGGACTTGGGGTAGGGACCAACCCGGGGCTTATTTTTTGGGGCGCGGCTGTGTCACGCGGCCTATTTTTCCACAGCACATGGAGGTGCTCGCACAGTCTCGCCCATTCGAGTCCGAGCGGACGAAGTGAGCCAACCCCTTCCCAAGGCTATGGCCCACGCCCCGTTTTACAGGCATTTTGCGACGGGCGAACTTGGGGACGGGACCTTAGGAGGCTAATTTTTTTGGGGGCAGCTCTGGCGCATGGCATATTTTGGCACATGGAGGCGCTGCGGTGTCACTTCCCATTCCAGGAGTCAGTGGACGAAGTTGGCCCTCTCCTCCCGAGGCTATAGCCCACCTTTCGTTTGTGGGCATTTTACGTGTGAGACGAACTTGGGAGGCCCAGGACCTTCGAGGCTAATTTTTGGAGTGCGGGCTGTGCCACAGCCTGGCCCCAGTACACAGAGGTTACTTTGCATAAAGTGTCGCCCCATTCCTAGTCCGAGCGGAAGGTTGGCCCAGCCTTCCCGAAGGCTATAGCCCACCAGTTTTTGGGCATTTTGGCGGACGAACTTGGGGCGGGACACGGGCTTATTTTGGGCGGCTGTGCCCGCGGCATATCTTTACAGCACCTGGAGGGTGCTGCAAGAATCTCGCCCCATTCCTGTTAGTCAGGCGGAAGAAGTTGTAGCCCCCTTCCCCCAAGGCTATAGCCCACCCGTTTTTGGGCATTTTGCAGTGACCTTGAGACAGGCGGTTTCCAGGACCTTCAGGCTTATTTTTGGGCAGCTGTGCCATGACCTAATTTTGGCACACGGAGGCGCTGCAAAGTCTCGCCTGGCTATTCAGAGTCAAACGACCGAACAGTTGGCCAGCTGGCCCCTCCCCCAAAGGCTGCTCCCACCCGTTTTTACAGGGCATTTTACGTTCGAGCGAACTTGGGACGGCACCTTGGGCCTGAGCTTATTTTGGCGCATTGTGCTGGGCCGCTGGCCACGGCACACGGAGGGTGCCATGTAGAAATCTCCCCTATTCCGAGTCGATGGACCAGTAGGCCCAGCCCCCTCCCCCCAAGGCTATAGCCACCCGTTTTAGGCATTTTGCGTGGACCCAGACGAACTTGGGAATGGCAGGACCTTGAAATATTTTTGTGTCGGCTGGTCCACCTGCCAGCCTGGCACCCAGCACCGGAGGCGCTCGCAAAGTCTCGTCCCATTCTGAGTCAGGCGGGCGAAGTTGGCCAGCCCCTCCCCCAAGGCTATAGCCCACCGTTTTAGGCATTTTGCGGCGGACGGGCGAACTTGGGGCCAGGACCTTGGGCACTTATTTTTGGCGCGGCTGTGCCGCCACTGGAGTCCCCACAGCACCACGGAGCGCTCGCAAAAGTCTCGCCCTATTCCAGCAATCCGGCGGACGAGGCCAGCCCCTCCCCCAAGGCTATAGCTTCCACCGTTTTCCAGGCATTTTAGATTCCGGCAGACTTGGGGCGGCTCCTTGAGGCTTATTTTGGGCGTGGCTGGGCCCTTGGCCTATTTTTTGCTTAGCCAGCAGCACGGAGCGCTGGGAGAAATCTACCCATTCCGAGTCATGGAGGGCCATGGTTGGCCAACCCCTCCCAAAAGGCTATATAGCCCGCCACCTTTTTAGGCATTTTACGTGGACGAACTTGCGAGGCAGGACGCCCCGGGGGAGGTAATTTTTTTGGCGCTGACTGTGCCGCGGCATATTTTGGCACACGGAGGCGCTCGCAAAGTCTCGCCCCATTCAGAATCAGCCCGGACAGAAGTTGGCCAACCCCTCCCCAAGGCCATATAGCCCACGTTTTAGGAATTTCTGGCGGACGAACTTGAGACGGGACCTTGAGCTTATTTTGTCGCGGCTGTGCCGTGGCCTTTCCTTTTTCGTATATAGAGGGCGCTCGCAAAGTCATGCCCATTCATGTCCGGCGGACAGAAGTTGGCCAGTTCCTCCCAAGGGGCGCCCTTACGTTTTGTGTTTAGGACGAACTTGCAGGGCAAGGACGAAGACTTATTTTTAGGGCGGCTGTGCCGCGGCCTATATTGGCACACGGGTGTACTCGCAAAAGTCTCGCCTCATTCCGAGTCCGGCGGACGAAGGTTGGCCAACCCCGAGGATATGGCCACCCGATTTTTGGGAATTTTGCAAATGGGATGAACTTGGGGAGGCGGGACCTTCAGGGACTAATTTTTGGCGACGGCTGTGCCCGGCATATTTTGGCACATGGAGGCACTTTCATGGAGTCTCGCCCCATTGAGTCTGACCCGGACAGAGTGGGCCAGCTCCTCCCTGAACATAGCCCACCGTTTTGTAGGCATTTTGTGGTGAACTTGGGGGCCAGACCAGGGAGATGGTACATTGGCTGTACCCGCGGCTTCTTAGATTACGGAGAGCGCTCATGAAAGTCTCGCCCCATTCCGAGTCCGAGCGGTGAAGTTGGCCAGCCCCATCCCCAGGCTATAGCCCACTACATTTTAGGCATTTTGCAGCGGACAGACTTGGGGGCCAGGACCTTCAGGGTTTATTTTTAGCGCGGCTGGGCCTGCGTGGCTCATTTGTCCTACAGGTTGTGCTCGCAAAGTCTCGCCCCATTAGAGTCCAGTGAGGACCAGTTGGCCAGCCCTCCCACAAGGCTATAGCCCACCCGTTTTAGGCATTTTACCGGAGGGCTGAACTTGGGGGTGGGACTTTCGAGGCTTATTTTTGGACACGCGCGCGGCATTGCCGGGGCTATGTTTCCTTAAGCAGTGGCACTCGCAAAGTCTCGCCACATTGCCGAGTCCGGCGGACCAGCCCAGCCAGCCCCTCCCCCAAGGCTATAGACCACCATTTTTGGGCATTTTGGGCGGAAGAACTTGGGGGCCCAGGACCTTTGGGAGGCTTATTGCAGGTGCGGCTGTGTCTGACCTATTTTACACCACACACAGCACGGACTCACAAAATCTCGCCCCATTAAGTCTGTGTGGGGCAGTGGTAACCCCCTCCCCCAAGGCTATAGCCACTGCCGTTTTAGGCATTTCTTGAGGCGGACAGACTTGGGGGTGGACCTTGAGAATATTACCAGACCACCTGACTGTGTGGCCTATGTTTCCCAGCACCGGAGGCGCGCTGGCAGTCTCAGCCCATTCCAGGTCAGCGGGCCAGTTGTGGCCAACCCCTCCCCAAGGCTCTGTGCCACGTTTTTAGGCATTTTCGGCGGACGAACTTGGGGACGGGGACCTTGGGAATATTTTGGACACGGCGATGCCAGCATTATGTTTCTTCTGGAAACAAATCTCGCTTCATTAAATCGTGGGCGAAGTTGGCAAATACCTCAAGTCTCATCCGCTGATTTTTAAGGCGTTTTCTGCGAGGCGAGACGGAGGCAGGGAGCGGGACCTTCAAGGCTTTATTTTTGGATCGGCTGCCCTTTGACCTATTTTTGGCACTCGGAGGGTGCTCGCAGAAAATCTCGCCCCATTCCGAGTCCGTGACAGAGAAGTTTGGCCAGACCCTCTCACGAGGCTATAGCCCACCCATTTTGGGCATTTCGCGGACGAACTTGGGGACGGGACCGTCGGAGCACTTATTTTTTGTTGTTGCGGCTGTTGCCACCAGCCTATATTGGGTGCACGGAGGCGCTGTAAAGTTACGCCCCATTCCTGATCAGGCGGACCAAGTGCGACCAACCCACTCCCCAGGCTTTCTCTCAAACCACGTTTTAGGCATTTTACGGCGGATGAACTTGGGGACGGGACCTTCGGGGGCTTATTTTTGCAGCATTTGTTCTTGCGCTTCTATTTGGCACACGGTGGGTGCTGCCAAATTCTCGCCCCATTTAAAGTGTCCGGCGGACGGTTAGCGATCCCTCCCTGAGGCTGCCCAAGCCACACCTTCATTTTAGGCATTTTCAGTGGTTGAGAACTTGGGAAGGGACCTTCAAAGGGAAAAGCTTATTTTTGGGCGCGGTTGTACCATGGCCTATTTTGCTTCATTAGTTGCTCATGTGAATCTGCCCCCATTCAAGGCAGCGGGCCCGGAGTTGGCGATCCCTCCCCTGAGGCTGTGGCCACCGTTTTTGGGCATTTTTGTAGTGGGTGAACTTGGGAAGGGACCTTGGGGGCTATTTTTGGGCGGCTGTACATGGCACTGTGTTGGCACACGGAGGGCACGTAAGTCTCGCCCCATTCCACGTTTGGTTGGGATGAAGTTGGACATCCCCCTCCCAAAGAACATGTGCCCGTTTTGGGCATTTTACGTGAATGAACTTGAGGACCAGGACCTTTGGGGGCCTTTTTGGTAGCGGCTGTGCCTGCGGCCTATATTTACTTTGCAGGTGGCTATGAGTCTTGCCCCATTCCGAGTCAGTAAGACCAGAAGTTGGCCAGCCCCTCCCCCAAGGCTATAGCCCACCCGTTTTAGGCATTTTTGTGAGGACGAGGCTTGGGGACAGGACCTTGAGGGCTTATTTTTTCGGCGCCAGCTGTGCCCGCGGCTATTTTTGGCACACAGGCCACTTTTCATAGGTCTCGCCCCATTCCGAGTCCAGGCGGACGAAGTTGGCCTTACTCTCCCCCAATGCTATAGCCCACCGTTTTTGGGCATTTTGCTGCGGGCCAGACTTGGGGGCCGCGGGACCTTCGGGAGCTTGCCTGGATGTGGCTGTGCCCATGGCCTGTCTTTGCGCACACGGAGGGCTGTGCAGTCTCGCCCATTCCGAGTCCGGCGGAGCGGTTCGGCCAGCCCCCTCCCATAAGGCCGCCCCGTTTGGGCATTTCTGACGGGCCAGACACCCAGGGGGTAGGTTCTTCGAGGGCTATTTTTTGGCGGCTCAGCCATAACAGCCCAGCACAGGAGGTGCTGTAAATCTCGTCCCATTCGAGCCGGACCGAGTTGGCCATCCCCTCCCCACAATTTCCAGAGCCACGCGCGTTTTTAGGCATTTTCTTTGTGTGAATGAAGCAGGGGACGGGACCTTGAGGTCTGTTTTGGGTGGCTGTGTGTGACGGCTGTGTGACACATACGGAGGCTGAGTCGCCCCACCAGGCCCGGCGGACCAAGTTGGCCAGCCACACAGGCTATAGCCACACCCGTTTTGGGCATTTTGCATGGACGAGCTTGGGGACAGGACCTTGGAGGCTTATTTTAGTATGACTGTGCCATGACCTACCTGTTTTGCCCAGGCCCTCATAAAGTCTACTTCCATTCCGAGTCCGAGCGGGTGAAGTGAGCCAACCTCTCCCCCAATGCTACCAGCCACCCGTTTTGGCATTTTGCTGCGGACGAACTTGGGGGCCCAGGACCCAGGACCTTGGGGGCTTATTTTAGATGTAGCTGTACCCGTATTATTTCTTTTGCCAGGAGGAGCTCTCATAAAAGTCTAGCCCCATTGAGTCCAGTGAGACCGAGACCTTCCCAAGGCTATAGCCAGTTTTGGGCATTTTGGCGGACAGAACTTGGGGTGGGACCTTCGGGGACATTATATTTAGTGTTGAGATGCTTACCCAGAGCAATATGT